>JAQMYJ010000008.1:14915135-14925189 GCA_030014305.1 Clarias laeviceps | reverse complement strand
AAGGCCCTTTGACAGGGAGGTGACCCCAAAAAAAAAAAAAATATATATATATATATATATATATATATGTGCTGAAATTCTCACAAATTTCTTTGTTAATGCTCATTGGATTGAACCATGCAGTACAATGTTAATGTCCAAGGAGCTCAGTGCAGATCCGAGAAAGAGGATTGTACTGTAGATTCACACAAGTCAAGAATGTCTTTTGGAGTCTGTACAGTTGCAGAATCCAATATCAGTAAAAAATTATTGTGAATACAAAACTATCAAGTTATTATCAAGTGTAGCCACTTGGCCAAGGTCTGGAAAAAATCCAAACTGTTCACAGTCAAGTGACTTCAAGGCTGCCATGCAAGAAAGCCAGAATCCCTGTGAAATGTTTCTAGCACCTTGTTGAATCTTTGTCCTAAAGAATTAAGGCAGTTCTGAAGACAAAATGTCGTCCAACTCAGTACTAGCAAGGTGTTCTTGATAAACAGGAGTTTTACCTGTTCATCTATATCTTACTGAGTCAGATAGAAGAGAGATGCATAAAAGATTATTGCAGTGCACCAGCCAGACACTTACAAATCCAACTCCTTTACTACGGGCCATTGTGTGATTTGTCTAGGAATATATTGGTTAGTGTCATTATTTTCTGCTGTGTAGATCAGACACATCCATGTGTTATAATGATCTTATACAAATATTAAAAGAAGCAGCCTTATATTCTTCATAATTCATGAAATGCAGAAGACACAGGTTCAATTCCCAATCAGTACCCAAAACTCCTACATCGTACTGGATGCAGGGTATCCTTAGTGCATGTCCCATAAAAAGGGTTGCATTAGGAAGAGCATCCGGTGTAAAACTTGTGCCAAGTTAAAGGTACAAATAGAAGGGGTTTGTTGTGATGACCTCTTAACAAGAGCGGTTCAAAGAACACCACCTCCATATGACATTTTATACATTTTATGTTATCTTCTAATTACTGATTTTAGTCTAATCAAATAAAAATTACTCTTGTGATCTGTAGCCTGATTTATGTTCATGAGCTTGCATGAGATTGTGTGTTTTTGTAGTTAGGTCTGATTATCCTAAATACTAAATGATTGAAAATTAGGAACATTCTTAGCTTTGTGCCCTTTTGGAGGTTTTTGATAAGAGATAATATTTAACATCTACTTTAGTATTTTTGTTTGTCCCATTGTTTGTTGTTTTTGGATCCAAGAGATATCCTTATGGTACAAAGAGACAGTAGGGGGCAGTGCAGAATGAAGCATCTCCTTGAAGTCTTCATAACAAGAATAACAATTATAAAACATTTTACACACATCTGAATCTGGATGAAATACAAATGGAATATAAAAAAAACTGTACATAAAATGCTTAAGATTTGTAAACATGGTTAGCTTGATTTTATTTCATAAAGTAAGCCTCACATTGTTTGTTCACAGGTATTTCAGTCAGGGCTGAAGAGGATTCAGAGCCAATACCAGACAAAAATGGGCACAAGGTGGAAGAATTTTCCGTAGATGAGATTCCAGTCTATCTCCTGGCCCTGTGCACATGCATTCTCTCTTATGGGCAAGTAAGCACACCTAATGCACTTAAGCTTATTTGGTATGTGTGTGTACGTGTGTTTTGGGGGGTTGGGAGTGTAACAAAACCACAGAAACCAAAGAAAACCAAAAAGGAGAAATTAGCTGATAGTAACCAGAGCTATAAAAGATGAAAGTATGTTTCATGAGATCTAAGGTAAACCAAAACCAAACTATCAGTTTTATCTACTGTTGCAAGCCATACCTGCAATTCTTCTGATGGACTTTTTTTAGGGGGTACAGGAATGTAAGAAATGTACATACATGGTTAAATGTACCAAATGTCTTTTTGTGATTTTATAATACATTTTTGTAAGCAAGGTATGATATAATTATTCAAGAGATTGTACAGGCATTGAGAAAACAAAGTCCTCAGTACAGACTACCTTAGATAACTCCAGAACTATGTCAATGTCATCAAAGTATTTTCCATTAATGTTACTGGCTGGAAAGATTATCTTATGTTTGTGTATGTGTGAGTAGATATATATATACCAAAAAAACAAACAAAAAAAAAAACAGGTATGTGACAATTTATTACATTCAACAGATTTATACAATTTAGATTACTTTTCAGGTCACATAATTAGGGAAACAGGACAGGCAATAAATACAGATATAAGAACATCTCACTATGAATACAATTCAAGTAAAAGCTCTGCTACTACTTTGAGTCACTAATAAAATATTTACAATATTAAGACCTTCGTTAAACAAAAGCAACTTTCAACATAGCATCAACCAATCATACCAATATCCACATGAATGGAAAGGTTTTGGTAAAAAATGTAGAGATCTGTGGATTTTTTTTTTGTTTGGATTGTTTGATCCTTGATGTGCCCCAGATCCAGTCAAGTGTCATTCATTCTGTCATTTCATCAAACATGTATGATCTTAACTTTACATTAAGTTATTAAGATATTAATTAAGTAGCTTTAAGGCAGGCATTCTGCAAACCTCCATTGTTGTAATGTTAGTAGTTAATTAGTATCCGTTGGCATGTCCTCGTCCACACAAGAACATGTAAGGAAGCATATCCAGGTCCATAAAATCAAAATTCTTCACATTTGTTAAGGCAAACTTTGGCCTCTATAGTAAAGGGATTTAAAAGTCATTATGATGAAGATGACCAATATGTTGGCATAATTTGGATTACCATTTGCATTTAATCCAAAATGATTTAATGAATCAGTTGCAGTTTCTGTCTTTCTTGGATAACTCTTTAATCAGTTCAGTTCTTTAATACTTCCTGGTGACTGATGCCCTCAGCTTCTGTATATTTTTCCTTCATTTGTCTTAGTTAATAGTATACAGCACATACTGTCCAGTGCCCTATTATATAGCACAGGACAATAATCCAGATGCTGTCCACCACATCCACTCTCTTTGTTTCATTCTCTCTGTTAGAGCCGCTTGATGGTGTTTTTCTCAGAACTCTGTAAGGAGTTGATCTCCCAGCGGCGGAAAGTGCTGCCTCTCATGTCGGTGCGGCCAGTGGTAAGCCGATAAATCTTTCTGAGGACTGCTCGCCGCAGCAAGATGTAAACCCATGGGTCCAGGATTTGGTTACATGAGGCCATACGTACCCCCATCACCATCAGTTTTTCATAATACATGTCACCCCGCTCTGAGCCATAGTGGCGATTTGTGATTGACATCAAGCCAAAGACCTGCAAGTAGACATAAGACACAGAACATAATAGTGCTTAAAAGGCTGTAATGGAAATCCACAAATACTCAAATCACAGACAGTTTGCTTGTTTGCTTTGACAGTAGAATAGCAATTGATATACAACTGAGCCAATCTCTTTTTATAACAATTTTAGAAATTAATTAAGTATACCCAATACTGCTAAATTATAAGAATTACTGTACTATAGAAACAGTTACAAATCACGCACTCATAGTTAGGGATCCTGATTTGGCTATACATTGTTGGATTCTGGTTTGAAAGAATGAGAGAAGGCAGTAGCAGCTATACACACACACACACACACAAAAACTTTTGTTCCATATTTACAAGACAATTTTAAGTTCATTAATTTAAAAACTGTCTGAACATAAACTCAGTGATTGTGGCATGGTTCTTAATGCCAGACTGGCTGGTTTAAATAGTTTAGGAACTGCTGATCTTCTGGGATTTTTGCACATAACACACTCCAAAGTTTATACAGGATGGTGTAAATACAGAAAATATCCAGTTCTGTGGGCAGAAATGCCTTGATGAAAAAGGAAAGAGGAGAATGGTCTGACTGGTTTGAGCTGACAGGAAAGGTACAGCAACTCAAATAATCACTTTTTAGGTTCAGAGAAACTGAACATTTGAGGATTGGAAAATGGCATCTGGTGTTTTTCTAATCTTCAATTGTCCAGTTTTGGTGAGCCTAGGCCATCTGTAGCTTTGAGTTTCCTGTTGAAGGTTGACAAAAGTGAAACCTAATGCTGTCTTCTGTTGTTGTGGCCCATTTGCCTTAAGGCCTGATTAGATGAATGTGTTCTGAGATGCTTTTCTGCTCAGTATGGTATTTTCCTTCCATGACAAATTGGATGAATGTACAAGTTTTCGTAATAGAGAGGATAATAAGTGTATATGGCATTAATTTCTGAAAATAAGGTGTGCCAACTGTAATTAAACAAAAAGGAAGAAAGTACACTATATAGACAAACATTTGTAGACACTTGCCAATCACACCCATATGTGCTTAAGATTCAATTATTTGTCATATGTAGCTTACAGCATAGCAAAATTATTATTTTTGCATATCCCAGTTAGGAAGCTGGGGTCAGAGTATGGGGTGAGCCAGCATACAGCAATTGAGAGGGTTAAGGGCCTTGCTCAAGGGCTCAACATTGGCAACCTTGTGGTTTCCACGGCTTGAACCCCTGACCTTCCAACCAGTAACCATTTGAGCCACCACCGCCCCAATGTGCTTGTTGAACATTCCAATCCAGATTTAGTTCCCTCCATGGTATTAAAATAATCTCCACACTCCTGTGAAGACCTTCCTCTAGACATTGGTGTCTGCATTGCAGTTCATCTCAAAGGTGTTCAGTGGGATTGAAGTCATGGTTCTGTGAAGGCCACTTACTGTATGTTCTTACACTCTGACCTTGACAAACCAGTCTTCATAGATCTCACTTGGTGCACATGGTAATGGTAGAACATGCTTGTTTCTTAGTTCAAGTGAGGAAAAAATTTAACCCTACAGCATACAAGGACATTCTATATAATGACATGCTTCCACCTTTGTGGCAACAGTTTGAGGAAAGCTCACATTTATGGGTGTGATGGTCAGGTCTCCATATACCTTAGGGCATGTAATGTAAGAGTGTCTCATTTTAAACGATTAATTTCAGCCTAAAACATTAAAACAAATAGGATACAAAGTGTACTATGTGATTCAATATCCAATTACTATAAATTCATACTAAATGTGTTCACAGAAATGACCACAGCAATAAATTAAGTAAAATGCTACCAAGGTCTTAAAGACAAACACATTTTGGGAGGGGAAAAAAAAACCTTATGAGTCAGTATTTCCTGAACCTAGTCCTGCACTCCTGGTCCCTCACTCCACATTCTAATGTTTTCACTGCTCTGGCACAGGCCATTTAAATGAATGAAAGTCTTGTTACTTTGGAGGTGTTTTGGCAGCAGAACAAACAACAAAATGTACAGTGTAGTGGTACTGGAGCACTAGGATACATAAACACTCTCTCAAGGGAAATTGCAACTTTCAAATCTAAAGTGACTTGGCAACAACAGCCTGCAGATAATTTAATATTAGTCATAGTCACAAATTTAGCCTCTGATTTTGGTAGATTATAAATAGTGCATTCCGTTCAGCACATCTGTTGCAACAGAACCAAACACTTACAAGCATATAAAAATCCAACCAGGTGTCTTGTTATTGCTCAGACAAATCCTACAAATCCTATGCACACTCTCTGTGATGAGTCATATGAATTCCAGCAGAGTGTGTTGTAGTCAGTAACAGGAATTAGGCCGTCAGTCATTCTTCAATAATCACCTTACCCTAGTGATGGTCATGGGGGCTCAGTAGCCTACTGCGTTAAAACTGGGCACAAGGCAGAAGAACTCCCCTCGGACAAGACATACACGCATTCATTCACACCTCTGGGCATTTTAGCATCATAGCCAATCCATCTATCTGCACTGTACTATATTTCTAGCAGGTACTAGATAATTATTACAATGTTATTAGCCTTATGTGCACTTGTTTTCGTCTCTTTATTTCACTTCCAAGTTTTACACTCCAGGCCCCTTTAAACTAGATGATCACATTTCCAGATCAAGATTCATGTAAACCAAAGAGGCTGTTTATATTTATGCCAAGTGCACCTCCTGTTATTTAACACCATCTGTTTACCAGAACATATTTTTATAGTGTGGAACACCAAGTGATCTTCAAGACATTACCTTTTGATATAGCTCTCCATTTAAGCATTTAAGACTGCAATTATATGGCAAACCATTTCTTCCAGTGAATTTTGACAAAAATCAGTATTGTTTTATGGGTGAGTTTCTAAATGTGGACTTCATCAGATATATGGTATTTTTGAAAATGGAAATTGTCTAATTAGTCTTTCAGGGACATTCCCTTTTAAAAACCCTGTTGAGTTTGTACAGAAATCAGGCTTTTTATGAAGAAATTTCTCGGGCAAGGCAGAGCAAGAATACAGTTTCTTTCCTGCCTCTAATGGCAGCATAAAGGTATCTTATAAAAAAATACAGGCTAAAGGTAGTGATTGCAGTGCAACAACAGAATAATGTGTCCTTTTCACAAAGATGTAAGGATGGGGAAAGACTTACCAGCAGGGGGCTCCAGCAAATACAGGAAGTGATCATGATTCCCAGGAGCTGAGCCACCATTTCTATGTCATGCGAATTTGCTGTCCTGCGGTGGCATTTCCTTCTGCGCAGCCGTGCACGAACCAGGGTGATGCCGCTAACCGTGTTGCACACCAAGGACATGGCTAGTGAACCCAATCCAAGTGCTGAGAATAACAGAATGAAGGCAACATCTGTGTCCGTAATATCCCCTAATACCCTCATAAAACACCAGGTCCATGGGTGCTGATAGGTATATTCTCCCAGCCTGACAGCAGGCAGCAAGGCCACAGCAAGTGCTGCAAGCCAGATTAGCACCAAAGCCATCTTGGTGCGAGTCCCAGAGACAAGACGAGCATGCAGAAGTGGCTGTGTGACACCCAGGCACCGCTCAGCTGCCATGGCGCTGCCCAGGAAAAGTGGACACAGGCCAAAAAAGACCATGCTGCCACCTAGGAACTGGCAGGTAGCATCAGCATGGGAGGGAGGACATGATCCCACACCGTTTGAGTAAAAGTGTAGCACCACAGCACCAGGAATGATATGACCAGCTAAGTCTGTGGCTACCAGTGAACTGGCGAAGAGAAGGAAGGTGGCTTTTGAGCGTCTGCGCAGTCGTGCATATGACTTGGCCAAGATGAAAAGTGCTATGATGTTGGACAGGACACCCAAGGTCATGGAAAGGCCAGCGACCACAGGGTTGTTGGGCGATCTGGTTGTCAGGTTTTTTCTAAGACCCACAGCTGCCACTTCCACCAGAGCCTGGGTATGATTGGAGAGGGATGATTTGGCACTGGGCCCTGAGAAGTTGCAATGATGCAGTGATAACATCTCCACAATGAGAGAGTATAGATGAACGTTAAGGAAAAACACAGCTAGGAAGCAAAAGGAAAGGTACAAAATCAATACATAATTCCAGCACTAGTGTTTAATACTAAGTCATTCAAAAATCACATTTAAATCTAAAATTAGTTGATTAGATTTAATAATTTTTCAAAACATCATATATAGTAATACATTATATGGTAATAAATTTTTGGGAAGTTATTGGTAAATATCTGAAGTAGTTTAAAATGTATGGGCACGATTAAATAAAATTAGTCTAGTAAAGTACTTTAGTTTAGTTCATATGCCACGTACACAGAAAATTGCATTTTCATCAACTAAGTCTAAAAACCAAGTTATTTTCCTAAAGGATTATATTTCTCCTTATCCACGTACAATGAATGGGTTGAATGATTAATGAATAATTAAACTTAGATGTTATCCTTGAAGATGTTTATCTGTTATTTTCAAAAATCACTAATATAAAGGGCTACAGTTCTGAGTGTAAGTGAATGTATTCAGAGCGTCTAATGAGCTTCTGTGAAAAACATTTATTGGAAGAGCGCATTTCACTGAAACACAGCCATTTAAGGCAACTTTGGGGATCTCAAGATTTATTTCCTAAATCTAAGTTTTATAAGTTTTAAGCGTCTACGTTTTAAGAAATGAGGGCTGAGCAGTAAGGGGTCAGACTTTAATAACTTTCACTAAAGCACACTCATTCATTTTAATGCCACTTCTTGAAAGTATAACTTCTCAGTTTTGTCCCATATAAATCAAGATTCTCTTGTGACTTCCAGTGGAGACCATTGGGCCGTCAGTCAAAAATGCTGAACAAGTTTCAACACCTCAGTGTGTTGCAGAGGAGTACACCCAGAGATCTCTGAAATGATATTTACAATAACAGATCTGAATGCTCGCTATGTCTTTGCAAACAGATGTCAGCTTTGTTAAAACGGTTTTTACCAACAGCTACTGTATATGCACACACTGAGCGGTTAACCAACATAAACCCTTTACAGCCTGAGTGCACGCAGAATGTTATGATTAATAGTCTAATAAACTGTTTTAATTAGAGTAATCGTGTTCTTTTTTTTTTTTTTCCCGCAGAGACGTTTCTCGAGAATTTATAAGTCTTTAAACTGTTTTGATTTTCTCATTTAACATAAAACAACTGGATGAAAACAAGTTTTATACCATGGTCAGAACATTTTGATAATTTAACGTTAATCTTACTTAACTTACCATCAGGTCATATACAGCTTCATCCCACCCGAAAGCACTTAGCAAAGAAAAACACCCCAAAACAACACCAGCGTCTTCCTTCTAATAATTACAAATAAATATATAAAATAAATATGAAATACTTAATGTCCAATTTTCTTTAGTCCGTTATTTAAAATCCAGTTTCTCGAGAAAACGGCATTCGGAAACAAACGAAGCGCTCTCCTCGGTAAAGTGATCCTCATGTTTGGAGAAGAGATTCTTCAGCTCGAACCGAACGAACCTGCGGGAGGATCTCCGTCGCGCTCGTGCTGCAGCTGCGCGCGCTGTCTAATGAGCTACAGCTTCAGGAGCTCGAGCGCTTTTATACGCAGCGGATCAGTAGCTCAGTGCTGAACAGTGCTGTTTTATACACACTCACTGCACTTTATTTCGGCCATCTTACATAAAGACTAATGTTATGCGCTTCACATTAGTTTCACATTTCACATTAGTTTTTTCCTTCAGTTTATTATTTATTAGAATAATTATGGAAATTCATCAACGTTCTCAGACCGGAAACACTTTAAGTAGTGAATAGGGTACTAAGAAGCACTTACCACTATGTAGTGTGTGTGTGTGTGTGTGTGTGTCCGCCTCTGTGTGGATGAATTTAGCATGTCCTCCCCGAGTTTGGTGGGTTTTCTCTGGGTGCTCCGGTTTCCTCCCACAGTTTAAAGACATGCAGATTAGGCTAACTGGTGTTTCCAAATTGCCCATAATGTGTGAATGAGCATGTAATGTGTGTATGTGTGTGCCCTGCAATGGGTTGGCACCTCATCCAGATTATAACCCAACTCGTGCCCTGTCTCCTGGGATAGGCTCCAGGCCTCCCATGACCCTGTACACAGAATAAAGCGGTATAGACGATCAGTGAGTAAGATATGATATACATATGCACTATATGGACAAAAGTATTTGGCCAAACCTGTTAATAATTGAATTCAGGTGTTTCAGTCATGCCCCTTATCCCCAGTGAAGGGCAATCTTAATGCTTCAGCATACCAAGACAATGTTGTCTTCCAACTTTGTGGCAACAGTTTGGGGAAGTACCTTTTATATTCAAACATGATTGTGCCCCAGTGCACAAAGCAAGGACTAAAAAGACATGGTTTGATGAGTTCACTGAGGAAGAAATGGACTCGCCCACACAGAGCTCTGACCTCAACCCCATCACACACCTTTGGGATGAACTGGAACAGAGATTTCAAGCCAGGCCTCCTCGTTCAACATCAGTGCTTGACCTCATAAATGCTCTACCAGCATGAATTCCTGAATTACTGTCCAGTTTACCTGGTCACTTCGAATCAATCACACACACACATTCACACACTATGGGCAATTTGGGAATCTCATTTCGCCTACTCTGCATGTCTTTGGACTGTGGGGGGAAACAGGAGCACCTGGAGGAAGCCCGCCAAGCCATTTTTAGCCCCCCTAACATTTGTACTCAGTCCCCCTAAAAATTCTACATAAACTTCACACAAATTGCTGATCGCCCATCGTCCCCTTTAAATTTCATATGAAAGCGGCG
>JAQMYJ010000008.1:14898126-14911033 GCA_030014305.1 Clarias laeviceps | reverse complement strand
CAAAATTTGGTAAAAGCATGATGTTAGTATACTTTTTGTATATTAACTGATGGTACAACTTTTTGTTAGTATATTTGCAATACTATCGAGGATTTCAATATATTTGTAACACACTAAAATGTATTTTTTTTCACTGGGGAAGGCTGTGAATACTTATGTACATGTGATTCCTCAGTTTGTTTGTTTTTTAATAAATTTGCAAAAACCTCAAATAAACTTTTTTCACGTTGTCATTATGGGGTGTTGTGTGTAAAATTCTGAGGAAAAAAATGAATTTAATCTATTTTGGAATAAGGCTGTAACATAACAAAATGTGGAAAAGGTGATGCGCTGTGAATCCTTTCCGGATGCACTGTATTACCAACCAACTGAAGATCTTGCATTGCATTTCCTAAACACACTGTGATGAAATGTTCCTGTGAGTTGCTAAATCACTGTGGACAAAAGAAACATATCAGTTGCGTTCAGCTTATGTCCAACAGTTCTAAAGTGTTGAAATAAAAACAGGACATATTATTAGTACATACTAACAATGCCTCTGAAGAGAGTCTGCACAATGGATCAACTGCCGGAACTATGGGTTTGATTTGACACATTTTCAAAATTGTATTTAATATAGATTTAGTTTGAATATATTAATCCATATTAGTATAAAAAAAATCAGTAAACATAATTAGAGAAATTGCATTTAGATAAATAATAAGGGAAACATGCACATGCATTATGTTTAAAGCACTGTTCATAACATGGAATAAAGCAGCTATATGAATAGTGGAGAAGCCACTATCACCTTGCATGTCACGGCAACATTGGGATCACTTAGAGGAAACAAGTCTTAGCAAGAGGACCTCATCCTCAACTGGCACAGAATTTGGATGGTACAAGAGTTTTCATGGCTTCAGATGTCAGGAGTAGGACTGTTTTTGGGATTAGGGTTTTGTTACCTTAGAAAGAGGGGCAGGAGGTTATAGGGTTTAAGTTAAGAGAGAGAGAGAGAGAGAGAGATTCTTGCTAGAGTGATATAAGGATGCATAACTTATTTTAAATGATTATACTGAATAAAAGTCCAATCAATTGCAAAGAATAGAAGACTGAGGACACAGAGTTGTCACAGGTCTCAGGGATGCCTTCGACTCACTATTATTAGCATGCTCAATTCAATTCTATTTATATAGCACTTATAACAATGGTGATTATCCCAAAGCAGTAGAGAATCAAAAGAAAAATATGGAAATTAGTATGAAATGTATAAGAAAGTTTGTATGAATCAGAATGATGAGGTTGTCCCTGATGAGCAATCCAAGGGTGACGGTAGCAAGGAAAAACTACCTGGAATGGCAATTTGAAGAAACCTTAAGAGGAACCAGACTTGAGATGAAACCCATCCTCATTTTGGTGATAATGGATAGCAGGGAGTGAACACACATAGAATAGAGTCAGCACCAACATTTTCAGTCCAGCAAGGTTCACCGCTTCTATCTGCATGGCCATGGGAGGTCAAATATGCCTGACAAACAGGTTTCAGGCATAAATAAAAAACTGTGTCTAAGTCTGAAATTATGTCTGGAGACCTACTCAAAGGTATGGGTCTGGTAAAGTATCTTCCATTTACTTAAACTGTTGTGCTATTTCTAGTATTGGTTGGAAATCTGAAATTAGGAACCATGCTGTGTATATGATTTAAATTATGGGAAAAAGATTTTGTACTCAGTATAGAACTTAAATGTCCTGACTACTGATTTTTTTTAAGCTCACAGGACCTGCCTGGACATCTAGCAGGAGAGTATAATCTAATAATGTAGAGTATAAATGCATGTGTCATATACAGTATGGACAGCATTTTGTATTATCTGCATGAAGGAATTTCTAAAAACATTAATAACATGGACAATATGTTTCTTTCACAATTTTCACATGTTAAGTTGGAAGTCAGGCATGACACCAAGAACTGCTAAAGTCATCAAATCAAGTGGAATGATATTGTCAGAACAAAAAGTTATCATTTACTTTGATAAACACTGTTTCTATGCTTTAAATGAGAAAATACCCTAAATTGATTAACTGGACCAACAGGATTCCAAGCATGTTGGGTTACGAATGTGAAGTTCATCAGCTTTTGGACTTCTATTTCAAGAATTTCAAAAATTTCACTGGGTGAAAGTGATCATTCTTAGATAAGGTCACGATTCCCTTTGTTGCAACAACTTGTTGTTCTGCTGCAGTTAAATCTTATCATCCTCCACTTAGCCTTGATCTGAACTTGCCATCTGGTTCAAGATGGCACACAGTGGTAATTTAATTGGGTTTATTAGTTGACCAGAATAATTGTTAATGATCATTTAATGATTATTGAATAGTAAAACCTCGCTTTTAGAGACAAAAAGCTGTAATTAGAGGAGCAATAATGTCTTATAATCCTTTCAGTCCTTGATATGTATACTAGCCCCGAATTTAAGATACAAAAAAGACCTCCTTTTATGCCCAAGGCATAATCTTTTATGTAGATCCAAGTTTTTTTTTTGGCTGGTTGACTTTTGGTTGACTTATTGACTCAGACGTCTACTTGCCTCAAGCATTATTATATAGAATTAATGCTCTCTTAATTGAACTGTATCAGATAGACACTTTTTTAAACATTTCTTTCAATCATTTATGAGGATCTAAATGTAAAGATTTAAATCTTTCTGTTTTACTTTTTTGACATTTAAAGCTATTTACTTCAAATGTTGTCAAGTTCAGTGTAAATATGTATATATAAATTGAAATGGCTTAATAACAAACTAAATCATAGTTCAAGCTCTGAAACATTAATACAGGGTTCAATTCCCTAATCCCACGGGAACTGGAGGCAGGAGACCCATTTTTTTAATTACAAATTGTAAAAAATTATGAAGATGGCTCTAACGCAGCCCTACAGAGGCTGCGTTAGAGTTGTCCTTGTCTTTTCTACCGTTCACTTTGGCAGTATACCCAGCTCTCAAGGTTTATATTTCAGGTGGAAATAAATAACTCAAGGTGTTATCAACCTGTCAATTAACCCCAAAGACCCTAACACTGTCAGGGGGATTTATGGACTACATATTAATCCGTGCAAAAGGTGAGTGTTTCCCCAATGTTAGAGTGTTTGTGCAGATCTTGAGAAACGGCATTCCCTCCAGTTTTTTGAATGAGCAGGATTCTTTAATTTATTTTAATTCAATTTATTCAATTCATAATATTATAGTGGCACGAGTTTGGATTGAGTCCCAACTTTGGGTGTGTGTTTTTGGAGTTTGTATGTTCTCCCTGTACATAGTGGATAACCACCAGGTACTCTGGTTTTCTCCCACAGTCCAAAATACATGCAGAGTACACTAATTGGAGTTTCCAAATTGCACATAGTGTGTAGTATGACAATAAATCAGTCTCTGGGTTATCTGTGTGCTATATATAAATTTTCCATTGTTCATGGCCATATGATTCATTTTCATTCCCACCTCTTTCCTAATTTACCTCATTACTCTCATATGAGCAGAATTATCACACATACAAAATTTCTTGTCTTTATCCTGGGTAACTTACAATAATTCTATCCTCTGAGTTGCAGAACATGGACCTTAAGCTTCTGTATTCCCCTAGGAGGAGCTTGGACTCATTTTACAGTAAACTGGGGGAGACATTGTTTTGTCTTCTTGTGCTCATCTTACTGTAAGTTAAAAGTTCTACATACAGTACAACCTAGATAAGCCATCTGTGATTGATCAATTACAAAACAAATACACACACCACACACACCCACATTATTTTTTGCAAGCTTAGTCACTATCTTTGGAATATTTCCAGAATTCTTTAAACTTACTAAAAGTATTTTCTCATTAGTTACATATCACAAGCTACTATTTTATGGGAACATCCCTCAACTCACAAGTTCAATTAATCGTTCCTTTATTTTTGCGTTTTGAAAAAAAAAAAAAATACACTGAGTGTCTTTAAAACCCATTTCTATATGACATGGAAACATGAACCTCAGGTTAAGCAGCAATATTTTAAGATTATTTGCAACCTACTTTCCACTTTCTCTCTTTTTAAGGACAGTAGTGCAGAAAGAGGCACATTTAGCTTATCATTCTGATTTGCCGTGACCTTAAATAAATTTGAAAGAAATCACATTCTTCATATACACTATTAAATAATAGATAGGACTGTTCAGTGATGCATAATTGATGAGACAGCCTTTGAATGCTTTTAGTTTTCTCTCGACCACATGATTTGAAGCAGCTGTACAGGAGCCTTCTAAGCCACATGTGGTCAACCACACACAAGTGAAAATATCTGTCTGTCCCTTCTTCTGTACATTGTGTTCCTGAGGTCTGAAGCAAAAATCAAAGAGTATGGAAATGGCTCTATGATGATAAATTGTTGGGAAGGTATGATAGAAACCTGGCTGCATCTATATGCACATACAGATATAGAAGTCAAAAGTTTAGAAGACTTTTCTGTATCTAGTAGAATTACATTAATGGAGTTGGATAACTATGGCAGATTAACATAATGGTGGACTTGTGAAATCATACTGTTTAGGAGTATACAGTAATTTGCCTATTACGCCATCAAATTTGAAGTAAATGAACAGCCTAATAGGAAAAAAATGAGAAGCAATCCTAAATTAGCTATATTCACAAATAAACAATACTTTACATGTCAGAGTTCAATCAGTAGTTATTGTTAATATGGTGGTGAACAATAACAGTCATAAAAATGTACAATTACAACCATTACTGTTCGCCACCAAGCTAAATAACAATTTTATTAAAATGCTGAGTGTCTTTCATTTTTTTACAGTATTGTGTAAGACTGTAAAGCAGCATGAGGCTTAGTTGTTAGCACTGTCACCTTGCACCTCCAGGGTCCGGGTTCGATTCCCCGGTCAGGTTTGATTTCCACCTCTGTGTGCATGGAGTTTGCACGTGCTTGGTCTGTGGTTGTATTCTTGAGAAATAGGTATAAATAATAACTATTTTTTTATGTCACAGAGATTCAACAGAAATTCAGCAAACAAATACAGAGATCAAAGACTCTTTTGCAAGACCTCATATAATGGCACTAGTTCAAATATTTAAAATCCTCCATGATGCCTCAGCCCAGTCACCTGGAATGAAGCAGCAACTATTAATCACAGCTGGAACAAAATCTACTTGTTGAAAACATTTTGAATACTGCATAAAAAGTAATGCTAGTTGACTATATACATAGTTATGATCTCACAAATGTATTAATAATTTGTCCAATAGATGTTTCATAAACCAGATACTATGCAGATTAAAAGAGATGGCAAGTCTAAGAAAACCCCAAAATCAATGTTATATAAATATATATTTTTTACATTATACAGAATAATGCAAAAAAACAACAACATGACACCTCTGAGTTAAAATAACAAAATAATTATTTGCAGTGAAAATTTTACAGGCCATGAGTCTCCACTCACCTCCAAATAATGAAACAAATAACTTGATCTGGCACATGAATTATATATATATATATATATATATATATATATATATATATAAAAGTAATAACAGGAAAGTGAGGGAGCAAAAGGGGGAAAAACTGTTGCTTGCCTTATGAATTATGGCAAGGGTCAGGATAATTTACAGCAAAATCTGGTCGAAAAGAGTTGAAAATCTTCAGCTTTGAACCGTATTAAAACCCATTGTGTGTAGTGAAGATGGCTAAAAACTAAATGTGCAAACTAAAGACTATTATGGTCCTTAAAATAGGGAATGATAATTTTCTACAAGTGTCTCCAAATGGGTTAAGCCCAAATACCACTTTCGTTTTATTTTTTGCTACAATACAATTATCAATACAATTTGCTTGCTGATGCTCCAACATACTCTGAACTCACAGCAATCACAAGCCAGTTCAAGCAACATCTGACATCATGGTAACTGCATTTAAAGTAAACACTAGGCATCAGACAATTATTTAGTTTTAATTATTTTTTTTAAATTATTAAACAAAACATGACAATAAAGTATATAGTTAGATAGTTCCCACCAAAAGGACAATTCATTTTGATTGGTGTTAGCTGAGGGAAAAAGTTTGGCCTGGTTTGAGATGAGACAGACAGACCCACTTTGTGATCATTAGTTACCTATTTGCTGACGTCATGGCGTTTTACTAGCAAGCGCACTAGAGGATTGAAGGAGGTGAGTGTTTCTCTCATCCACACTCCCGTCCAGTTTTGCATTGTTGTGCTGTGCTGCTGCTATTAGCTTCATACCTTCGGCTACACATACTGTGGAGCTACAAGGCAGCAATTTCCTGCCGTGCCAAAGTGCCACCCCAACAATAACAAGAGTATCACCAGTATTATAACAACAATAACAACAGTATCACAGTTCAAGTATCACCATCCCTGTTTCTTCCTGCAAGCACAGAAGTATGTGACAAAAGACATGGCTACAAACACTCATCTCTAAATCCCTTTTCTTACCTCCAGGCTCCTGGTGTGTGTAGGAGGCAAATAAATCACACCACACTGTAGATCCTTGATAAACAGCCTATCCTTAGACTGCAATCATGCCACCCACTCAACTTAAGGGTCTCTTTTGACAATTATGAGAAACAATGCGTGATCTCAATGAAATGACATCTACAGAGGACAGAGACATTCATTCCAGAGGCCACAAGCATGAAATAGTTGGCCAGCTTGCACACGGATCGAGCTAGTCATAATTTTCCTGGCTTGTCAATTGGCTGAACTGCAGTGTAACTTTATTTGGCTAAGAGTAATCATTATGGATATAAATTGCAATTTTCTGACTTCACAGATCCTTGTGTCAAAAGTTGAACATACTTAAAATGAGCAACACTCCTTTTGTGGTTGATTAGATTTTTATATGACCTCATTCAGTATCTACACTAAGCTGTGAAATAGTGTTTGGCCCGTTCTAGGTCTGTTGAAATATTTTAGTTAACCGCTTAATCAGTTATACCATAAAAAATGCCCATGCAAATGCTCTCTGTGTTTCCTTAGTATGTTTTCTTTCTCTACACAATAGTTTTTCCACAGAAATACCTCACATAGACATATACAATTATGGATAAGATTAGTATGGGACTGCCTCTCTCTCATGCCCAACTAGCTTTAATGGATTTCCCAGTTCTCAAGGTCTAAAAGCATTCTTCTTTATCCTTCCTGATAGCAGCACACTATGTTCCTCTATGTACTTCCTCTATGCACAATGTACCTGAAATAAACATCCTTTTTTTTACATTATGTGGACTATGTGTCATGATGGACTGTGACAGTTCTAAATGATAAAAAAGATTATAGCTTAATGGACATAATTAAGCAATATCACACCCAAAGTCATGTTGTTGACCTCAGCTCAGTCACATGGAATGAAGCAGCAAGGCTATGTTACGATTACAGATATCACAGCTGTGCTAATATTTAGTACAACAGCATGGCCTCAAGTGTGATATTGCTTTTATACAACAGTTCCACAAACACTATTTATTTTCAACAATTATGATTTCCGTGCTTGTTTAACCAGTTATTTTTCCCTTACAATACATACCCTTCCACATCCAGCGGTTGGTCACTGAGAGTAAGTGTAATTAACAGAGGTGAAAGTAGTTTTAAATTCTTACCGCCACTATGTAGCCAAAAGTTGAGAAGAATAAAACATGGAGGTGGTGGACAGTTCTGTAAATCTCATACATTTCCACTTTAGATTATCAACTATGTTAATCTCTCGGTTAGAGAGGGTTTTGGAATTCAGCCTTGTGTTAACTAGATGCTAGTTAGCTTTGCAGCTCATGTAAGCCATGACCACAACAAAATGGACGGTTCAGAGGCAATTCGGAATAACTATTCGGTGTTGTGTAAAATGTGTATAATGATATCAGACATGTTCTTGCTGAATGTGCTTTCATGAATGTGTTTTCTGGCAGGCAGATGCTCTCACCTCTTTCCAGCCTACTTTGACCTATGCTGCAACTGACAGTTATCATAATTACCGATTGTTAGAGCACTTGTGAAGTGGCATAATAATTAAACATCCCAGTTCTCTTATGCTCTATATCACCACTCTTGGGATGCCTCTCGTCATAACGAATTACTCGATCAGAACTAACTTTTGCATAAATTTAATTAAATCATATTGGAACCTATTATAAACAGCTGGAAGCACAAAACACAGCTTTAAAAGTATCCAACACCAATGTCTTAGGATCAGGGCTGTGCGGGTAATTGGGTAAAATATGCACACTTGACATATAAGGTAGCAACTCAGAGAAAGAACTGTGCACTGTTTAAAAATGTTAAAAGCTTCTTGTCAAACAACTCTTTTTTGGGGGAAAACAATAGAGAGGAAAATGTGACATATTAAGCTACACTATAAGCACAGTAAAATTGGTTCCAGCTGCAAAATATTATTCAAAGCCCAGTATAATTCTATTAATTATGTAACATTTATGAGGTAGCTGGCTGAAAGCTAACTTAAGTTTAAACTATGATATTTGTCACCACTGAAACACAAACAAGCGGTCTAAAGGATGTGCATTTTTCGCTTAGTGGGCCAAAGCAGTAGTCTGGTTATAATTTAAGTGATATCAAATCAACTGAAATTGTATTATAACATCTGGCTGGATAATAAATTTATAACCAGAAAGTACAATAGAAACTCTGGTCTTTTAGGTCTTTTATATATATATATATATATATATATATATATATATATATATACAGAATATACACTACTACTCAAAAGTTTGAGTAATTTGCAAATGTCTTTGCAAATGTCTTTGTTTTTGTTTAGTGATTTATTTTCTACAATATACAACAATACTGGGAATTTCAAAACTATGAAATATCCCATATGGAATTAGATAATTATGTAACAACAACAGACAGTTGTTATTTTAAGACATGAAGGTCAGCCTTTCTGGAATAGTTCTTGCAAGAACAGTATTGTTAACTGCATTTGCAAAACCCATCAAGCACCATTATGAAACTAGTTCTCATGAAGACCTTCCCAGGAAAACAAGACCAAAACTTACCTCTGCTGCAGAAGTGCTGCATAAATATAAAACAGTGCTCACGGCAGTTGATATTAAGCTGTGTCTGCTACTTGTGCTCTGTAAAGCCTTCATAACAGCTCTAATCTGAGGTGCTGTTAATTTGTGATTTTTGAGCCTGGTAACTTTAAACGAATTTCTCTACAGCAAATGACAGCTGATTGTTGTTGTTACTTAATTACCTAATGCCATATGTGTTATTTCATAGTTTAAAAAAAAGATGTAATTGTATATATAGTTAATCAGCTGGTTTAGTTAATAGATGGTTGAAATATGTGGCAGGACTTTTGCTTTGTGAAACCAGAGTGTCCACTTCTGTACAAAAAAGGTGAAAAATAGGGAACTCTCAAATAAACTGCAACTTCTGTTGCAAATTTCTGTACAAGATTTTCAGGAAACAATGAGGCAGGGATGGTTTGAGCAAGTGACACCAGAGTACTGCAGATGTCTTTTTGAATGCATGCCTCCAAACCTTCAGGAGGTTTTAAAGAATAAAGGACTGAATATTAATTGTTTAAAGCAATTTATAAGAAATTAATTTCTAATGTAATTGCATAACACAATTATATGTAATTGCATATTTAAACAATTTAAGAATTAAAACACCAGATTTCTTTGGATGCATTTCTTTACATTTTTCCAACATATTTCAAATGTTATGATATACAGTATATAGTGGATTGGACTTGTGCAAATTATTATTAGAAATTATTATCACTATAAATATTATATGTAAATATGTAAATATGTAGATAACACATAAATAGACTGACTCATTCTTAAAGTAGAATGCCAATTCTGTAAAGGATATAGTGCATTAAATCACTTATACGTATACACTACCATGAAAGTGCATTTTCAGAGATAGAATCTGTGACTGTTTTTTTCCACACAGGAAGTTGAGGTTTCTTAGTTGAGATGCTCCAGAGATTTTGTAGACCCTATTATGTGACATCATAAGAGCTGCAGAAACAGAGCTGCAACTTTGACCTTTCTTGGGCTGAACTTAAAAATTATTTTGTTATTAATTAATGTAGTTGTGTAATGTGTTAAATTGGACCCAAAAAAAGATAAATTCTTACTTTAATGGAGTTTTTAGTTTTCAAATTTTAGTTTTCAAATGTATTCCATCATATCATCAACTGAAAAGAGATCTAATTTATTTTGCCATGTGACGGGGAACTAATGCACCTTTACATGTAGAGAACATATAGAATGACAAAACAATTAAAACAATATAGCACAAACATACAGTATAGCATAAACCACATAATGGAGGTGATCTTTATATAAAAAAATAGCAACTCCTGAGAACTGCTTAAAGCAGCACTAATACTTAATAGTCAAAATGAAAAAATCTGAGGTAAATTTGGTGTCTAGCATGATGAAAGCTTATAGAAAAATTTGTTATATTTTACACATTTAAAGGAATTTGTTATATTTTACACATGTATGTGTTAAACTTAGCATTAATGTTGTGTCACATATGCAAGAATTAGTTCCCTCTCCATCCTGTGTCTTTTGCTCTCTATCGAAGTTAATAAAACAAACAAGACTCTACTGTGGTAGAAATATTCTTAACCATTATAAAGCATTGAAACTGGAGACTCCTTCCATAAAGTGTAAATCTTCTTACAGAAACCATCTCCAAATAAATACTGGTTTTAATCTGTTTAATATTAGGATTAGATTGAGGGGGCCATTCAACATACAAGTTGCTGTTAGTGAGCTACTATAGAAACAATAAGATATTAGGATAAGTGCATTAACATAAATCTGTGATTTGAATAATAGCTGAACTCTGAGTCAGTAGTGCTGTGCTGTTACTTGAAATTAATCCACAAGTTTAAATGTGGGAATTTAACACATCTACGTTATGATAATAAGATTGGGGGAAAGTTATTTATTTCAATAATTTAGCCTCTCAGTATGGAGTAAACTTATAGTTTTCTTTAAAGTAGCTGGAATAATTGCCTTCTGTCAATGAAGATTTGTGTCTCACATGGAGTAAGCCGTTCCACACAGAGAAGCCACCACTCGGATGACTAACATTATTCCGGAGATTGTCTGTCCTGCTGAGTTTACTGTAGCTTCAACACACCTGGCAATAATAATCAGATGGTACAGAAGATCCAGACTCCAGAGTGTAAGATTAAGTCTGGAGTGAAACTCTGCAGGGAAGTAAACCCTCAAACACAGAGCAAAGTCTAATATGGGCTGATAGCATGTCAATACACCAATTTTTGAAGCATTCCTGCTAAGTGCTAGGAGCTCAGTGGCCTTTAGAACACATACATGGTAGATCAGAATGTGTCTGTATTTAACAAACTGTGAATGTGAAGAATGTGAAATGAGTACAATACAAATGCAGAGGCAGAATCTCAGGGGAAGGACAGGCCCATATACATGAACAAAACAGGTCTGTGTGATAATGATCTACTTTCCTGTCCATGTCCAGATTCGGAGTTCAGATACACCCTTTTTACCATTTCCTATTGCAGATTGCAATTCTGCTCCAAACTCCTTTAGGAGTTATTTATAGTTGTTTCAAATAATTTGCACTAAACCAGAGAAGGCTAATGACAGTCACTACTTAGAGATGCTTTGGCAACCCAATAGTGCTTATTTTTGTCTGATTTCAGGTTGTTGCTTCCTTTATAAGTTTCCTAAAATAAGTTCCTTTTCATTATATCTTTATTCCGGTACTATTTGAAGAGTGGCATTCCAATATGACCTGTAATGGCCTTAAAATTAATAGTAATGGGATTGAGAAAGAACCAGATTATGTGAAGATTTGAACATGAGTGTATGTCTTTCTCCTCTTTTGTACATGTGTTCCCCCCCCCCCCCCCCCTTTGGCTGGCCTTTATACATGCAAGACTGTTATTCAGGCAAAGCTAATCACATTCACAGACATAAAGCTTAACTCTTTATTAACTGTAGCTCAATCTATCACTTTATAGTTAAAGGTTTACAGGTTAAATATACAACAATATTTACATTTTTACAAAACCACTCGCCTTTCCAAACAGGCTGGAGTTAAAGAGGATTGAACATCTTTTACAATGATTACAAAGTTGTCCAGAAATACATATTTATTTAAATCTTTAGTGTACCCTGATAGACTTTCACAATATGCATGCGAAGCAGTGAAATTTAGTAGAAGAAAACACAAACAGGTTGTCTTTTAAAAAGGAAATTTTTTTCAATTAAAGTGGGTGAGGTTCAAGTTTGCACAGAGAGCTATAGAGAAACTTGGGTCAGTTAGGGATTGTGAGTGCAAGCTCGGTGTTGTGCAATGGTGCTAGAAGCTGTTTTTTGCTGGATCCCAGTCCCCCTTGAGAGTAGTCTGAGAGCTACATGCACACACACACAAACACACACACACACACACACACACACACACTACAGGAGAAACAGCATGCTCTCTTTCAGTTTATCAAAGGGGAAAGAAGGTAATTACTTAGAGTGCAGCTATCATCACTTAAGACACAATTACGTCAAAGTGTCTCTGGTATCGAAAGCCAAATCAGGAAACAATAGATTATATTTTGAAAGAACAGTGTAAAGGATATTTGGCCATAGTGGAGTATGGTTCTGTTTAAAATAGAATCTGGATTTGTGTGAACAAGTGCAGTAATACATGAAGTAATATAAAAAGTTAGTAACATGAGAAGTCAAAACTGTCACAGTTCACTACTGCACAAGTATGTCTTACTTTTTACTTTTATTGTAACATATAAAGTTTTACTCTGATGTAGTTTAGGGATAAAAATGTGTTTTGTCGAAAACAGCACAAAGGTTATTCGAAAACAAAAACACAGAGTACAATATATAT
>JAQMYJ010000008.1:14867245-14885117 GCA_030014305.1 Clarias laeviceps | reverse complement strand
AGGAGATTTATGGATGCAGTGAGAGAGGACATGAAGTTAGTTGGTGTAAGAGAAGAGGATGCAGAGGACAGGGTTAGGTAGAGGCAGATGATTCGCTGTGGCGACCCCTGAAAGGGAACAGCCGAAAGACAAAGAAGAAGAAGAATGTTGTTTGTGATACAGGCTGAATTTATTATATTTTTTTGTAAAACCTGAAGCCATAATACATAGTGGAAGTTGTGACACTGTGGGCAGGTGCTAAGTCATGTTGTAAAGGGAAATCAGCATCTCCATAAAGCTTGTCAGCAGATGAAAGCATGACAAGCTCTAAACTCTCCAGGTAGATGGATGCATTGACTTTAAACTTCATCAAATCATCCACACTGGACTTCAAAGAACTTGGATTCTGTGCCTCTTCACTTTTCCTCCGGACCCTGAAACCTTAAATTTCATATGAAATGCAAAATTTACTTTCATCTGAAAAGAGGACTACTGGGCATGTACTAAACTAGACCGAGAGAAACACTGTATTCTGTATGAATAGTAGTTTACTCAAGCTTGAAATTAAATATTCTAATGTTATAAGATCCTGAATTTTCATGAGCTGTAAGCTGTAACCATTAAAATAAAAGGCTTGAAATATTTATAATCTATATAAATAAAAGAAAGGTTTTGTCTGTACATTGGTCAGAACTCGCTCTTTCAATGATATCTTTATGTTTCATACATTGGAGTACCAGAAAACTACTTTTTTCCCCCTCAAGGTGGGTATGGCTATACACATCCCTCAACAGAGCCAATAAACATGATAGTTTACCATATATACACAGAGTATGCAGAAGACATAGAAATGAAAATCCACCTACCAGGTACCCAAATCCTCACAAAATACAAATGAACACGCAACAAAACATGGCTTAGTCCAAAAAAGGCAAGTAGACTATGAAAACTGAACCTTCAAAGATGTATGCACAAATCATTGTATGTTTATTCTTCCTGCGGGAAGTTTAAAACCAGTTTGTCTCATATGTCCTTAAACAATGGTTCTAATTAAAGAAGTCATGTGAAGCTGTGAGATAACACATGGGTTGTTAGGGCGCAGCAGGGTGAGGTGAGGGCTTGTAAAATATCTGAACTGAGAGCACAATGTTACTATGGTTTTATGGTGTAAAGTGGTTTAAGGACTGTGAAAATATGCCATTGAATGACAGTAGAGGCTATTTAGGAATCTAAAACTGTTCTTTATCCTGTTTGTCCATCATTGGATGCTCTGATAATGCCAGCCAGATGACAATCTGCAGAACAGAATGTTTACTATGTAACTGACGATTGAGTTAGTGGGATTTCCTGAGGCACAGGAATTCTCGGATGTCCTGTAAAGCTGGAAGTCTGTGATGAGTTCTACTTTTCTCACTACTCCCTGGAAAGCCTTGTGGTTGTGGGTGGAGCAACTGCCATATCATAGAGTGATGCAGCAGTAAAAGTTTGTGAGGATGTTCAGGCCAATTTTTCATGCTTCTAAAATTTAAAAAAGTCTAAAATCAAATGACAAATCTAAACACACACTTAGGCCTATGTTTTCTCTCCACTACTGCTTTCTTGTATACACTGACCAGCCATAAAATTAATCAATGAGCAACAGTTACCACCAGCAAACTGGTCAAAGGATCATGGCCTCCCAAGGCTTACCCATGCCCGACCAAAGGCCAGCATGTCCTGTCTGATCACACAGAAAAGCCAATGCAACATGAAAAAAGTCAATGCTGGTCATGATGAAAAGGTGCCAGTGATAGTGGCATTACAGCCACAGGTTCAGAAGTGGCAATATAGCAGTACTTAGGCTTGAACTCCTAACCTTCTTATCTGTAACCTTTATATATATATAGTACATGTTAAAATATGTACTAGCATCTTAACAGCCCTTACTACATCTTGTATTTTTTTTATCTTGGCAATAATAAAAATAATAAAATTAATAATGGCTTTTGTAGAAAGGTGTTAGGTCACACAGTGTATTGCAAATTGCTGCAGATTCGGCTGGGTTGTTGCATTGGTCTGCACTAATAAACAGAGTGCCCATGCTAACTGTATTACCCTGAGAAAACATCTACAATGAGATTAGATTAGATTAGATTCAACAAGCCAATGAAATGCAGTTTGTATTTAAGTGCATATATAAAAAAAGAGAGAAAATAAAGCTGTAGGGAATGGGCACAGGAGCATCTGTACTGCACTGTGGAAAAATGGAAGAACATAACCAGACAAGGTGGTCCATGTAAGCTACTCATGGACCATCAGACAAGGTTATGTTCTTGTCATCCTAGATCCTCCATGAGATCATCCATGAGCTTTCCAGGGAGACCATCCTAGATCCTCCATGAGATCATCCATGAGTAGCTTACATGGGGGAAGAGTATTCCCTAATAACAGTGGCCTCTTTATTCATGAATAATATTTGGAACATGACCAAGAATTTATGTTGACTTTAAGATGTTGGCCTTCAACATCCTAGATCTCAATCTGATTGGGCATCTGTGAGGTGTGTTGGACAAACAAGTCTGACCCACGAAGGCCCAACCTTACAACTTACAGAATTAAAGGGATCTGCAACTAATATCATAGTGCCAGATACCACAGCCCGTCTTCAGAGGTTTTGTGGAGTCCATGCCTCAGTGGGTCAAAAGTGTGTTGGTGGCACAAGAACTTACCCAATAGAAGCAGACAATAACATTTGTCTCCATATGGATTCCATATTAACTTATAGACATCAACTGTTATATGGAACTTCCATGTACTGTTATACTGAACTTCCATATATATACAGTATATTGGTTAGATGTATGAGAGCAGTCTGTATGCTTTCGCAATTGCATTATCTGTAGATCCACCCTATGTCTTTTAGGTCTAACTTTTACTTGTACTCCATCTTGTGCATATACTCTGAATCCACATTTTGCTTAGTTTGCAGGGAATGTACAGAGCAGAGTTATAGCCTATAGGTATACACGTTATACTAAATAACGTGTATACCTATAGGAGTGTACAAAGCATGGTTACAGCCTACAGGTATATAGGGTATACAGAAGGAGTGTACAGAGCAGGGCAGCTCTGTTTTTTTTGTTTTTTGTTTTGTCTCCCCCCTGCCCCCCATTCTGTGTGAACTTTAGTGACTGCTGTGTTTGAAAATCCCAGGAGATCAGCAGTTTCTGAAATACTTAAACCAACCATCTGGAAACCAACATCCATACCATGATCAAAGTCATGGAGATCACGTTTTGCCCCACTCTGATCTTTGATGTGAAATTTAACTGAAGCTCGTGACCTCCAGTTTATTTGCAAGATTTTGTGCATTGCTGTGCATCTACATGATTAGCTGATTGGATAATTGCATGAATGAGCAGGCTTACAGATGTTCTTATTAAAATAGCTAATGGATGTATTGTATTTATAGTGCAAGCGTGGTCCTCAGAAGTTATAAAAGAAAGCCCCTGTGTAAACATGAGGCTACAATGAGATACTGGAGCCTAGACACTTGTTAATAATAAAGTTTATCCATGAATGCCCAGGTCTACACCTTTATTAAGAAGCTAGAATGTAGTGCATTAAAAGTCAAAATCAGTAAGGGATAATAATAATAATAATAATAATAATAATAATAATAATAATACTCTATTTGAGTATTGTAATTCTTGTTTTGATCTCTTTGCACTCACTGAGTTTGGTGATTATTTTTGAGTGTATGATTGTTGTATACATAGAGTAGTAAAAAAAAACTGTAACCTGAAAAAAGTGTTAGTTTTCCAAATGTCCAATAGCCACTGGGATTGATTTCATCCAATTTTATGATTGTCTGGATTAAAAAGTTCAGGAATTATACTACTGATTTATTTATGAGGTAGTCCTATTAAATAATAATCATTCAGACATAATACTCTGGTTTTCTTTGAAGTACAGTACTGCCCATCTGGTGCAATATTTTAATGTCAGCTTGCACTGTGCAAAATCAACATGCTTTCTATGGCTGGTTTTCATGGATGTTTTTTAAAGAAATTTAAAAAGTAGAAAAGGTTTAACACTATAATACAGTTGATCGCAAACATTTGCACTGCTCATGATTTTTGAACCTTTAGTTATCTAAGTTTTGTGTGTACATTCGTCAGTACTTACTCTTTTAATGATATCTTTACGTTTCATGCATTGTATGTCTTTGTGTCTCTATGACTGTCTGTATGTCTGTCCAGTCATATTTTGTCACAATGTCACACAAAACTTGCTAGACAGAATCTAATGAATCTTTGCCAGTCCTTAGGTATTTGCCTGAAGTTAAACCTGAGCAATAAATGTATGCAAATTGTTGAGTAGAGGTTATGAGCAGTTATGTGCCAGTTTTGAGCATGTCTTAAATCATGACATCTGCTGGGCAGAAATTAATTAGACTTTTGTGGTATTATTTAGATATCTGCCTGAAGTTTAACCTGCACCATAAGTAAAATCAAAATGTTGAATAAAAGCGATGTTATAAACAGTTATGTGCCAGATTTAATAATCTACTTCAAAATAAGCCCTGCTTAAGTAAAAAAAAAAAAAAAACACCTGCACCAATAAATATTAATTACAGTATATAAATACTGTAGTGAATATTTTTACTGACGAAATAACAGCACTGAAGTGGTATAAGTAAATTTTAACGAACTGGAGTAGTTTTAAGATAAAAATTTTATCTTTATCTGTTTTTTTTTTTATTTATAATTTTTCGATTTCTCATCTGTGATTGACTCTTTGATTATCGGACAGGGAGTGTATTTGACTAACAACGGAAGAAGTACAACTTAGTGTAAACAAGGCATGAAATACTCAATGTTACAAATTTCTTTTTCTTTGTATTAATAAGTTAGGCAGATAGTTCTACCTGAAAAAATTACATCACTGATTACATTAAAACTTATCAGATTATTTAAAACTTTAACATTTTAATTATTCCTACTAATTCTTTAAAGGTACATATGCTAGTACTGTATTATACAAGAGCAAATAAAAAGCATAAAATGTTGGCGTATTCATAACAATTATTTTAAAAATGTACAGTACATGAGGTAGAAAAGTACTGAGCAGAATCAGACATTCCAAATTAAGAAGTGATTAACTTTAGCCAATCTATCATGATACTGTCATGTTTCTGGCAGGCGTACAAAGAGAACCCAGGTTTTATGTTAATACAGTATATGCTATATTTAAATGCTGTTGTCACTGGGTGTATAAATATCTAGTCAATATTTAATAAAACAACTTTAATGCAGTAATATATTTTGGAAGAAACTAATTTTTCATGTAACATTTGATTATTTAAACTTTGTACATACTACAATTTTGTATAAACAGAGCCTGAATACCTTTTCCACTTTTTCACTTGACTTTACAGCATCCAGATATCAAAATGTGACTTTACATTTGTCTTGAGTCTGATATGATAAACTATGTATGCGTGTTTTCATACATAAAAAATTCACATTATGCTGTGTCGTGAGCCATAGAATATACACAGGGCAACACTTTAAAAATAATGCAAGATGCAAGGTTTCAGAGAGACACTGTGCATATGACAGGTGAAAGGGCTCTGCTGTGTGTCTCCTACATGAGACAAGCAAGTTTAATGAGCAACTTTACAAATTACCCTTGACTCTTCCTTCCTTTACACAAAGAGGTCACCAGGAAAGTCTGTGCTCACTGACAAACTTTTTTTTTTTTTTTAATGTTAAGCCTATTTATTTGTGATCGTGTTAATGCTTTATTTATTCTGGAGTTCCTCTTGGGCAATAACAAAACTAGGAAGAAAGACAGACTTAAGCAACCTTAAGCAGCATGCCACTAAAGAGGGGGAAAATATAAACTCCAAACAAACCGGTCCGATTTCTTCTGCTCCTTTTGATGGAGGTCCAGGATGAGCTATGACCAATGTTTTATGTGTTTATTTGTGCAAATGCTTGTATGCTATATACATTTCTCAGGACCATTTATACAGTGTGACAACCGTTTAGAAAGTTCAAAGGTTGAAATTATGTTACGGTCACAAGTATTTGGGGAAATGTCATCCTCATGACATCCCCAGCACATGTTACACCACCAATCCTGTGATAAAGAAAACAAAAGCTTGTCATAATACTCTGATAGTAGAGTAGTAGGATTTAAAGAAAAGGAGTTCTGTTACGATACCATCACACACTGAGGGAGTTGTCCGGTTGCCCCGGTCTTTACTCAGTGGAGTCATTTTGTTTACTTCTCCTTGGAAACAACTTTGACATGATATGAACTTGCATACATTTATGTCTAACCTTTAGAAATGCACACACACACACACACACACACTCACACACACACACAAGATGTTAGGGAAAAGAAGGTTCTCTTACATTCTTTACAACAGTTCATCAATCTTGTATAGTATGTTTTTTGACATTCAGATTAATGAAAAAAAATTATTCCTTATTTCCTTCCTTCATTCATTCATTCATGTTACTTTAGTATCTGTTTCATCCTAGTCAGGTTCTTGGTTAATCTACCGTCTATCTTTGGATCCATTAATTAGCCTATCCAATCCATTAACTTTAACTGCTCCATGGCACACACAACAGCGGTTCACTAGTGCTTGGATACCATCAAGTTAGAAAGATTTCTCAGTACGCCAGACCTGACTGCCTGTTTTACGTCTGGAATGCTGGCCTCCTAGGAAATACATGCAGGATATGCAGGGGGTGCAGTAGGCAGTCACAGAACAGAAAAAACAGAACATCTTTAGCGATCAAACGGGTCTATTTTTTTAAACGTTAACCGGAACAACTGCATACAGCGTACAACCTTCTTTATTATGTCTGCACCATTCAAAAGTCTTCTGTAAATGTCAGTAGTTGCTTACATTCATGTCAAAATCCACATAAATTTTTATTCACATGACCATAAGCAGTCCCAATGGGTTTGAAGAAATTCCTGGATATTTCTGAAGAACTTCACAATAGCAACCCAGTATCTATATAAGAGCAAATTCTGAACAAATTCAGAAAGAATTCAACATAAATGCGATAAGATAAAATAAAGGTACACTAAAAAAAACACACAAATATCTATTATTAATGACTAAGCCTAATGTATGTAAGGATTTCTAAACTAAGCGAGGTTTATTTACCAATGCGCAGTGGTGTTACTGTAGCTTACAAACTTTAGAATATAGAAAACCTAACCCTACTACTGTACATACTGTAGATTACTGGTTTAGATACAACACCCAGTGAATAATAAAACATTATTGTTTTGTTATATAGTCATGACAAAAAGAAAGTACCCTTTTCTTCAATTGTAAGTTTCCTCTTCTTTTAATCAAGGCCTAAAAAGTGATTTTGTGCTCCTTACCCACAGCTTTGGACAAACAACCAAGCACAACACTGTTCTGTACTGTATGTCGACTGTTTCCGCAAAAAGTAAACCAACATCCAGAAACCACATGGAAAAACACAAGTATAAACATCCTACTTGTTCAAATATTAAAAGAATACTTATCAGCGAAGTGTTACTAATGAAATGCACAAGATTTATCACATAATTTATGGTGCAGTTGTTATTTAAGCCAAGATAAATATGAAAAACATCAAATTAATGGAGGGTGTACGTTCTTTCTCCATGACTGTACAGTCATTACAACAACTTGTTGACTGTTTGGTTGCACTGGCAATTCTGGGTTATAATTTTATGAAATTATGGGTTACATGCCCATGATTTGTGCGTATATGCAATATTCCAGTATGAGGAATTCAGTAATTAGGAATTAAATAAACAGGGATTCCATAACACCCATAACCATTGCTTCAATGACAAGTCTTTTTAAATGTTGCTTATGTTTGTTCTTTGTTTTAAATTAAGTTATGTACAAGTAAGTTGTGTTAAATTAAAGTAATGTTACAAAAGAACTTTTTGTAGTGTTACTCGCTGGATATATTGGAATCTTAAACTGTCAAATGTATGTGGACTCCTGGCCATCATATCCATATGCAGTCACAAATTTGGAAGCACACAGTTGTATAGAATTGTGTCTATTGTAGCTAAAAGAGGGGACCAACTGCCTATAAATGATCATAGCCATGGAATGGGGTATCAGCCAGCATACAGTACAGTACAGTATATAGGTGTAGCAGTAGCAGTAGTAGTAATAGTAGTAGTACTGTAGTAGTAGTAGAGGCAGACATGACCCAGCTCTTCCTACAGTGGTGAGCCAAAAGTCCAGGAGGTAATGTGTTATTTCCTGTGTACAGCCATGTGAGGCTTAAGACACTCTATGTTTTTGCTATAGTTTTTTTCCCCCTGCTTTGCGCCAAAAGAGTCAAATCCCACACTATCATCTCCTGTCACCTCAAGAGCATTTCTCAGCTATCCCTCCCCTTATTCCAACATCCGAAGATCCAAATTTGGGTCGTTTAGCCTTAAATAATTTAGAGTGTAAGATAAGCAAAGAAACTGAGACACATAAATTAAGAAGAGAAATTTAGAACTAGCCAACAAAGACAAGCAAGTAGTTTCACAATAGCTAATTCTTTAAAGATGTGATACATACTCTGTACCCCAGCTTAATCAGAAGCTTAATCAAGAGACATTCTGGTAGAAAATGAAGCGGGAAGAAAACAAATTGAATCTGGTGAGTCAAAATGTCTCGCACTGCATTTCCCTGAACCTTCTGCGGGAGGAATCAAAAAAGGAAAAGAAAACACTGAATTATATATTGCGTCATAATCTAGGCGACTGAAAAGGAAACGTCAGTCAAATAGATTTTTTTTTTTTTTTTTACAATGTGCAACCAGACCTTGTATTTAGGACAGAGGCAGTAATGCATTGCTAATATATTTTGTTTCTACATAATGTATGAACAATAATTTGTAGATACATACAGTAATCATTGATCATCTCGATAAATTAGCACTTGTCATGTGGTGGGATGTACTGTAGTAGGCAGCAAGTAAACAGTGCAACCTAAACACTGATGCAGAACAAGTACACCTCTTTATGTAACAGTTTTCACTAATGTCTGTGGTATCTTCCAGTAGGATAATGTGCCCTGACACACAGCAAACATTGGTTCAATCCATGGTTTGACAAAAAGTTCGATTTTTTTTTTTTTTTCCTTTTGGCTATTTATGTAAAATAAATGATGGAAGTGTTAAACAGGTTATATGTTGTTCATCCGAGGTTGTATTTGTCTAATACTGACCTGCGACCATCAAATTATTTTTATTATGTTTTTACAAAAAGTAAAAAAATCTTGCTAACTTTGCTAACTTTTAATGAAACACAATAAATATTCACAATAAATTTTCAATTTTTAAAAAAATATATATATCTGAAAGGTTTGGCGTACATTTATATACAGCCCCTTCAGTCTGATACCATTAAAACTAAAATACAGTGGAACCAGTTGCCTTTAGAAGTTACTTAATTAGTAAATAAAGTCAACTTGTGTTTAATTCAATCTCAGTGTAAATACAGCTGTTCTGTGAAGCACTCAGAGGTTTGTTAGAGAACATTAGTAAACAAACCATGAAGCCCAAGGAACACACCAGACAGGTCAAGGATAAGAGTTGTGGAGAAGTTTAAAGCAAGCTGAGGTAATAAGAAATATCCCAAGCTTTGAACATCTAATGGAGCACTGTTCAATCCTTCAAACCAAAAATGGAAAGAGCATTCTCAGGTGGGATAATCTGTCCACAAAACAACTATTAGTCATGCACTCCACACATCTGGCCTTTAGGGAAGATTGGCAAGGAGAAAGGAATTGTTGAAAGAAGTCCAGCAGCAAACATGTGGAAGAAGGTGCTCTGGTCAGATCAGACCAAAATTTTTGGCAAGTTGTGCCAACATATTGTTGTGTGGATGCTTTGTTCAGTAGGGACAGGGATGAGTTGATAGGAGGATGAATGGAACCAAATACAGGGAAATCTGAGAAGAAAACCTGTTAGACTTGAGACTGGGGAGGAGGTGCACATTCCAGTAGAACAACAACCCTAAACATACAACCTGAGCTACAATGGAATGGTTTAGATCAAAGCATATCCATGTGTTAGAATGGTCCAGTCAAAATACAGACCTAAATGCAATGAAGACTTGAAAATTGCCTTTCACAGACGCTCTCCATCCAGTCTGACTGAGCTTGAGCTATTTTGAAAAGAAGAATGGGCAAAAATTTTCATTCTGTAGATGTGGAAAGCTGGTAGAGACATACCACAAAAAACATGCAGCTGTAATTACAGTGAAAGGTGGTTGTCCAAATTATTGTCTCAGGAGGGCAGAATACAAATGCACACCACACTTTTCAGATATTTATTTATAAAAATTGAAAACCATTTATCATTTTCCTTCCACTTCACAATTATGTACGGGTAATTAAGTATGTGTTGTGTGTTGGTCTATCACACAAAATAAATTTGTGTGGTTGTAACATGACAAAATGTGTGTATATAAGCAGGGCTCCATCTGAATGTATTATACTGTACATACGCACAAATCCTCTCAGCAGAGATGCGATAAAAACGAAGCATTCAGTTTAATACGGGAGTCTTCAAAATGACTGACAGCTTTAATAATTATAAAAGATGAGTTCTTTACCCAGTTTGTGTAATTTCATTCTCAATTTAAACAAGGTTTTGTTTTTTCTTTTTTTTTCATTTTCATTTTTTTCATTCCCTGTTGAAAAAAATTACAAAAAACATCCCCTCTGTAAAACCACCATCTCCTTACCATCACCTTTAGATTAATAATGCCGTGAATTATGTAAAATTTGTCATGAAAATGAAATATCAAACTCTCTACGTATGATCATTTACGAACTATAAATAACGGCCAATCAGAATAAAATTTTGTAATGCTCTGGTCAGAAGCTCATGCAAGTTTGTATAATTTTTTTTTCGCTGTTTGCTTTTTCGCAGCAGCCAAGAGAACAGTTTAAGCACAGCTTTTGACTTATTTAAAAAAAAAGAAGAGAACTGAAGGTTTGATGCATACACACAATTCCTCTCAGCAGAGATGCAATGAAAACGAAGCATTCAGTTTAATATGCAAGTTTTCGAAATGACTGACAGCTTTAATGATTATAAAAGACAAGTTATTTACCCAATTTGTGTTATTTCATTCTTAATTTAAAGAAGAGGTTTTGTTTTTTTGGCTTCACATACATGCTTGGGTACAAAAGGCTCAAAAAATTTTTTTAAATGCCATAATAGTGATTTGATTATTTGTGTGTGTGCATGTGTGTGTGTATGTGTGTGTGTGTGTCTGTGTGAGAAAGAGAGAGAGAGAGAGAGAGAGAGACTTGTGCATAGTCATCCAAAACTACAGTACTATTAAATTAAATTAAATTATTTAATTACTTATGTGGATTTTTATTCTACTCTTATAATCCTCCCCAGATGAAAGCCATGGAAAGGATCAAATGATAGTTTTGACAGTTACATGTTTAAATGCATGTGTTTTTTTTGATGGCTCCAAGTTGATTTAATTAAGCTTATATTTTGTTAATAAAACTGTTCTTCAAAATGTGACATATTTAGCAGCCATTTTGTATGATCAGTTGTAGCCTCTGCTATTTTGAGAAGGCTTTCTGCTACATTTTGGAGTGTCGTTTGGGGATTCACCCATTCAGCCACACGAGCATTTGTGGGACACTAATGTGGAGCAAGAGGGTCTGGCATTCAGTCAGAAAATACATTCATCCCAAAAGTGTTCAGTGCGGATGAGGTCAGGGATCTGTGCAGGCCACTTCCACTCCAAACCACATCTTTATGGACCTCATTTGGTGCACAGGGGCATTGATTTTTTTCCTACTGAAGTTTTCTAGCATAATTTGGTGAACTGTAGTTTCCACTCATACAAGAACCTGTGGATTCTATTTTTGTGGTATTAAACAAGTAAATCCATTGGAGGTGGTAGGTATGGTAAGTTTAAATTGAACCCAAGAATTGAATTCAATTGAATTCAAGAAAACAGATAACTTCAGTATGGTGATGATTGAATGAAGGTCTTTGTGTAATTTGATTTACACGCTCAAACCCACTCATGGAAAATTTAACATAAGCATTCTGTGTATTGTCATATTTCTGAGAGGTAGGAAGAAACTACAGGAAAAACTACCCTGTTTTTTTACTTTTCTATTTCTGGCACTTTGAATGGTGGTTACCTCGCCAAGGCTTAAAAGGTTAAACAGAAGCATATTCATGATTCTTATACATCATTGAGTTGTTTATTGCTTGTGTGAAAACCATAAGTAGATCAAGTGATTGTTCTGTTCCACTTGATTATCTTTATAATTAAAGATCTTAATTAAGGATTTCTCTTTAACTGAGGCAAATTATGTGTATTTAAATTTTTTCCAGGAGTTAGACCTCCCACGGAGCAGAGAATGTTTAAAAATGGGCTGATGTATGAAAGTAGATCTGGATCAAACCAAAAAAATGAAGTCATTGTTGTTCTGGCTTGGATGGAAAGTTTTTCTAGGTAAGTGCCAAGACAGCTCACAGCCATACATAAGCACCGAGCGTTTCTTTGGCCATTGTGTTGATTCTCAGCTCTGAAAGAAGATCACATTGTACATAAACATGTGGATTGCTGGAAGTTTATTTCTTCTCATATTTGTTTGAAAAGAAGCTTTAGATATGATGAATGAGGTTCACACTACTCGCCTGTCTTTTGATGATCTTTAGAACTTTATATCACTCTCTGTTTCTTTTCACTTTCCTCACTTTCCAGGAAAACATTCCACAGCTTATTCTTCCATTTAAAAACAGATCCTACTCTGTAGCTGCTGTGGGTTGAACTGTTTGCTTATAGCTCTCATCTTGTCAGATATATGACCCACATGTAATTCTGTTCTCCAATTCATAAGACAAGCTCAGATAGCAGTCACAATGTGGCTGAAGTGAAAATATGCTGAATGTTGTCCAATGTATTTTCCCTGGTTCCTGCTGCTGCTTAGGGCAGTAATGGCTCACAGATACTGATAAGAAGGTTAGGGCTTCAATCCACAGTATCGCCAAGCTGCCACTGTTGAGCCCTAGAGCAAGATTTACCCGTTCTGTTCCAGGTGTATCCTCTGACCCCTAACAAGCTGTGATATATAAAGAACAAAAAAATCACTTGTAATGCATCTGTATTGTATATGTGACAAATTAAAGTTTCTTCTTCTATTGTATTTCCCAGTTACACCTGCCTCAAATTTCAAAAACAGTGTGTAGACAATGACTATGAGCAAGTCCATTTCTTAATCAGATTTTTTTGCCTGCATTTGATCTCTTACATTATCATTAAATGTGTGTATGCTCAGATTTTATTTCATTATGTCAAATCTTACAGAGTGTCCAAAGGGGATAATAGTCTTCATCTTAGTTCAAGCACTAACACATTACCCAACACAAGGCATTGCATCAGTGTAATTAGACATGGCCCATGTGAGTGTAAATATCTACTCTATGACATTAAACTTGGCCTCAATATTACAAACAGAGAATTTAATTTAAAAAAGAAACAAAAAACAAAAATCCAAGAAGAATATGATGTTTATTATGTCTCTAAAACTCCTTAAAATGTGTTTTTGGTGTTTACTCTGAAAAACTGAATATGATTTCTTTCTTTTGTAATAAGACTTATGCAGTATTAATCATGCAATTACAGAACCTAAATCTGCATGTTGTGTATCCACTGTTGAGAAGTGCAACACTAACAAATCACAGGTACACATGTGCCCAAATAGGGAAAATAGGTTAAAAATACAAAACAAGAGAAATGACATCGGATAGAAATGTATTCACATAAACAGACATGCCTATACAAAGTTTTTTTATGTTGTTGTGAGATTTTGATTGATCAGTTGAGGCCCACTTCGACCTGGCCCCAAATTGAAAAGGACATGAAATTCTAGTCCATTTCTACCAGATGCTGCCCATTTACAAGAATTCTTAGCAAGGCTATTTCTTGTCAGTTTCTTTGTCTACAATTGACCTGTTGTTTTGTCTGTAACACTGTTGTTAAAAGTGTGTGCTCACATTTGACAGTGTGTCCAAATGGGAAAGAGACTTCGACTTACGGGAATAATTGAGAACAATGGAAAATATGACGCATTGCAACCCATTAAATAAATGTAACCAGACTGTAATGTCATGCACATCAGGGCAAATACAGTATCTGATGACCTTAAACAAAGCATAAATGTTAAAGTATATAGTAGATGTTTACACCCTTATGAATTGCAAGTTGTTACAGTATGAAGCCAAGAAAATTCATTCACCTTTAATGTGATATAGCAACCAAAAAAATCTAGTAAAAGATATTAGAGGATAAAAAGTCATTTCTAATAACTTAATTGCATACAGTATGTGTGCACACTTTAATAATGGGGCATGAGACTATGCTCAGAATGATGCAACCACTCTTAATTCAAAAGTAATGATCATACTCGTTATCAATGCCCGCTTTTGGATTAGACTCTTTGACAGACATTTTTTCATTTCATCAAACTAGTGACGGCATGGCCATGGGCATGGGTATGGGCATGGAATGTACCCCAAAATCTTATAATAACATAAATGAATAACAAAAGATTTAAAAGAGTTTCTAAAAGGTGAGTTTCTAAAAGACCATGAAAGCCTTTATCGAAAAGTGGAGAAAATTGTGTTGAATGCACCACAGAAACATTTAAACAAAAACAGGACATTCCTCAAAAATTGATGGAAGAACAATAATCATACTTATCAGGTCAACTGCCAAGAGACCTACTGCAAACATTAATGGAGCAGCACAAATACTGGCAAGAATTGGTCACTCCCTGCATGTGATAGCAATATGTCTAGACGGAAGCACATTCTTATGCCAAAAAAAAAAGAAGAAATACTGTACCAAAAGGTCCACCCAAACTACCATGTGACAAATCTGTTTAGGTGTAATGAGATCAATGTAAACCCCTTGGGGCATAATTCTAAAGGATCTCAAAGATCTACAGTATTTGGCACAAAAACAAGAGAGTCTATTAACAAAAGAAAACTATAACCAAGGGAGAACCATGGTGGTGGTAGCGTCATGCTAAAGGGGAGCATAGATAGTTTCAAATCCTAATTTATTTTGGCAAAAAAACCTTCAGGCCTGAAGAAATATTACATGACAGCAACAACAAAGCACCAAGTCAATTAAGCAATTGCTTCAGAAGAAGAAGATGAACATCCAAATTGGCAAATCAGAGCTCAAATCTAAATCTTATCACTGACCCGTGGAAGATAAAATAAAAAGGGCTGTAGACATGGGATGAGAAAAAAAATTACCTTAGAACTTATTGCTATGTGAGGAACCATATGCAGTAACTTCACTAACCTTAACCTGCAACATAAGAATTAAAACAATGAAACATTTTGGAAAAGAAAAAAATATATTTTAGTTGATTATTAAAGTATTTCGACAAGTGCCCTATAAATGGTTATGGTTATATATATATTTTTAAAATGTGAATATATAAAAATATTTTTATAACACTGATAAAATTAAATGCATATTTATTTAAACATAGATTTTGTACAAAAATCAAAAATGCAAATTTACAAAAAATAATACAATAATATGTTATAATAATGGAAGTTAACAAATATGTTCCTTCACCCGATTAAGGGTTAATTTGGGAAACATTGAAAAACAAGGACTATATGTCTATATTAGAGATTTGAAATGATTCCATAATGTATTTGTGGAATGTTACAGTAAACTGCTTGCCACAAACATTGCAATAATACTCATTCATTGGTTTCAGACAAAACAAAAAGTGTGTGAGGGAGAAATGCTGCCATACATGATTTATAGGTTATGTATAAAATGACCTTTAAAGTTTTGAATGCTGGATTTACTGTATGCCAGAATGTCATATTGAGTCTAATGGCTGTTTTCCTCTACAGACATTTAAATAGCCTTTAGAGCATTCACTCAGCCATGCTTGATTGAATTATTGATTGTACAAAAGCTCTGGGTCAAATAGGGCTTAGAGATGTGGGGTTGAGAAATCTAGTTCTGATGAGATTTTTTTTTTTTAACAGAGAGCAGAAGATGTTTGGATATACAGATTAACTACAACTGTATTTGTCAGGTCAGAAAGTATTTAATCTTGACCTGTAATGACCTGTAATGGTGTAGTTACTCCCTCCCATTTCTCTATTTGCATGTTGTCTGTTGTTTGTGTGTCAGTGTGTATGTGTGAAAGAGAGAGCCAATTTTTAGGCAGCCACAGTGGAGTCATTAGCACTGATATTAGCCAGCTGTGAATGTGCACATGTCTAGGCTGAAGTGGGTCGTAAGGACACTGTGGGAGTTAAGAAGATGATTTTCCTCTAAAGATGAGGTGAGCACAGTTTGAGCACAAAAAATAGTGTAGATTGAAACAGTGAGACTGCAGCAGCATTTAGTATCTATTATAGGAGAGGTTCAGTTCAGAACTCAAAGATCAAGTTCAAAATGATTTGTCTCAGTCCAACATGGTGACACACTTGCAAAATTATACCAATTTACACAACTCAGGTTGTTAAAATAAAGTTACAAAGGTTGAGTTTAGAGTTAGGGCCAGTTTTAGCATGTCTGCATTTTCATATTAGAATGTCTCAAACTACTTCATTCATTTTTTTGTTCTAGTTTATGATGATTTTGCATATCTAGTTTTATTATTATGTAAAGGTGATTTCATGATTGCAGCAGTTTTCTGCATGAACTGAGAGGTAAGTCAGTTTGATGCTTTGTGCAGGACAATAGGTCTCCAGATCCAGTACTGAGACTGTACAGATCTATAATGTAATAATTGCATCTTAGCATTATGTTAGGATGTGGAGTAAAACTTTGGCCACTAGGACAAGAAATCTAATATGTGTCAGTTAGTAACGTTTATGTAATTTCCTGGGACAACTGCTTAGAGATTTGAAAATAAATAAATAAATGAAAAAAAATCAACAAAATAGTAGGTTGGCTAAAACTATTCTCAAATTAAATGTTCTCAAATTCATAGTTATAACATTATAACTTTCACAACTCTAAAGAGGATGAACCAGTATTTAAAGATGAATGAATAAACAAACATCAAGTGTTTAGCTGACTTTTCAGTTTATTTATTTGGTAAATGTCTTCTTATTTGCTTTTGATTCACTTTATATGAATTCAACACAACATTCTTTGTGTGTTTGATTACTGTATAACAGTTACAGCCTTACCGGCGTTACCTTCACAGAACAGTCAAGAAATTACTAAACATGTTTGAAACACAGTGTAAGCGATGTTGAATAAAATGAGTAAAAAGCTGTGATGAGTCTTGAAAGTGATTGTGATATGATGCTGTGTGAATCACTGAGAGTCATATTGCACTGATGGTCTTTACCACATCGATTGCCTGTCATAGCCAGGAAGAGAGGCAGCCTTTAAATAAAAGATGACATCCATTTGCATTTGCCTCAGATGGCAATTAAGACATGATCAAAATGAGCAGGCAAGGATAGGGAACGAAAAGAAAATTAGTGTTAGGGATTTTCCAGAAAATTGAGCTTGAGTTGGGCAGCTATGATGCAAATCTACGCATGAAATATCATCATATCATTTTTTAACCACCAGAGAGTAACACAATCTAAAAATTTAAGCCAATCCTATACAAAATATGTTTTTTTGTATACAACATTACATATAATAGATAGGCACTTATTACTTATAAGTACTTATTACTTAGCTTTTGTAGTACAGTGGAACCTCGGATTATGAACATAATTTGTTCCCGGAAGCGGGCTCGTTCAAAAGTTTGGGGTCACTTTCTAACTCCATGATCGTTCCTGATTTTTATTTCTTTCTACATTGTAAAGGAATG
>JAQMYJ010000008.1:14825773-14849330 GCA_030014305.1 Clarias laeviceps | reverse complement strand
ATATATGTGTATGCAAGTGTTTCATATGTGTGTGCATGAGTGAAGTTTGATTTAAGCCCTATACGGCGCCTCATAAGAACATGCAATAAACAATGGCTATGGCACAAGGAGTGGCTAACTCGATAACTAATCCAAACAATTTTTAGCCATTCACCTTGCTAACAGCTTTCTATACAAAAAAATTCCATTTCCAGTAATTAAAGCATCTTATTTAAGCCCTAAATTCATTTGCATTTACAAAGAAGCATTTGACTCAATTATGTTTTCTTCATTTCTAAAATGCGGAGCATATGTGCTCCAAAATAGCTCACATAACCAGGTGAAGTAATCAGTTTAATTGCTGTTTTTCCACTGCTAGCAGTGTCACGATGATGCAAATTAAAAATCAACAGAATCAAACAAAGCTACCAGCTATATTATTATCTGATTAAAATGTATTGATCTTTTGCTACTTTAGTAACCAGATTACTGGTATTGACCTTTATACTACGTTTTTATCTTCCTCTGTGCCCCAAGGAACACACTACATTCGCTTTTCTAAAGGAAAACTTCTGGCCACTGTCTATTTAGCTGTAATTAAACTCAGCCTTCCATTTATGTGTGTTTCTCAATAAAAAAAGTATAAATCACAGTGACTTAAGTAAAGTAATGGTACAGTAGTAATAATTAGGTTAAGAAAAAGGGAATTACTCAAGAAAGAGTAAGTAAATCATCTGCCATTAGCTGGCTAGCTAATTTAAACCATATGCTGTTGTGGGTTTCAGTTACTTGTTAGGATCATTAACTTGCTACAGCAGGTTAATTCATACGTTTTTTTTTTTTACAGTTTCTTATAGTCTGCGGACGCACTAGGACATAGTAAACACAACAAGCAACTGCTAAGATTCATCCTAAGACAGTGGAAGTTTAATACAGAGTTTATATTCTGTTAAACTTCAACAGATCTGGCTTAATCAGTTAGCTAAGGATTTCCACAGATTGGATGTTACACTCTCTCTGTTACAAATACCAATAGCTTTGCTATAATTTCCCTAGCATAATTTACAAATCATTCCTATCCGTTTTCATCTGAAGATACCTGATAAATTCGACCATATGAACCATATAGTCAAGTACTGAAATAAGAGTAAGTGTAATTCATTATTTTCCACCTTGTTCTTATGCATCATATACATTTTATACATGAATGATTAGTTTCCTGCCACAGTCCAAAGACGTGCAGATTAGGCTAATCCGCATTCCCAAATTTCCAGTAGTGTGTGAATGCGTGTGTGAATGTTGACCACGGTCATCAAAATGGAAATAAATAAAATGGTCGCCATTGACCTCCGCAGTCCCTAGTTGGCCTACAGAGGTTCCTAGATGGAGAGAGAAAGAAAGATGATTGAGTTTGCGTTTTCATTACTGAGTAAATAGCACCCTCATCTGGTGTCTGCTTATAAAGCAATATGGCTAAGAAAAATGCTGGTGCTGTGCTTATCCTGTCAAAGCAGATTTATAAAAGCAAAAAGTATATTCAGAAGTACACACCTTTATTACTATGCGCATAATATTGAGTAGATCGCCCTTTTGCCACCAAAATAGCCTTGACCCATTGAGACATGTACTCCACTAGACCTCTGAAGGTATGCTGTGGCAACTGGCACCAAGCCATCAGTACCTGATCCTTGAAGTGCTGTAAATTGCGGGGTGGACTCAGTGTTGTGTTCCTTGAAACCATCATAAAGCATTTTTGCAGTGTGGCAGAGTGCATAGCCTTGCTGAAAGAAGCCGTTGCCCTCAGGGAATACCATTTCCATGAAGGGGTGGACTTGGTCTGCCTCTGCCGGCTTGCCTTCTTACCATAGTGCATTCTAGTGCCATCTCTTCCCCAGGTAAGCACACACACCTGGCTATTTACATAATGTAAATGAAAATAGAATTAATCAGACCAGGCCACCTTCTTCCATTGCCCCGTGGTCCAGTCCAGTGCCCATTGTAGGCACTTTTGGACACTGGTCTGCATGCGCACTGACTGTGATGCGCAACGAACCGTGATGCTCTGGAATGCTCTCACTCCCTTCTGTAAGAACCAGCATTAACTTTTTTTTAAGCAATTTGAGCTAAAGTATCTCTTCTATAGATTCGGACTACACGGGCCAGCCTTCACTCCCAACATGAATCAGTGAGTCTTGGCTGCCCATAACCCTATTGCCGGCTCACCAGTTTTCCTTCCTTGGACCACTTTTGGTAGGTCCTGACCATCCCACAAGAGCTGCAGCTTTGGAGTTGCTCAGACCCAATCATCTAGCCATCGCAAATTGGCCCTTGTCAGAGTCTCTCATATCGTTACGTGTGCGCCCATTTTTTTTATGCTTCCAACACATCAAATTCACGAACAATATGTACACTTGCTGTCTAGTAGAGTAGAAGCCTTTTATATAGCCTGTATGTCCCACCCAATCATAATGCTATGGCTAATCAGAGTATATAATTATAGTATTATAGTATATTAAATATATAAAGGGGTTGGGCATTATAAAAAAGTAATAAAAAGATGTCAAAAATACAGTACTTTAAATAATTAGCAAAATTTTATTCAGTTTTATATTTTAAACCCTATGTACTATATATTGCAGATTTTGCAATCCTACCCAGAGAGTGTATGTTAATACAGCAGAATTAAGAAATAATGTGACTTCACTACTGTATGATTCAGACCACATTTAATGATTTGTTGATTCACATGAATCATTCTAATGCTTGTGCACAGTATGATTAATCCATGGCAGCTTAGCGTTCTCATTTTTCTGTCTTACATTGCTCTCTCTCCACACACACACACACACACACGCAAACAAACACATCTTGAACCAGTCCAATCTAGCTGAGGAAAGTCTTACAGGAGACCAACTGTCTGGCACATTCCATATGAGCTCATCTCGGGGTCAATCTCCATCAAGACACAAATCTTTGAGGTCCTTTGATGTAAGGGCATTTTCATGATCTAAGCACTGAACATTATAAAACCATTCATATCTACTTTAACTCATGAGCACCAATAATTAAAAAATAACACTTGTTCTATTTCACTTATTTTGAACTGCAAGTACAGATAGACAAATGGCAATAAAAAATACACAGAATAGTTGGAATAAACTCATGATAAATTGATCAGGATCATATCTCAAGACTGGAACTAGTTTTAATATATATAGGTACATAATCCACAGGAATGCTGCAAGTCTAACAGTCACAGAAATGCGACGAGTAGTGAAACGAACCTCCATAGTTTGCGTCATGTGACCATACTGTTATTGCTTCACTGTGTAGAAATGGATTACCATCTAAAGTCATGTGAAGCTACATAGTTCTGTCAGTCCATAACTTATCCAAGTAGGCCTTTCTTGGATCAAGCAATAACCATAAATGTCCCAAGATTAATATCCAGCATACCAAAGGTTTGTGGTATTTCTCAGATGTAGTTTGTAGAATACAATCCAAAGAAGGGACTTTGAGTCACCACAGTCCATGATTTCCGCCATTTGAGAAGACAAAATCTGTTCTCTCCATTCCATCAGGAGCTGCCGCATGACAGCTGTAGTCTAGGAGACTGTCCCATGTCACACTGATTCTTTGGCACGTTCTGCCTCACACTGATGGGCGCAGTGCATTGAAGTTCTTGGCAGGGACACAAATGTGCTATAGAAAACTATTTTAAAACTAGATTTGCGGCTATATGGCAAAGACACGCGTGACTTTTTAAGTGCATGCATGTATACGCACAAATACATACACTCCGCTATTCGAGTAAAAGTGCATCAACTCATTGCTCATATGCCAAACATTCAAATTCTTGTCATCTATCCAAAAAAGGGCACATTCAAAAGTGCAATACATTAGCACAGGGATTTGGGTTTTAGTCAAAGCAGGCACCAAAAACATGAATTACCTTATTTTAGGCCAACTTTCCATTCTGTGAATACAGGGCAGTTCCTTAAAAAAAATGTTCTAAGCAAATGGAAGAGACACATTAAGAGTGGGTGCAGTAAGCTAATGTGCAAATAGCAAACTAGGCTTCACTTAACATTTAAGCACACTGAATTTTTTTTTAATGATTACGTTCTTGCTTGTGCAGGTACCTTGCCAACTTTCTACAGTACCAACAGTAATGTTCCGGCCTTTAAGAACCCAGACAACAAATAGTAGTCAGAACATTTAAAGAGACATGGTAGGATGCTATTTTTCTTCTTCTAATCACGGTTATATTGAACACAAATTAATGTACAGTATTCATTAGCTTATTTAAACCCTTATGAACAAAAAGTAATTATCTGCTTTTTATCATTTACTAAAAAAAAACAGGAATTATGTAAAAATAAAATAAAGAATCTAATAAATTGTTGAAACTAGTAGAATTCTGAGGGGGAAAAAAGTGACTTACATTAGGTCTCATTAAACATGAAATCATGTAAGGTGCATGATAAAAATTTGAGCAAGGGCATCTCAGCACTAACAGCTCATACCTAATTATGGCACAAATTTATTAACCAATAATAGGGGTCTCCCATGACAAGCTTATTTTAAAAGGGATAAAGGCTTAGTGTATAAGTGCTTTGGGGGAAAATCCATTAAAAGAAAGTGCTACAACAATTTTGGATGGACAAAAATTTTTTTTTATATCTTTGTGCCTTTCATTAACAACAACTATGTAGATACTCCATGTCTAGTACAAATAAAGAACTTGTTCCATATGCTTTTAAAATCCAACGTTAAAAGAGTTAAAAGAAGGACCTAGTCAGCAAGTGAGTTACATTAGATACCTCCATAAGCACCACTGACCTGTTAATACCTTATTACCCAAACAAATTTAATCAAAAGTATAAGAATTAAAACCTCTTTTGTTGGCCAGAATAAATGGGTAGTAAGCTATGTTCTTACTAACCCTTGTTGTTTTCTTTTTTAATAACAGTAAGCACAAACAGAATGAAGGAAGAGAAATACAAAAGACAAAAGCGTTATGTGGGAGGAGTATCAACATCCTGTTCAGCCTTGGTTGGGATTCCGGGGCTGGTCAGTGTGTGAGCTGCGAAGGTCGGCGTTGAAGTAGGAGTAGACACTGGTGGGCATGGTATAGATACAGATGCAGGGTTAAGACTCAAGGCTGAGGTGGGAGTAGGAGCTTTAGTAGCTGTAGTAGTAATAGAAATGGAGGTAGTAGCTGAGGTTTGCTTTTCAGGAACAACCATGCCAGATTTGGCTGGAGTGTTATTTGTGGTGGGAGCTGGCTTGTTGTAGTCAAGTTTCAGAATGTGCTGCTGCAGGTGCCTGATCCAGTCCTCCTGCACTGACAGGGGGCCATGAAACTCCACATCACAAAACCTGAGAATGAGATGAATCTCAGTGTTATTTGTTTAGTCAGAAATATGATTACTTGGGAAATTAACCTTTAAATCTCTGCAGGGAGGTCAATGACTTGGTCATCGTTGGTCAAAGCATAATTGGAAGTCCTTTGTTGACAGAGGAGGCCTCAGAGGTCAAATTGTGTGCAAGGTGTTCGGATGGGTCATACTGTATAGAACATATTAAATGTCATCCTTACTTTTGGACACGTAAAGGTCACCGCTACAGGAATATGGAAATGATGTCAAAAAATTTAGAATTTACAAAATGCTCATATTATTATTTTTTTAGAAAGAAAAAAATCTTCATGGGATTTTCATTAGCTGCATGACCTAATCATCAAAACTAAAACATTTAGACTTTAGAAATCTAGAATATATGAGAATTTTTATGAGAAATAAAAATAAAAATTCGCAATATTTTATTTTTTCGAGGTGCTCTGTAGATATGGACAAACTGAAAACAAAATGCCTCCACCATCTAGTGGCAGAGACCTAAAGATATTGTAGCTACAACTCACCGGCACTTGAGAGAGTAGATTTTACCCACAAGTTTGACCAGAGAGGTGGAAGGGGGCTTTGGCACAAGGGCAGGAACAGTACTAGAGCGAGATGGTTTGGGAGGACAGCTTTCTCTCTCCCCACCATCAACATGTGAAGGATGTTTCAGGGGTCGTCGCTCAGTGCCTAGTAAAAAATGAGTAGAAATGAGAATATTAGTAAAAAAGCACTATAGCATGGTTGCAGCAGTATAGACACAGGCAGTATATTTAAGTATCTTGTCCTCTAATATTATCAACTCCATATGTACACGTACAAGCAAATGTGTTTCAAATTTAAAATTTAAAGACATAACTGATCTGTTGTACAGTAAATGAAACCAAAAAACCTAGGTGGTTTTAATTTTAAGGTTTTAATGTTATGGCTGATCAGTGTTAGTTTCTCATAACCTCATACATTCCTGGTTGCAATACTGCAATTTGTAAAGTATAGTACACAGATATAAAAGGGAAATTATTAAAAATCACTATATCTGCCCAGATTAGAACAGATTACTTTCTAAGTCTGGTTCCTCTCAAAGTTTCTTTCCATCATCACCTCTGGCATGTTCATTAGGGATACACTTAAAATTTATAGCTGGAATTAATTTACTTCTGTGAAGCTGTTGTGTCGACGTCCATTGTTAAAATTAATATTCAAATCAATTCAATTCAATTCAATTTTATTCGTATAGCGCTTTTAAGAATTGACATTGTCGCAAAGCAGTTTTACACAATCAAAAGAATTATTTAAATTTCAAATTTCAAATAAACTTGTATTAAATTAAAACATTATAATATGAAATATTAAAATACGATTAAACTTGTGACAGAAAAGTGCAATGACAAAAAGTCATTGACAATGCATTGTCAAATGCAATTTGTTTTTCTACTAAACAGAAGAGCACATCTGTAACAGTATACTGTATCACTCAAGTGTCCTTACCTCGTGTCACCCGGACATTAAGTTCACTCCGCGCCACTTGCACATGTGGAAGTGCACTGCTAGACTGATGTCCCCGATCCTGGGTACTGATGCCATGGTGAAACGAGGCGCCATTTCGATTTTTTACCTCTACTGCCTGTGATAATGAACTCCATGAACTGTTCATGATCTGTCGTTCAACAGTCTTCCCCTGGGACAGTGTTAAAGATGCCCACTGGGCTGCTGGCTGCTTCTGTGATACAGCGGACACAAAGTCTGAATCAGATAAATATGAGAAATAATACCTTTTCTTAAGGCAAAATAATTGTAGCGAACAAATGGGCTGTGGCAAAGCCTGTAGTGCAGATTAATTTTAATTGCTCACTATGATGCTGTATTAAATCAGACAAAAGTTTTTAAATCATGCAGCAATGCGCCACTAAATTTCCTTAATCCACTTATTCAGAATCTTCACAAGACCTTGACAGATTAACAGAATATTAGTGTACAATTATTGACATTCCCAGCGAAGAAACAAGGATAACACATTCATCAATACTGTTTTTATTCATGCAACATATTACCTTCTTTTGGGCAACATGCCCATGTGATAGGTAGCTACGGTGCAGCTCAGCCACAGTTTGGGGCCGACTGCGCATCCAGGCACTCAATGTCTCAATGGGCGAACCGTTCACAGACCACTCTGTCACACCAAATTGTCGCAAATGAGCTCGAGCATGGCTGGCCAATGCCTTCCGGTTCTCAAAGGCAAAACCACACAACTCACAGCTAGCATCTAAGCAAGGACATAGAAAAATCATAAACCCAAGAGTATTTAAGGATATATGCATGAATCCTTTTTTTTATATAAAATTAAAATACTGTAGAAGTGTAACATTTTGAGCAATCTAACCAAAAATATATATATATATTCTTACCCATGCGCCCTACCCCATACTTGTCTGTGGAGGTTCTTCCTTTAAATGAAAAGTCCTGTGATGGGGGCGAGAACGTTTTTGACTGGGTTGGTGGTGACCTTTGGCCAAGGTGGCCATCAGTTCCCAAAAATCTCTTCCCAATAGGTTTCATACCAAGAAACTTCCCTGCTAAAGGGGTAGTTGATAGCCCAGTGGGCCCAAATCCATGCTTTGGGAGGCGTGACCTGGAATGGGGCAGGTTAATAGGTGCTTTTGGTGAGACTCTGGATGATTGATACCCTTGACGGTCCCAGGGAGAGCTGCTGTCTTGGTCTGGTTCCTCTTTTACGCCTAACCCAGCAGATGCCGGCATGGTACCCTGATTCCTCATTATCTCCCACAGTGTATCAATAGGTGAGCCATTGACAGACCATTCGGTGATACCCATGTGGCGTAAATGTGAGCGGGCATGACTGGAGAGACCTTTGCGGTTCTCAAAATACTCGCCACAGAACTCGCAACGGATATCACGAGGCGGTTCTCTCTCCTGGGTCATTACTGCAAAAATTAATGACAAGAATGCACAATAACATAGCAATATGTTTAAAATAGACAGTAAAACCTTTTAATTAAGGATGCTGCCGTGCCAGATTGACATCTCCATTGTGCTACATATTTATTTCTACTATTCAAAAGGTAAATACATCACAAATTTATTACTCACATAGGTTAATGGGACGCCCATTATCTGAGCTCATCCAGCTCGGATGCAGTGACTCAGAGCTATATCCTTCATGCCCCTCTCCAGTCACAGTAACTTCCACCTGCTCGGGTTCGGGTTTGGGCTTGACCATTAATACTGTTGAGGAGGTACTGCTGACAGGTGCTGATACAGCCATCTTGGCTGGCTGGTGTTGATTGAAAGAGAATGTCTGATGGCCTAGGACCCCACCTTGTGCAGTAGAATACCGGTGTAATGTTCGAGGGGGTCCTGGGCTTGGAGAGGATGAGCAAGTTTTCAAAGGTTTCAGGGGCATGACGCATGGCAAACCTCGGCGAGTTATGAGGTCACGTAGTGTGTCGATGGGTGAGCCGTTCACAGACCATTCAGTGATGCCCAGCTGACGTAAGTGAGAACGGGCATGACTGGAGAGGCCTTTGCGGTTCTCAAAAAGCTCACCGCAAAACTCACAACACACATCTTTCATTGGTTCAGCTAGAATTATAAAGATAAAAAAGAAGCTGACATTAATACAAGCAAGACCAGTCTTTCTACCTAAATTAACAATTACAAAGGAATTTATGAAGACATTTTTAATAGCCTGTTATGAAGTTCCCCAGTTTCAATTCCAACTGTCTATTTACTCTCATAATTTCATGAAAGCTATTAAAGATTCAAGATTTCAAGTTTATGACAAGCTGAACATTTCCAAACAGAAACTGTCTTTAACAAGAGTACTTTACATACAGAAAAAAAAAAACATAATATAATGTATCAAGTCACCTAGAGGAATAGACATCATCTCTCTGCTACTCAGATGGAAGACCTGCTGTGAAGAATGTTTTAGCTTCTTAATGGGAGGACTGTGCAAGGTGTGGGTGGAGGAAGAAGTAAACGAGGAGGTAGCTTTGGAGCCAACACCACTTTGTAATGATGCATTCTTTAATAGGACGGGGTTAGAGAGGAAGGGCCTCTTGGAAGCAGAAGTAGGTGTGGATGTGGCGGGAGAGGGAGGAGCTGCGTTGTGTCCATGGACTCTCAGGTCTTCCGGGCTGTCAGAGCGGAAGGAAGTAATTCTGCGCTTGAAGTCATCAGTGAGGATGAGTGTATTGAGCAGGTCAATAGGTGACCCCTTGGACTCGGAGTATTCAACGCCAAAATGACGGAGGTGAGCTCGTGCATGACTTGAGAGGCCCTTGCGCGTTTCAAACCAGGCACCGCATAGCTTGCATATGATATCTGCGTTAGAATCCATATCCATTGCTAGGAGCAGAGAGGAAAATAGCATTTTAATTTTTTTTATTTTAAACAATTAAATGGCTAATTTTATTGGCCATAAAAAGTCATTTATTTAAAAAAAAAAAAAAAAAGATCTTAACATGTATGAAACTCTAATCTATAAATGGATTTCAGGACATCGAAATCTCTACTCTGGTCAGATTTGAGTGATGACCATGCAGCTTGAATGCTTTCTTTGACTTTCCCAAAAGTACAACCAATCCAGAGGTTTTAAAAAAATTACAGACTCATCAGACTGTACTGTACTCATCTCTACTTTGCTTTGTTTAATTTTATAGTGTTAACATTTGTATTTCTACATGCAAACTGCTTATACAGCTGACTAATTTTCCCTTACTTTCTTTCTAATGTAAAGCCCATGCATAGTTATATACCCCTGTTTTCTTACTGAGATTAAGGGGAGCCTCTGTTTCTTGTGGTGCCCAGAGTGGTCTGGATGAGCTGGTGGACAAGGCTGAATTGTGAGCCCTTGACATAGTTCTGTGCTCATGGGAGCGCAGTGGGGAAGACACGGGCAGCAACGAGGAGATTGGCGCCTTCCTTAGCACTGGGGACGGGGAAGCAGACAGAGAGTGTGAGGGGGATGGAGACCTCCCAAATGGAGATGATGGCTGCAAGCCAGATGGTGAGGGGCTGCTTCGGGAAGGCGGTGATTTTGCTACAGTACACAGTAGTGAGAGGGGCTTAATGTCTTGTGGCTCATCTTCAAACTCTGTGTTCCTACTGGGGCTTGGCAAAGCAACACAGAAAGCATGACTTGGAGTGCTTTTGGGTGATGGTGTTGGTGACTGTGATGGGGATGAGGCAGGTAAATGGGAGTCAGTGGCTTCCTTGGTTATCTTGTAGAGATCTCTATGTGCACCACTGCCTTCAGATACGCCTGCACCTAACTGGAGCAGATGAGAGCGAGTGTGGCTAGCCAGAGCTCTCCGTGTCTCAAACAGGGCACAGCAGACCTTACACTTCAGCAAACTGGAACCTGGAGAGAATTATGATAGTCAAACAAATGAGTAATGTCAAGATTTTCTTGTTTAGACAATGCAAAATGGGTAAATAAGGAAAGACAAAAATACACTATATCTTAGATGATAATTAAACAAATATTTTTACAAATATTTTAATGTCATAAGTGTTTAGGTTAATTTTCTATTAATGTAAACATCACACTAAAGAGGTAATCACACCTTTTGGTTCAGTCTCATCTTCAGCAGCTGAGCTGTTTGGGCTGGAGCTAAACTCATCCTGGAGTTGCATTTTTTTATCTTCTTCCCTCTTCTTATTCCCACCTACAAATTAACATACACAAACGTTTTTAAAAAATTGCTGTACACATCATGGATAATGGCTCAATAATTATCCTGAAGCAAAAAGGCATTAAGAACATTTATTTAGCCGACCAATAGAAGGACTGCACACCAGCCTACTTTTACTACATGAAGTACAATTACTGATTATAAAGTAGTCGAAATAATTCAGATGCTCTACTATTGAGTGATTAATTAATGACATCATATACAACTACTTATAAAATAAGTAATATTACATTATCTCATCTTAAACTACGCCACTACAATACATTATTTGAACCACTTTGAAAGTAATAGGTAGGAATTTAAATCCTTAAAGTTTAAAGGGATAATTATGGTACTTAAATTGACCTCTGGACAGAATTTAATGAATCTTTTGCAGTATTTATATATCTCTGCCTGAAGTTTAACCTCGACCATAGAGACAGACAGACATGTACATGGGCTTCAACCTGAAATAATAAATCACTGATTTCATTAAATCTGATCAAATTGTTTGTAGCATTAACCTTTTAACTACAGTGGAACCTTGGACTGCAAGTAACTTGGTCTGCAAGCGTTTAAAAAAAAATTAAATAGATTTTAACTTGATACAAGAGTGAGGTCTTGATATATGAGTAGTTCGCATGCGCTGTGTCTCCCAAACGCCTCGTGATCACAACTGAGCCAATAGTTTTCTCTCATGCACTAAGGGATTATTGGTAGTCGTCTCCCATGCTCAGTCTCAGTGCACGTGCGTCACTCATTTAGTCAACATCCGTGCGTGCATGTACTCTTTACTACAACATTGTGACCATGTATGTGTGCGCACAGGTAAAGCAAAAGCAAGTGTTTCTTGTTAAAAAAAGCAAAAGGTTCCTTGTTAAAAATCCAGTTTTCAGAGTCTCTGACTCCCTCTCAGAAAGCAGTAATTCCGTTAGTGTGTGTGTGTGTGTGTATATGTGTGTGTGCGCATGCGTCATTAAAGAGGTTCCTTGTTAAAGAAGTTTCCCAACACAGCAGTGTTTCCGTTAGTGTGTAAGTCGTCCTAAACAGTAGCCCCCTCCCTCCTCCTCTCAGCTTACTTCAGCTACACACACACACACACACGCACGCGCACATGCATGCACAAACACACTAATAAAAACACTGCTCTGTCTGGATTCTTTTTAAAGGTGAAGTGCAAGTTAATTAGGGCCCAAGCATTGACATCAGCACAATCTTTAGGGCCCAAGCACAATAACATCAGCACAATGACATGATAGCTATATTGTAGTTGATATGATAGTTCTGATGTCTGAAAGTGCTGATGTTTGAAGGGCCCTTTTGTTCTACTAAGGATTATTAGGGCCCAAGCACTATGACATCAGCCCTATGTCGTCATAGTCTGTGAAGGGCCCTTTTATTTTTCTATGGATTATTCAGAACTCCTGAATAAAGGAGTTTGAGTGACATCACATTGAGTGACATCATATTGAGTGACATCATAGTTTGCTGCTTTTTTCCAAGCATCTGGGGCTTTTTGGAGGTCTAAACATAAAATTCCCTCTTTTCTAAAATTATGTCATAATGGTACTGGGATATCCCCCCTTTAAAGGCATGAGCCCACTGTCTTTCTGGTATCGCAGGGTGCTTGGGCCCACTCATCGTTGTTTGAATATTTTTGAAATTCACTGATATGCGAGCTCTTTGATATACAAGCACCCTTCCGGAATGAATTTAACCGAATTTCTAAAAACTGCTGAATTTGTGTCCTGACTTTTTGTCAACACCGCCAGACATTTCTAAAAAATAAGTACCAAAACTTCAAAGACCTCTTCATGACTGTTTGTTCTATAATCTGTTCAACTGCTCAGGTTTTTGTAAGTTGATAATTTTATTTAAATATACAATGAAACCTCGGATTGCGAGTAACGCGGTTTGCGAGTGTTCCGCAAGACGAGTAAAGATTTTTAATAAATACTGACTTGGAAAACGAACAAGTCTTGGTTTCCGAGTACCGAGTATAATGTATCACTCATGCGCTTCTTATTTGGACGCCGAGCGTCACGTGATCACAACTGAGCCAACGGTTTTTCTCTCTCTCTTGCGCTGCGGAATTGTGGGTCTCCCCCGCTGGGTCTTAGTGCTCGTCTCTTACTGGCATATTCAACATCCGTGCACATGTGTACTGTTTACTATAATGTTTTTTTATAATGTTAATTATTTTTATGTATTTATTTTTTGCCCATAGTGTGGAACAAATAATTTGAGTTTACATTTTTTCCTATGGGAAAATTCTATTTGGTTTACCAGTGTTTTGACATATTGCCTGATTCTGGAACAAATTATGCTCGTAATCCAAGGTTCCACTGTATTAAGATTTGGAAGTAATACTGCTATGGTCACAACCATAAAATGCCATCTCAGTATCTCTTAAATTATATTAAATTTGCCGTCATTTTAGTAAAATTAATAAATTTCAAGCACCTTAAATATGCATCTATCAGATGATAAAACAAACTCCCACATACATTCCAGAGGTTAGCTAGTTGAAAAATACATCCAAATTGTCCATACAACAAAATATTATAATTTTTTGTTAATTCCCTGATAGCATTAATATTTTTAATTATTTAATTATTATAGCATTAATATTTTTAATTTAATTAATTATTGTTCAATTCAATTAAATTCAATTTAATTTGTATAGCGCTTTTAACAATTGTCATTGTCGCAAAGCAGCTTTACACAATCAAAAGAATTATTTAAGTCTGTATGGAATGTGAATGTGTATGAATCAAAATGGTCAGATAGTCCCTGGTGAGCAAGCCGCAGGCGACAGTGGCAAGGAAAAACTCTCTGAGATGGTAATAGGAAGAAACCTTGAGAGCAACCAGACTCAACAGGGAACCCATCCTCATCTGGGTGAAACAGAGAGCAGGAATTGATCTGTATTTATATGCTGTAGCCAGTTCAGCTAAAGCATTGTAAAGCATGATTCATTAAAATGTAAAATTTAAGTGCACAATCTGCTAATGTTTACTACTGATGTTAATAAGTAACCCACACCTTATCATTGTGCAAACTGTATTTGTTTCATTGTATTAAATGAGGTTTATTTTGCATTATTTAAAACTGTTAAGTCATTTATCATGTATAAAATAAAACAACTATACTATGCTTTATCCTTTAAAGATTTAATGGGGTACATCCTGGACGGGGTGCCAATCCATCGCAGGGCACACACACATTGACACACTATGGGCAATTTGGGAATTAGTCTAATATACATGTCTTTGGACTGTGGGACAAAACCGAAGTGTGCGGAGGAAACCCAACAAGCACGGGGAGAACAATCAAACTCCATTCACACAAAGCTGAGGTGGGTATAAACCATGGACCCTGGAGGTGTAAGGTCGACAGTGCTAACCACTAAGCCACTGTATTTTAAAAATATGAAAGCTGGATTCGAAAGGAGTTTGAGTCTTTTTTTTCCCAGCGGCTCTGTCCACATACAGATCCTGATGCCTGTGTGCTACCATTACCTGTGAATTGGGAGTGCGGTAAACTTGCTGCCACTCCTCACACTGCTTCAATGTTTCAGCAGCCCCTACTTCTGCCTATCATATGTGCTGTCGCAGTAAACACTTTCAGTTACAGTAGCTGTGAACTCGGCCTGTTGTACCCATTTTGCCACAGACAATGCTGCCTACTGTTACATACGATAAGGAACGCCGGTGACACGATCACTGTATGATGTAAAAGTTGGTAATCGCCAATGACACACCCATAGTATGACATCAAATCTGATAATCGCATGTGACTACCTGTGCAAACACCACAAGCCACACAATCAAGCAAACAAGCAGAATTTCTGTTTTAGACCGTCAGATGTGTGTTAACGCCATCAGGTAGGAATTTTTTGATGTTTATGTATTTTTTTTTTCCCATATTAGAGCATGTCTAGTAAAATATTACATTTCTTATCAAAAAAGCAATTTTATTTGAAATAAAGAATTAATTAGTTAATTTGAAATTATAGAATTAATTAGTTAAATAATTAATTAATTACTACTTTACTGTTTTTAGGTGAAAAGCAAGGATTTTTTTTTTTTGTAATAAAAAAAAAAAATTCCCTCTTTTCTTTATTTTTCAATGTCTGCCGGTGTTGACAAAAAGCCTGTAATGTACTGAAAAGAATACATTCTTATTTGTACAAAATTGTTACAACTGGGAGGTTGTGGAAGAAATGTGGTTGGGAAAAAACTCAGGAATGAGGATCACTCATACACTTATGGGGAACAATTGATGGTAAAAAACACAGTTAAAAAAAAGTAAGAATCATTTATACACACAATTTGATGAGAACTCACAGGATAGGGAGTAAACGGTGGTGTGTCCATAAAACAAATTAGGCTAATCAAGAATTCAATTTGTTATGGAGCATAAAGATTGGACTTTGGAGCAATGGAAAAAGGTCATGTGATCGGATGAGTCCAGATTGACTCTATTCCAGAGTGATGGACATGTCAGGGTAAGAAAGGAAGTGCATAAAGCGATGGAGGCAGTGTTATGATCTGAGGTTGATTCAGTTGGTCAGATTGATTCAGTCTCAGCAATATCGGTTTGTTTAAAAAAGTCAGCTGATTACCTGAATCCACATCAATGGATTTTTTCTTCCCTGATGGCACGGCCATATTCCAGGATGCAAATTTTGAAAAAATGGTTCTGGGAGCATGAGGAATCTTTTTCACACATGAACTGACCACCACATTAATCAAAGCTAGCACGCATCAAACAAATTCTTAGTGTGTGACCGTTTTATGGCCAGGAATACTTAAAATCTTAAAATATTACCATCAACAAGCCGTTTGGAGGTTTTGCATCCCACATAATGCAACTTTCAACAAGATAATGAAACATAATATAGACACAGATAAGTATCTATTCAATGTCGAAAAGTTCAAAGCACTTTTTGTAAGTCGCTCTGGATAAGAAATGCCTAAATTTCCTGGCAGCCATTTCCAAATTCTAACCCTAATGTACACCCATAGTCTGAACTTAAGTGTGGCATTCACATGCACTCACCCACAGGAATTCTAGGAATAAAAAGGAGCTGTATGGTGGATCAAGTTAAAAGTGGACCAAGATCTCTCTATAAAAGTCTCCGAAGTTGTTAGGCATAAAGGAAGCACCTAGTATTACCTCAAAGCCAGTAGTCAAAAATATTAATCCCTGGACCAAATCATTCACGTTTAATTAATTCTTTCATTTTCTAAAAATATTTTATCATGGTCAGTTTGAGAAGAATCACTGTGGGTAAGCCAGGAATACACTATGGATGGGACTTGCGGACATCAAGTACACACACATTCGCACACTCATTCACACAGTGTTATCAATCCACCTGCTCTGGGAGGTGGGAAGAAAGTACAAAATGCTACAAGAAGGAGAACTGTGAAAATCCACACATAAAGCAACATGAGCTCAAGCTCAAGATCAAACCCCAAGCCCCATGAGCCTTAGGGGGCAAAATGTTACCCTCTACAAAACAAGGCCATACTTGTGTTTTAATGGTTTATATTTTTGATGATTTTACAATCGAAGTTATCCCTAAGAACACCCTGTAGGGGTTTAAATGCAGCAAGAAGAACTGTAGTTGGTCCTTTCCACTACTTTTTGTGTGTCCATGTCAAAACATGAAGATTTGAGTAATAGCAGAGAGAACTATTAAACACATGACATCAATTATATGAACTGAGTCTTATTGTGGAGAAAGGACATGAAACTTGGTGCCAAATAAACCAAGGATGAGATAGTCAGTGTTGCTTTTAGAGTAAGACCTTAGCTTAAACAAAGTACAGAACCACATGTGGCTTTACTATGTGTAAAGATCCAGTACACTCACCCTCAGCTCCACCATCATTCTGGCGCTCTCTCCAAGGCTGAGTTGGAGATGTGTGTATCTTCAGCACTGGTTCTGAAGTTCCAGTTTCTACATCATTTACTAATATGGACTCCTCTTCTTCTTTACATGGTTTCTTGTCCTCAGAGTTAAAATCAGGGGTAATGGATAAAGCAAGGTCGGGTCGCTTAGAGAAGAGCTCACGAAGGACATTAATGGGTGAAGCAGTGACCTCCCAGTTGGTGATGCCGAAGTCTCGTAGGTGTGCACGAGCATGACTGGAAAGGCCGGCCCTGGTGTCAAAGCCAGCACTGCAGAACTCACAGTGCATCACACTGAAGGTCGCTGGGTCAAAGTTAGCAACTGGTCATGGGGCATTCAGAAGAACAGGGCCAGAAACAGAAGGATACAGAAGCAAAAACTAAAACCAAACCTCAAAAAAAAAAAAAAACCTCACCTAAATATAAGGTGTCTGAAAATTATCTTTACAACTTTGATATTTAGTGAAAAATATATTAAATATATTATAGAAAAAAAAATGTATACAAAGAAAATCAAAACCTGTTTAAATATAAACACTAAAATTAAAGATGAACACCATTAGTGAAGCTCAAGAACATCAAGGTGATATTCCAAGTGCTGCCATGTACGCTAAAACATATCCACATCAATGCTTTCAACAGCTGTGGTTTTTGCCTTGATATCAATCACTGTCTGTCACTAAGTGTTGTACACACTTTCCCACCCCCCCAAAAAAAGAAATTGCTGAGTAAAGAACGCCACTTCTATGGCTAATCCAGCTGCCTGTTTGGGAATGTCTAATTCAGAGATTAGATTTATTAGATAGAATTAGATTAGATAGAATTCAGAGATAACCAAGGACCAGTGTGACAGGATCAGAGGTACAATCCCAGTATTTCTACAGTTCCTGGCTGTCTTTTAATTTAGAATAAAAAATTGTAAAGATTATTTTCAGACACCCTGTATGTAGTGGCAGAAATCATAATGCATCAACTCTATCATTATGCCTTTTTGAAGATCAGGACTTTGTTACTATGAATTTCTGGCATCAAATACTACAACTGCAATAAATTACATTCATATTTTAAATATAATTGTCAGAAAGTGGCAGCGAGGGCATGAGTGAGTGCGGAGTATAAGGAAGGCAAGGAGTCATAGAGAACAAGCAGGTAACAAGTGAGTGTCTACACCTGTGCTCAATTAAAGAGAACAATTTATATTCTGTGTTGCAGTTGGGAGAAGGAAGATAAAAATCCCAGATGAACAAGATCCAATGACCTAGACTGTGTATGGAATGTAAACAGTGGAAATGCTGTCTTTGTGCATTTTAGTGAAATAAAACATTGCTCAAAATCTTATGATTGTAAATGAAGTAACCTGTGTCACTCAGAGGCCGTCCTCCCACATCCCCATTCCTCGTCCCACCCACCTAATAAAAACAAATAATTGAAACTGGTTAACCTTACCTTTTTTCTTCTTCTTTTGGTAGGAGAATTTCTTCTCAATGGCATTAACCTCTTCCGGGGATATGAAATGTCTAACTTTGTAACTGACTCCAACTCTGTTCAGGTGCCCCCTAATATGATTGGCCAGTCCAATTCCATTATCAAAACAGTCTTGGCAGTAGGGACATTTCTTTTCTACAGTCTTCAACAAAATGCCCTCATCATCTTCCTCATCCTCCTCTTCAGTTAAAACATCAAGAAGATGGTTGATACTATCCTCATCCTCTTCTTTGTCACTGGAATTATCCTTTTGATCGTTCCTCCTTTCATCGTCTTCGTCATCGTCGCGATCTTCGTCATTGTCAACGTCATCATTAGGATCATTATCATCATTACCATTTTCATCAGTGGTGTTTTTGCTACATTCATCCTTTTCATCAGGTGGTGTCTCTTCTTTTGTATCTTCTTTTAACTCCTCACTGGTCTTTTGTGAAGGAGAGTTGTTGAGGTCTAATGCTAGAGCAGATGTTTCCTCTCCTAAAAGAGAGAAAGTGGTCAGTTAAGTGAAGAGCAGAATTACTAAAGCACTGTTCTTCCAGCTCAGTAATGGCGTACCTCTCATAAATGAGGTTTTCCAAAAAGGTTGGATGCAATAAAAGCAGATAAGGTATTTGAATTGAATTTTTAAAAAATGTTTTCTTAGATCATTACTATTTTTTTTATTATTCCTGTTTGATTAGGACTTTGACTAGGCCTTTCCAAAACCTTGATGCTTTTTTTCAGCAATTCTGTTTTAGATTTACTGTAGTGATTCTCGTTGCATGACTCAATTTTGACCAATGTTGGACAGATGGTTTCACATTTGCCCCAAGAATACTCAGTTATGATTTATGGTTGTCTCGCCAGAATGTTTTATTTTTTTTAATTGTCCAAAGTAACTAGCTACAAGGCTATGAAAAAGTATACCCTTCCTGACTTTTTTGCACATTTGTCATGTTGACATGCTGCATAATCCTTATGCTTGAACTTGAGGTCACAAACTGATGGGTGGACATTTTCCTTGAGAAATGTCTGGTGCAGAATTCACTGGTTCCAGCAAACATGTGGGTTCTTTTTGGTCACTAGTGGCTTTCTTCTTGGAACTCTCTCATGAATGCCATTTTGCTCAGTCTCTTTCTTACTGTTGAATCATGAACACTGACCTTAACTGAGGCAAATGAGGCCTGCAGTTCTTTGTTGTTCTGGGTTCTTTTATAATCTTCTGGACGAGTCAAAATTGTGCTCTTGGAATAATTTTGGTAAGCTGGCCACTTCTGAGAAGGGTCACCACTGTTCCAAGTTTTCTGACTGGTTCTGACTAGTTTTCTGTGGTTTGCTAGAGACCCAAAGCCTTCAAAATGGCTTTGTAACCTTTTCCAGACTGATACATGTCAATTTCTCATCTCATTTCAATTCAATTCAATTAAATTTTATTTGAGTTAAGTTCAGCCTTTATTCATCACACATACATTAATGCATATTGAAATTCTTTATTCTTCGCATATCCCAGCTTCTTATTAGTAGGCAAGGGTCAGAGCACAGGGTCAGCCATTTTACGGCGCCCCTGGAGCAGACAGGGTTAAGGGCCTTGTTCAAGGGCCCAACAGCAGCAACCTGGCGGAGGTGGGGCTCAAACCGCTTATCTTCCGATCTGTAACTCTGTAACACTGAGCCACCACTGAATATAGCGCATTTGTATAGCGCTTTTAACAATTGTTATTGTCGCAAAGCAGCTTTACACAATCAAAAGAATTATTTAAGTTTGACTGGCTATCGCAATCTCTTCCTTAGATCATCTTTCTTTAGATAAGTTTTTTTTTTTTATCATGGCATGATGTGTTGGCTTTTCCAAATATTTTAAAGTAAACTCCACTTTGTCAGAGAGGTTCATTTTAAGTGATTTCTTTATTCAACAGGTCTGACAGGCCTGGGTGTGGCCTCAGCTTTCCAAATACAGTGGAACCTCGGATTGCGAGTAACGCAGTTTGCGAGTGTTCCACAAGACGAGCAAAGATTTTTAACAAATTTTGATTTGAAAAACTACGAGTATTGAGTATCATGTATCACGCATGCGCTTCTTGTTTTGACTGGTCACAATTGACTCAATGGTTTTACTCTCTCTTGCGCTGCAGAATTGTGGGTAATCGTCTCCCCTGCTGGGTCTTAGTGTGCATCTCTTAATGGCATAATCAACATCCATGCACGCGTGTACTGTTTACTATAACACTGTGACCACATGTGTGTGCGTAAACATCTTTTATTTTGTGTCTGTATGCGTGTGTGTACAGCGCGCGTGTAAAGCAAAAGCAAGTCTCATTAGAGATGTTAAAGATCTATTTTCTCTCTCTGTATCAGCCCGCACTTTGTGTGCACGCGCGTTATTGGACACCATGCCCCTTCTCTCTCTCTCTCACTCTCTCTCTCTCTCTCACACACACACACACACACACACACACACACACACACACACACACACACCTACTCCTCTCGCCTTCACACACACACACACACACACACACACACCACTCCTCCTTGCACCTTCACACACACCCCTCCTCCACTCGCCTTGGAGGTTAATTTGTTTTATTTTTACTTTACAGCAGTGATTCCATTAGCGGGCGCTCAAGCAAGTGTCATTAGCGATGTTCCTTGTTAATTTTTCAGATAAAACAGTCTTTCTGTTAATGTGTGTCTCAAATAAGAGAGGAGGAAGGGTTACTGTGTAAGACGAGTAACTCTCCTCCTCTCCTCTTACTTTAGTTACACACACATACATACAAAGCGCCTGCGTGCAAAAATGGTAACACTTATCTGTCAGGATTTATTTTTACTTTTTTTTTTAAAGGTAAAGTGCATGTTAATTTGTTTTATTTTTACTCTGTTTTGTATTAATTATTTTTATGTATTTATTTTTTTGGGCTGTGGAACAAATAATTTTCGTTTTCATTATTTTTAATGGGGAAATTCACTTTGAAATACGAGTCCGCTTCCCGGAACGAATTATGTTCGTAATCCAAGGTTCCACCGTAATGTAGTTAATCAAAGTTCATTCAAGGGGCAATTACTTTTTCACAATGGGCCCTTTAGGTTTGGACAGTTATTTTCCCTTAATAAATGAAATTATTTAAAAACTTGGATTATCTTTATGAAATATTAAAATTTGTTTCATGATCTCAATCATTTAAGTGTGACAAATATGCAAAAAAAAACAGGCAAACACTTTTTCACAACAATGTACATTTAGCTTTGATGACAGCTTGGCACACTCATAACATTCTCTCACCAGATTCATGAGTTAGTCATCTAAAATGGTTTTCAATTCACAGGTGTGAATTGTCAGCAGTTAATTTGTGACATTTCTTGCCCTTTTAATGCGCTTTAGATCATCAGTTGTCTTGTGCAGAGGAAGGGTGGCTACAGAGTCAACAGCCCCATTAGTGCTACTACACCTACTGCACAAATCCAGATGATGACAAGAGTTAAAAGAAAATACAGTCCATCTTCACCGTCAGAAATTAGGGTAAGTAATAATCGAATCCGAAACATATCAATAACTTCCCCAAATATCCCCTAGTGCAGTCACCAAAACCTTCAAACGCTAGGAAACTTCTGTTTTGAGGACTGTCTCAGAAAAGAAAGACCAAGATCTACCTCTTGCAGAGGAAACATTTATTAGAATTACCAGCTTTAGAAACCACCAATTTACAGACCCCGAGGGTAGAGCCCACATAACGCTTCTCGGCGTTCAAGCAACAGACATATTTCAACATCCACTGTTCAGAGGAGACTGCTTGAGTCAGGCCTTTATAGTCGAATTACATTAGATCAGTGGAAAACTGTCATTTGGTCTGATGAGTCCAAATTTGAGATATTTGGTTCTAACTGCTGTGTCATCGAAGTTCCCATTGTGAAGCATGGAGGAGGAGGTGTGTGGATGATGTGGGGTGCTTTGCTGGTGACAATGTTGGTGACTTATTCGATTGATGGAACATTAACCAACATGGCTATCACAGTATTTTGCAGTGACATGCCATCCCATCTGGTTTGCAATTAATGGGACCATCAGAATCACATGATCTAAATCCAATTGAGATGGTTTTGACTGGAGAGAGAAGGAAAAGCAACCAACAAGCACTCAACACCTCTGGAAGATCACTCACTCATTCATCATCTATACTGTATTCAGGGTTGTGGGAGGCCTGGAGCCTATCCCAGGAGGCTTAGGGCACGAGGCAAGCCTAGACAGGGTGCAATCCATCACTGAGCACATACACTCACTACGAGAAATTTGGGAACGCCAATTAGTTTAATCTGCAGGTCTTTGGACTGTGAGAAGAAACCAGAGTACCCGGAGGAAACCCACCAAACACAGGAAGAACATGCAAACTCAATGCACACAGAGACGGGAATAGAGTCTGGCCGGGAATCGAAGCTGGACCCTGGAAATGCAAGGCGACAGTGCTAACCACTACATCACCATGCCACCCTACCTCTGGGAGATGTCATAATTTTAATGTCTTCTGTATTAATATAAAATGTTGAAGACAATAAAAACCATAGAATAAGAAGGTGCGTCCAAACTTTTGCCTGGTAGTGTATATGTGTATATCTATCTATCTATATATACTATATGCAGATACAGTACTGTAAATTGCTGCTTAATGTTCCTGTGGGAGGGTCTGCTTAAAGCAGATTAAACACAATCTCGTCAGTGTTTCTGGTTTAATTGCAACTTTTAATTTTGTCCTCATTAATTTTTTTATTAAATAAATGTAAGAAAAGAAATGTAAAACACAATAATTAAAGATTTCCTCCCAAGTAATAAAAACAAATGGTACTAACAAAAAATCTTTACAGTGGGGCAAAAAGTATTTAGTCAGCCACCAATTTTGCAAGTTCTCTTCTCCATGAGAGAGGCCTGTAATTTTCATCAACTATGAGAGACAAAATAAGAAAATTAAAAACAATAATAATTTAAAAATCCAGAAAATCACATTGTAGGATTTTGCAAATTATGGTTGAAAATAAGTATTTGGTCACCTACAAACAAGCAAGATTTCTGGCTCTCACAGACCTGTAACTTCTTCTTTAAGAGGC
>JAQMYJ010000008.1:14757502-14790727 GCA_030014305.1 Clarias laeviceps | reverse complement strand
CTTTTATTTCATTTTATGATTATTTTCTTTTCTTCTATGTAAAGCACTTTGAATTACCATTGTGTATGAAATGTGCTTTACAAATAAACTTGCTTTGCTTTAAATCATTTATCATTTTCCACTTTGTGTTGGTCTATCACATAAAATACATTTGTGTTTGTAACGTGACAAAATGTGGAAAAGTTCAACCGGTATGAATACTTTTGCAAGGCACTGTAAGGGAAGCACAAGAAGTGATGCACCCATCATGCATAGTAACCACTGAACAAGCCCCTGGAGGCCGGATTATGGTCTGGGATTGCTTCATTTGGTCAGGTCTAGACTCAGCAACACTATGTGACAATAAAATTTAGTTAGCGCGCTACCTGAACGCACTGAATGACCAGGTTATCACATCAATGGAGTTTTTCCTTCCTTGATGGAACAGGCACATTTCAGGATTTAAACAGAGAGTGGTTCCGGGAGCATGAGGAATCATTTTTATATGGACTGGCCACCACACTATACTATATTTTTTTACCAGTCCGGGCACTTGTTTTACACTTTTATCTTTGCTCATATTCTCGCTTGTGTATCTTACGTACATCTGGAGGACTTCAAATAAATGTACACTAGATGGCATGTTACAGCCATACATCTCTCTCCATCTTGTTTCCAAAGTGAACTGTAATATTTAATGATTTCTGGAATACTAACGTTAAACACTCCACTTTCTTTGAAACCCTCAATTTACACTTGAACATATTTAATAATCTAAGAAGCATGTTGCTCAAAAAAAAAAAGACCTTTCAGCAGGTTTAAGAAGTTTGTAAAATTCAAACACCAAATAATAAGAAAATACGGTTCATACTCGATAACAGTCTAGAATAGTCAACATGTGTGGGATTTGAGGCACACTTTCAGATAGTTTATTCACTTAGACACAGTGTCACAGTGCTATACTGCCACTACTCTTTCCGTTGATACCACACCATGCAGACACGTCATGTTATTTTCTTCTGATGTGCAAATGCAGCATGCGAAATGACTACAGGATGCAAGTGATGGCCATTTAGTCTATTCATGGTTGTCAGGACAAATAATTCAGTCTTGATGGAGCATTTAGAATTCATAAACAGAATCATTATCATTATTGTCATTTTTAGATTGCTGTGATATAAAAATAATAAAATATATGGAAATGTTTGGCATCCTATTGCTGATTATTTTCCTAAAACTGCACACCCTGTCATGCCTCAACAAACAAATGAAACATGTAAATGGCCAATTAAAATATTTGCCATGGTGAATATAAAAATAAACATGCACACAACGATAAATCAAGTACAACTCCCCATTCAAGCATGTCCATAATTCATCTGTGCACAATTAACATGTTAGTCCTGCTCTTACCAAATCTGTGCTTAAATGTAACCAAATATCAAGAGCACCTTGTGATTGCCACTAACATCTGTTTCTCTCTCTCCAGAATATGCTCTGTTAAACTGTTAGTTTTTGATCTACCTTGTAGAGCTTTGAAACCCTGCAGCGGCACTCTGGACGAGCCGGTGACAAACTGTAACAGTCTAGCTCTGCGCTCCTCATCGAACGATTCAACGGCACGCCAGAACCACTTCACAATGTTGCTGTCAGGGGTGCAGTGCTTCAACCGTGTGTTGGACTTCCAGTCATTAACATCGATCTTTCCCAAGCCACACACGATGAGCTGGAAGAAGGGCAAGGAAAAAGTCATGGTTAAGTACGAGCTGAATGAGGCTGAATACACAGAAGACTTGTAGATAAATCCTACACGTGTATCATATTACGTACAATTTTACTGAAATAAAAGAGGAAATTAGTTTATCATTCCAGTACCTCTAGCTCTTTCTCGTCAAAGGCTTTGAGCAGATGTTGTGGGATGACTTCATTAAAGCCTTTCTGCAGGGCTAGGAACTGTGCTTCAATGCCTCTCAGAAAGCGCCAGTTGACATAAAGCCTGAATGATGACCAGAGACATGACATCAGCATCACACTGTGGTGTGGCCATGTGTATAATGTGTAAGGGACATTCACCTTGCCTGCTGTGTTTCAGGAGCTTAGTTTACATACACAAGCTGTTTGAACTGATAAAACATACCTGACATATTCCTTCTTGGTGTCCTGAGTGACCGGAATGCTCTTGCCATTGGGTTTGAGCTCATGCTGTATGATCTCTCCATATGCGTTGTGTTCTACACAGAACGTGTGGTCTAACACCCCTGTGATGTCGTTGTCACTAAAAACAAAGAACAAAAGCCATTTGTCATTAGAATTTTTATTATTATTTTTTTTATTTAAGGCTAATCAGATCAAGATAATTTCTTGCTTGATCCATATTTTGTATAAATAATATCAGGCTCTTTGGTCTGCCAAGTTTCCCCACAGATTAAATACATTTAAATAACCAGCTCCAAAATTATTGTCAACCTGTAGTAAAGTTACAAAGTAAAGCCCTCCCCTCACAAATTTTTGCCTTAAGAATTAAAATCTTGCAAGAAATGTGCACAAGCATATGAAGCATTTTTGGCATTCGAATGAACGAAACGCTGGCCAGATTGCACCTACGTCCTGGAGCCGTTCTGAACTTGTCCCAGGTTTTACGCTTGGATGCCCTTCATGACCTCCCATTTTTCTAACTGGTCTTGGGACGGGCACTGCATGCAGTGGAAGGGTAGTATGGGGTGTGGCAACCCACCGACCACAGAGATTGAACCCAGATCCTCAGATCCTCAAATCAACAACCTACCAGTCACTACTACCAGCCTCCACTCCCCTCTGAATATCCACCAGAGTAACCATGCAGAAATTAAGTGAATCCTGTAATGGCGTAAAATTTCTAAAAGCTTAAAAATGGTCATATTTTTATATCACAAGCTACTTATTTAACTGAACCGGTGTCCAGCTTGTGCAGGAATCAAAAGGCACTCACAGGATCCAGACAAGGCTATTGTGGAGATCAGGATCCACAGACTCCATGTCATCCAGAGTGATGGGTTTTCCCAGCAGCTGCTTGTAGAAGGGTAGAGTGAAGCCGCCGTCAATGTAGTGACCGTGGAACACTGCCATACCCATTATGCGGCCCACAAAGTGAAAATAGGACAAGTGCTCCTAAAATGGAAAACAGTTCTGCAATCAATAAGTGGTATTTATAGTGCTTATGATGTATACGCATAATAATAGTATACTGTAAAGTATGCTTTATACTGAACACACTCATTATACAGTTGTGTGAATTCACACTTGAACAAGTTTCCTATTCTGTTTCATGTCAGTTTTTACATTATATGATGATGATGATGTATAGTTACAGTTACGGTTCTGACAGTATTTGTAAATGTTTATATTACTGCATCAGACATCTTCATTTTGATCAACAATGGAAGCTATAATCAAGTAACACTGTATTCAACTTGGTTTTAAAACATTTTGCTTAGCACAAATAGATAACAGGATACAAAGCAAAACAGTTAACAAAAGAAATTATTAGTTACTGAAAACAACCATTAAAGATGTTTTAAAAATACGATTTTTAAATTTTATCAATTCATGTGGAGCCAATTTCATGAATAAGAAAAAAAAAATTCTTAGACTCTTTCAAGACTTTAAGGTTGCAACTATGCTTGTGTTCTGTCACCATTTTAGCCTGTCATTTATCTCCATTATCAGGTTTAACCTCATGTGAACCTTTACAGTGGACGGTGCTATGTACCGGGTTTACGGCAGAGTCTGGGTTGATCTGCAGCGTGTAGATATCATCACGTGAGTACTGGAAGAGTCCATAGTATGGGTTCAGCATCTCATGAGACAGAAGGTATAACCACTCTCTATGAAGACACAAACACAAAAGCAGACATCGTAAATCTGCGGCATTCTGAACACTGGCACCACTTCCCACAATACGGAGAGTAAAATGCTCTGCAGTTCACTACACAACATACAGAATATTCTGCTAGCACGGTGACCTCATTATGTAATATCAGTGTTTCACCAGCAGAGGGCCTATGTGCAAATTAATTCTATGCAGGTGAATGAAATGGATTAAATGCGTCAGTGTAGCCACTAAGAATTTTTTTTTAATTTGGAATACAAATACAATCCTAAAAGAGCACTGTTACAATCTGATAAACTGAATAAACAAGTTTCAGTTTATGATACCTTGCTACGCCTCCATAATCCAGCCCTTCTTCTCCTCTGAACTTCACCATCAGTCTCTTCCACAAGTCTTTTGGCCTCATCTTCATCACCTGCCTATAAGACTCCTGTAGGGGCAGAGGGGTGAAAATTGCAAACGTATAGTAGAGTATTTTAAATTCTCTTTTTCTTAGTATCCAGTTTTGGGAAAATCTGTCCACAGACACAAGTTGACTGAACCTGGAATTTATGCAAATACAAAATAGAAGAAGAAGAAAAAAAAGAAAGGAAAACACATGCACATGTAAATGCGGACACGCAGACAGACTTTGCTCTAGGGGTCAATAATGTGTCTCCTGCAGCCCTGCATGCCTTTCTAGCTCTGGAGGGAATGCAAAGGAATGCAGGAATGCTGCAACAGAAACAGCTGCACACACCCATGAAGACGGATGAGCACAAACTCAGGCAAAATTATTTCAAGCTGTGAAGGCGAATGTGCACGTCCATGGAGCTCAAAAACCATACCACAGCATCTTTATGATTAGGGGACAAGATTTCCATGGAACAGTAGAGCTAATGGCTGCCAGTTTAGTGTGTCCTACCAAAGTGAGTTCAGCCACATAAATAAAATTCACCCGGTGCACTGAGGACATTTTCATTAGTGGATGAAAGGATTAATAACATGGCAAGTGTCCAGGCTTGTTTATTGGGGACTAAAAGAGCTGCTAGACCTCTATTTTGTCTGAATCTAGAGGTTTGCAAGTAGGGAGTGTGAGACAGCAGAGACAGGTGGGGAAAAAGGGAAGTAAATTGGTTTATTGTATAAACCTAAATAAAATGAAATGAGAGAAACACAAGAATCTGTCTTTGCTTTCAAAGCTGACAGTGTGTGGCTTCACCAACTCCATCACTCTTGTGAGAGCCGTCTCCAGTTTCATTGTGCATTATTGAGGTCTAATTTTAATATTCACACCTAATTCTCAAAGATCATGAAAATAGAACAGGCTGATAAAATGGCATGTCTTAGTCTTGCTCAAGTTGTCGTCATTACATGCAGACGGCTCAAATGTATTTATATTTGTGCGGTTTTGAGGTGCCCTACCTCAAAGATCTCCTCGCGGGACACCTCGATGCGGCAGTGTCCTGCCTGGGGCTGCTGCTGAGAAAGCTCCTGCCGGAGAATCTTCAGCTTCTGCACCAGATCTCTTTTGTACTTGGGCACGGTGAGACACTCGGCATCATCGGGCAGATTTCCTGGAGACAGCACGGACTGGGCCTGTTCTTTTAGCTGACTCACACGACTGCACACACAAAGGGAAATGTTTGTGGTTAAAACAGATGTTTTTGGGATTTATACCTACTTAATAACAACATACACATAATACAGGGCTTTGAATAATGCACGGCATGTGACTGCAAATATGCTCTGCACGCATACAAGCTCTCAATGTCAGTGATTCACACCCAAATTGCAAACTGTGGCAATCAACTCACATACCATCCATATGCATTGTGTGAGCAGGAGGCGTTGTTGTTTTTCCTGCGACATCACAGCAGTTTCTGAGCCGAGACTAAACATGACTCATCAGAATTAGGAGCATACTCTTTTGGATCAATCACTAGCATCAGTTACTAGCTAGATTATGCTCACCATCCATATTTACCAGTTTCCTAGCAACAGTATGCGCTCATCTTAAACTGTGGGTGAATCATCTATTTGCCTTTCAGATCAATACATTAATAGTCTAACCAGTTCTAGATATTCTGATAAAGTTTTCTGTTAGCTGGAAAATGTGACTGATTGTATAGTTATTTGGTAAAATTTTGTTTTTTTTGTACTTTTCTCCTTAAAAAAAAAGAAAGAATTTGTCTTTCATTTGTCTTTCAGCAGCTGTGTCTCTGCATTTGCCTTTGTAGGAGACAGATAAGTGTGTGCATGTAGTGGTAATGCAGTGTGGTCTCCATCTCTCTGGCTGCCTGCTACTCTGTGGTGTCTGCAAAGCATCGCCCAGCTGAGCAGAGAGCTGACTCCCTTGCACACACACACTGCCTTGCAGACAACACAACACCCCAGGGAGTGAAGGGGGCAGGACAGGGGATGTAAAATACAGACAGAAAATGGAGTGAAAGGAAAGGAGAAATAGCAAAGAAGCAACAGCACATGGGAGGATGAGCTTAAACAGAGGGACTGAGGCAAACAGGAAACGCTAGTGTGAAGGGACACCAAAGGTAACCAAGGTTAGAGGAAGACAGAGAGAAAGAGCTGGATGGTGTCTCAATGAGAGGAAGAGGGTGAAATTGGAGGAACCTGGGGCCTCTGTTACAAAAGGAACACCTAAATTAGTTTAGACGCAGACGATCAATTCCACTTAGCAGTTACTAAACATCTCGTAACTTATTTTATATACTGCATGTTTAAGGATTTCTTCCCCCCTATCAGTCTCATGAGACATCTTAAATAACTCATCACTATACATTAGGACAGTGTTTCCAAACATGTGTGTGTCATATGTATGTGTGTCATTACAGGGACACATTATTCACCCTATTTGTGTCATAGGGTGCATTTAGTGGCATCGATAATCATTTTTTAAAATAATTTTTTAAATTATTTATCTTCTAAATGATAAAACTCTTGCATCTGGATAGCAGCAAAATGACCCCAGGAGGATTGAGTTTCCAGTGGGTTGTACTTTCTACAAACCTGAGTGTTCGCGTATCAGAGTGAATTCCTTAAATATCTAATGTTGAGGTTTTACTGCCCAGACAGAGCATATGGTTGAGACGCTCTCTCTCTTCTGAAGCATGCAGTTTTCATTTCCTGATTTCAAAAAGTGCCAAATATTTATCGGAATGATATGTGCTCTATGACACGAAATACAGCATGCAGGGGAAGACAAACATCTTTAATTTTATAGAGGGAAAAAAAAAACCACACAAAACATGACCCCAAAAGTATTTTTGTGACAATTTCCGATCAAACGCTATTTAAAAAAAAACATCATCATTAGCAAAAATGGAGGAGCTTCCTGAGCTGATATAAAATGAGCTAAAATTATGGCCCTATTTTTTTTCTACTGTAATCGATGAAAATGTTATTAGATACTATTAGTGAAGACTGCTGTGCCACATGGTCTGGTAGAAACCTGAGTCATGATTCATGCCGATTCTGTTCGGACGACTCTAGACCAATCAATAGTCTACATTATTTCCGGTTCTACCCATATATCCTTCTTTGTCCTCTTTGTACCCCAGCAAGAACGCTAATTGAATTTTGCATGCATTCTTGGACATGGTATGGGTCGCTCAGCAAAAATAAAGAACCACCAAAATGTAGGATCAAAATTTGTTTGTTCCTTCTATTTTTTTTCCCATACTGCACTGTCCCCTGGAAAAACACTTTTATGCAATGTGCCTTTGTGAGGGAGGTGTGCACCCACTGAACGAGATTCCTCTAATGTTTTTACCAGAGTGTCCGCCACTTGGAATGTCCAGCTGGAGAGCTTTTAGATAGCCAGCACAGCCAGGGAATTGAATGGAAACATCTCATGCCTTTCTCACTCCAACCTCAGATCACAAAATGGAGTCTGCATGGACAGTTATGCAACCATGCAGTACAATCCTTTCTAAATAATCAGAAGACAACCTTCAAGTGGAGTTGTCTGCTACTCTGGTGCTGCTCTTAATGCAACTAAAATGTACTTTAAAAAGCCACTTATAATATTTATAACCTGAAAGCTTAAAAGTTAACACAGCAATTCATTCGGGAGGTCACCAGTCATGCAAGTTTGTCAGAGTGTGTAGTGTGTGGTAGTGAGCGGATACAAAATTCTCTCTTTACTTGGAGAAAAGGGGGTTCTTTGATCTGTCTGAACAGGAAAAAGGAAACCTGATCTCTTCATCAGTGCATTCTTCAGACTTGCATGTGCACTCATGTAACATAAGCGAAGACACACAGATTTCATGAGAGGAGATTTCAGGGAAAAGATAAATATTGTTTAAACTCAATAACCGATTCATCTGTACATTCTAGCTGTTTCTTTTCCCCCAGCTTTTTAATTTAATTTTACATGCCAAACACAGACACACACCTCAATCTTCTTAAATAAACAAATTATTGTGTAAGATTGTTTTACCTGTTTGGAGCCTCACCAGCACCTCTTGAACCATTAGGACTGGGACTGAAAGTGTAGAATAATAAGAGAATATGCAACATTATTATCATTACATGTTCGGATTCGAGTGGAATGTCTTTACCGTGCACTAATGAACAAACAGATATCAATGTACAGTTATAGGTAAATAATTAAAGTGTTTTCGACTGTTACACCCTGGAGTTAATTAATTTTCAATGACGACACTTGCCAAAATGTTCAATAATTTTTTTACCCCAGCAGCTTGATGAAAAATTTTTAATTTATACTTTTTACACCAACACAACGAGAACAATCACTATACACACCCCTGCAAAAATTAAATAAACCTGCAATTGGTCTTGCAGTCAGAACTACAGTCAGAGCTGCTGCTATTAAATTAACACCATCAGACTGGAGACAGGGCTGTGGTGTGTATACTTGTAGAATTCTGTCAGATATCGAGAACAACACTCACTTGAGGACAAGGTGCAGGTTGGCAGAGAGCCGCGGGTCCGTGAACTGTGTCGTTCGGTTGTTGTGGTCAACAAAGTAGACGCGGCCTGTGGCTGTGTTGCGAATCTCCCACCCTGGAGGCAGAGGTCCTAGCTCCTCACAATTCACATTACTGAGATCCCTACAGAGACAGAGAGACAATTCACTTTACTGAGATCCCTACAGAGACATGAAGACATCCCAATGCAAATTCCATATGTTTTGGGACAGAATATACAATCTGTCTATTTCCTTTCCTATCTACTAAAATCTCTCTTTATCTCTCTCTCTCTCAATGATGAAATGTCCTTAGAGCAGATGATAATAAGTGTATTAAGTACACAGGGTGAAAACCATGTTTGTGCTAACTCTCCAAATCCTGCACTGAAGGCTTTATCTTGCGAATGAGACTTTAAGGCTTAATTACAATTAGCAATTTTCAAAACACACACGTCAGAAATGACACTGAACATTGTAATGCCAAAGTACAAAAGAGCATGACACACTGATCATCTTATTTAACTTTAAGTAGCAACACAACAGATAATTCACTGTGCAATGATGTCTAATACAGCTTTCAGTGATGTGCTACACTATTACATGCTCAAAGTCGATGTACAACTTTAACTGCACACTAATAATCGCGTTTTAAAAAATGTACAACGCCATCTGTTGAATTTTGGAATGAGCTAAAATTTTTTTGCATTTCACTATGAAGTGAGCGGAATAAAAGTATGATATTGCGTCTATTAAGTAGATTTAAATTGCACACTCATAAGTGCCATTTAAAAAATTTACAGCACCATCTGTTGAATTTTAAGATAGAGTAATGATTTTTTTTTTTTAAGGTAGTTTTTTTTTAATGATATAAGTTTCAAATTAGCATATCTTTTCATCCTGTGAGTCTCAAGCAGACTGACAAAAATTCCAAAGCACATCTTACATCCTCCCAAATAATCTTTTTCCACAAATATCTTCAATGCTAACTTTACAGTTTTAATTTATGTATAAATATCCAACTACATTTCTTTCTGCGAATACATTGGAATTCACTGCAGTATTAAATAAAGTAGTACCAAGAATGATGTAAGAAAAGAGTAAATTTCAGTAGTGAGAGAGTGTGTGTGAAGTGAGGGGTTACCTCGGCACTCTGGGGTCATGCCACGTACTGACACCCGTCTGAGTGTGCAGGAAGTACACCTGACCTTGCTGCGTGGTCCGCTGCTCTGTGGACGGATCAGGGATAAAGGATAAGGTTAGCCACGTCTGATCATTTCTTTTCATGACACATAAAATTGTTTTTCGGTCAGTTCTGGAATTATTGACACCACTCAAAGATGGCTTAAAAAAGCTAATAAACATATCATTGAATTAAACTACCCTTTAAACGAAGACTCCAAGTAAATAAAACTATTAAAAACCATGTGTCACAACTATTGGCACATCTGCCTTAGTACTTTGTGCAACCTCCCTTTTACATAAAAGCAGCGAGTCTTCTCTGCTTATGCTTGATGATCCCACTTTCCAGAGTCTCATGGATCTCACCTCAATTTTTCAAAGGTCTTTCATTCAGGGTTTGAGCATCGCCATATTGAAAGCTTGATAATATGTTCACTGAACCATTTGTTTTTAGACTGGTGTGTATGGTTTAGATCACTGTGCTGTTGAAAGATCCAGGTTGTAAGTTATTGGCGGAAACTTCTAGACTGTCATGTTGAAACTCCTGATACTTTATGAAGTCTGTGATACTATATAACCCATAATCACCTCGGATCCCTCACCATACTTAAGAGTGTCTCCTTTCTGTATAACTAACCCTCTTTATAAACAGCACAGATAAAGCTCCAGTAGTGCCTAGTGAACTCAGGAGACTTTTGTTTCTGGTTAGATGAAAAGTATATTTATACATCTTAAGAAAAAACAACTTATATTTGTTGGTGTGTTTAATCTCCAATGAAACAGGAAATCGTGCATGACCACATACGAGTGCCTAACTTGAAAATGTAAAATATAAATAAAAGTTAAACACGCCTGCATTAGGGATAGTCCGGTTTAAACTGGAGGCATACGAGTATGTGTGACAGCAAACCTTTTGCTTTTGATTGCTTTAATTAAAATGAGTTAAATTTTAATGGATGTTAAGTGAAACAAAAACATTTTTTATTTATAATTATTGGCAGGTATTTATGGGTCTGAAATGACATCCTCCTGTTGTGACTAAGCTCTCTGCATTACTCTCATGTAACAAACACACTACTGCATCTGTGTACTTAAACCACACCCTATTCTCTCTTTCCACAGGATCCGAGCATGCACACACACACACGCACAGAATGTCCTGTTTACGTCACAGATGCACACACACACTTGTCTAACCTGTAGTGCTGATGACAGCAGTCACAGTCAGAGAGACATTTCAGCCATGCCGCTCTCTCTACATCCCTAATTACCTCAGCAATGCTGACTTCCCAAACAGCTGAAAGTGTACTGCATCATCCTGCACCTGTATGTACACTTCATCTACTGTTTCATTCCTCTGGCGAGCAGATGCCATGACCAACATTCTCCTTTGTCCATGCGAGCAACAAACTAACCTCACTAACACTGATGTACCCAAATGTTTACAAAGCAACACGTTAAGTACTTGGATTACTTTTTTGATGTAACGAGTAATCTAACGCATTAGGTCCGCCATTTAAGTTCTCAGTTATTTAGTTGTACTTTCAAAAATGTAATCCGTTATTCAGACAATTTATGCAATCCGTGAGCCAGACAGCAGTCATTCCCAATCCGTTAGTGTGTGTGTGTGTGTGTGTGTGAAAGCTGTCCTACAAGCTCCGCCCCCGATAACCCGCCCCCCACTCTGTTATTCCTGCTGTTATACCCCCATCTCACCTATGCGGTTTGACTATGCAAGGACCGACACGCGGAAAGATAGAAACCTAATCACGGCCAAAACTCGCGGTGAATCATGATGAACCGTACTTATGGCTACTGCGCGAAACCGCATAGTATGGGGTATTAGTAGTTAACAGATCACGGGCCAAACTTCGCTGAGTGATGATGGTAGAATAATTATAAAGGTCTTGACTAAAACAACATGCATGAGGAATCACAAAGGAGTTTTCATTTTCTGCAATGGAAAAGTACTTGAACTAGTTACTTTTATCAGAAAGTAACGCTGTAATGTAACTGATTACTTTTTACCGACAGTAATTTTGTAATGTAATTAGTCACTTTAAAAAGTAACATCCCCCAACACTGGATGTATCACATTTGTCTCAGTGCATGTGCATGTCTTGTGAGCTGACCGTAGCCCTCAGGGAGGTCCGGCGGTGTGTGCAGGTGAGTCCGGCTCATGTAATTTCTGTGTCTCTGAGACCGCACGCGCCGCTCCTGCACCCGGATCTCGCCTGTCTGAGCGCCAGCTGCCCCGTTGGGTGTCATGATGGGTGTGTTCTCGTCGACCAAACAACTAAGGGGACGACCAGGACTAGAGTACTCTGACGCCGGCCTGAGAGCGCACGAGAGAGAGAGAGAGAGAGAGAGAGAGAGAGAGAGAGAGAGAGAGAGACAGACATAATGAGGGACACAAACAAAGGGAAAAAAAAGTGTTCAGTCCTGAAATACTTTCAAAATTGAGGTTAGTAAAAGTCTGGATTTTTAGAAAATATGAAATGGGTAAGGAAATTAAATAAAATAATGTTAAATACACAAGCATAAATTCACAGAGATAGTTCCATAAAATGAATCACCCCACAAAAAAGGACTTTATCTTGGCCCTATATTCAAAGGTTTAAATGCTCAGACTGTGCTGTAGACCAGACATATTTGGTGTATACAAGGAATCACTTAAGACTCTTTCATCATTGCCATATTCAAATTGCTGCAATGGTCTTAGAAGTGATCCAGATGAGTAGGAGTGCATTTTAAAAACTGGCAATCTGAATCAAATTTGATTTCTCAGCTTTTATCTCAAAATTCCACTATTGCTAAATAACATCTTATTTTGGCTTTCATAAAGCATTTTTCTTCCCCTAGGACTGGTTTAACTTTTCAAGTAAAGGAACAGGACTTCACTTAAAGACTATGCCTGATCTGTGTCCTGAAAAGCACTACAGGGAAAATGTTTAAAAAATATCTAAATAAATTCATTAATAAAATAAAAATAAAATGAAAACAGACTGTGAGAATACTGTTGAGATGTGCTAATGACACCAGACTCACACACTGTGTGTAACATGTTATAGTTTTGTCTGTAACACTGGTGAGTTGTCCTTCTGCTTCACTAGTTACAACTGCAGTAGGTGAGAACCTAACAATACAGAAGGATATTTAATAAAAATAAATAAATAAAATTGATACTGATAATCTGATTCAACTAATTACTACACCAGAACTGAGCTGATTGTCAGAAGAGGTGTAACAAATCCTATACTAAACCTAGTTTAAAGAGTGTAAGTTACATTAGAGTGGGACAGAAATCCTTATATGTCTTATTACTTTTCTAACCTGGCCGTTCAAACATTGAGAATTAGAAGCAATGCTATTAATACACCAAGCTTTATTGTGTAGTTTCTATTTGAGTTACTAAACAAGGAGGTTACACTTCATAAACACGGTCTCATGTCCAGATCACTCACCTGGTTGGTCTCTCCCACTGCGTGCTGCGTGTGATATGGTTTAGGTACTGAATCCGACCAGACGCCGTTCTCCTTTCCTCCCAGCTACACCACACATACACACTATTAGGAGTTTGGCACTATAAAATGAATATTTATGTGCAGTGAAAACACAGCAAAGGCCTAAGGCTTGGCTCTGCTACAGTAACTTTACCCATCGGGTAGATCATTGTCAAACAGACGGCTGCAGTCCACCACAGGCCCACCAGTACCAATCCTGTCTCTGGACTGAAGACTCACTGCATGCATAAAATAAAAGGTCACATATAGAATCCAAAATACTCACTCTGGCATTTTTAAGGTCTTAGCTAACATTTTAGCTTTACATTGTAGATTATGGGTATATAAGAGTCACCACATGAAAGCCTGGGTGGACCTTTCTGCCTTAGGAGAGGTCTTTTTTATAGCTGGGACTCTGGGTTGAGGGACACGGACATAGGCCAAACATATCAGGGTGACACTTATAGTCTAGCTTTACAGTCAGGCTTTTCTCCTATAATTAAAATGTACTACCAAAGTCAACATAATGTGGAGGATTTGCAGCTCCACATGCTTCAGAAAGAAAAAAAAAAAAAAAAAAAAACCGGGGTCACGAAAGACCTGCACATAAAGCTGGGTGTTGAACATATGCCTGCATTCTGGGTCATGCAAACAATTTAATAGGCAGAGACTAACTTCTCACTTAAACTATAGAAACAGAACTTGCCTTTGTGGCCCTTACCATAGTACATAGTCCATCATCATTGATTCATAGGTTTATGAATCAATGATGATGGAGATAAAGATGTTTAGATGTCTGAATTTAGGCATATCAACCATGTTTAACTAAAATGGTTGTTTTAAAATTCTCCATGTAAATGTCACATCCAGCAACATTTGGAAACTATTGTTAATTAAAATGCATTTGCATCACCACTCAAACACGTACAAATAACAAGTTCTCTATCCTGAATATCTCCAGCCTGTTAGTCAGCCTACACAGGTATGCGCCTCATCATGATTCCATCGAATGGTGGGTGAACTGTCATTACAGAGAACCTCTGAGCAGACTCAGAGAAAGACATACTCGAGTGGGAAGACAGGAATGCTGCGCAAATGTTTCTTTAAAAAAAAAAAGAAAAAAAAAAGGACAAAGACTCAAATAATTCACTCAATCTCTTTTGGATAATCATTCATCACATGGGGTTTGCTAGTAGTGATATTCGCTACACTATAAATCAGAAAGAATGCAAGAAGTGGACCAGACATAGTAAGAAAGACATTAATAGAACATAAATGATACATACCTACTATCTGACCCCTCACAGTGTCACTGTCATTGGGTCCCAACTTGTTTAGATCTAATCTCTGATCTGAAAGTCAAATAGAGAGAGAAAGAGGGAGGGAGGGATGGAGAGAGAATGAAGCATCAACAACATAAATATAGCTCACCTATTAAACACCCAGCTTTGATCAGACGAAAAGACTATTAAAATGAATGAAGTACAGTAATGAGCCTGAAACTCATCACAACAATAAAAGATGAGTCACCTAGAAGAGAGCGAGCCCAACTTAAACTTGTGTGGTAATTCCCTTGACTCTGATCCAGTCTGACAGCCTAGGGTGCATATGCGTGTGTGCGTGTGTGTGTGCGTGCGCCTGTACACAAAGCCTGCTTTATTCTTTGTAGTCTTTAAAAGGAGAGATGCGAGATCTCTGGTTCTGTGCTGCAGGACAGGAAGAGAGGGACAGGAATAACAAGTAGGACACACAAGATATATGACTAGACTAAACGGTTGGTTCAAGTTAGGCCTATAGTTTCGAACAGAAGAATGATCAGCAGGCGTCTACAAAATCACAACAAAGAACAATCCAATAAATACTAACTGAAAGTGATGATATAATATACTCATATGTATTGCAATAACTATTCATTTCTGTTAGGAGACTGTTGGTTTAACATGAAGGGGGAAAAAAACCTTGATAAGCTTGATAAGCATCACTTGTACTTTCTGACATCACATTACATGACTTTACCACTGATCACTTTCCTATAACAGCCTCTCTCACAGTGAATATTTTTTTCCGTAACACTCTTTCTCTCCATACAGTACCAGTAAAAAGTTTGGACACAAGTTTGAATATATTTTATACATTCTAGAACAATACTGGATTTTTTTTTTAATGAAATAACACATGGCATTGGGTAATTAGTGTAAAAGATGGCATATGGCATTAGGTAAATGTTATTTTAAGACATGAAGGTCAGCTGCTCTGGAATAGTTCTTGCAAGAGCAGTATTGTCAAGTGCATTTGCAAAACCCATCGAGCTTTCTCAGGAAAGCAAGACCAAAACTTACCTTTGCTGCAGAGGAGAAGTTAATTTAGTGTTACTAGCCCCAGAAATCACCAACTAACAAACAGCAGCTCAGATCAGAGCTGTTGTGAAGGCTTTACAGAGCATACATAGTATATATAATGCAAAAAAATGCATATACATTTGTAATCTATGTATACAACTATGTACAGTATATACAGTTGTAATCTATGCCATTTATCTGCCAACTCTAAAACCTCTAAAAAAAAAAAAGTCAGTCTTCGCACCATTGTTGTTGTCATCATGTGACCGTCAGAAAAGATGCAGATATTTTTTCATGTTAAAGTGTATATATACACATTTGTTTTGGGCCTGTTGAGCTACAGTAGCCCTTCTATTAGATCTGATCATCTCAGGCCAGCCTTCGCTCCTCACGTGCATCAGTAAGATTTGGCCGCCCATGACTATGTCTCTGGTTCAGCAGTATTCCTTCCTTAGGACCACGGTTTGGAGATGCTCTGACCCAATCATCTAGAATAATAGCGCTTGGAAGTTTGTGGGATATACTAGGCAGAAAGTTAAAACTTTTTTTTTTTGGGGTTTGGAGGCGTAAGGATTTGAGTGACTTTAACATGGGCCGAAATTGTGAGGGCAAAATGACACACACATACAACCACATACTTAAACTAATTAAAGATCTAAAAAAAGCTTAGAGTCAGGAAGAAATAACAGAAATTACCAAGAAAATGTTCTAAAGAAAAGAAAGACAAAAGAGGCACTGAAAGAAACAAAGTGAAACAGACATAAGAAGGAAAGGCAGACAGACAGCAGGAAATGCAGGGCAGAGAGAGGAATCCCTCCCAGCTGTGGGAGAGGCCCGTGGTTTCCTGTACTTCTTCAGGAAATGAGCCTGAGGGTTTTCTAGGAAATGGGTTGTTTTAAAAGTCTCCCCAGACTGAACTGTGCCACTCTGGCACTCTAAAGAACCTGCTCCTGCACACAACAATCAATCCATGGAGTCTCCACGACCACGGCCGTGATGTTGGAAAAGAGACTCAACGACAGAAAACAGCTCCGTCTGTGCAGTCTGGATTGCGAAACACCAAAAAAATTTGACCTCCGATTTCAAAATCAGGAGAAGCCGAAGCAGACGACCCAGGCATAGACGGTGCCATTTACATCCAGACATAGACAGAGTTCTCTGGGCTCCGACGTGCATATTATTCTGAGTAAACGCTTTCTGAGAGCCGAGGTCAGTTCTAGTCCCTTACAAATTCACGTAAGCAAAACACACGAGTGCAAGTATGCACACACTCACACATACTTACAGCCTGTGTCTTTGAGGCGGTTGATGGAGTTGGACAGGAGACGTACACAGCCCAGAAAGCCGGCTCCCTGCTTTTTGTGGATTTTCTTATGGTTCCACACACTAATAGTGATTGAGTCCAACTTCCCGATGTATCTGTAAAGAGACACAACATGGGGATAAATCAAACAATTTACACTCTTTCTTCTGTTATATAAAATGCTTGATCTTCCCCTCCAGGATTTATGAATTTTACACTCACGCTTTGCACTTCCTGTTAATAATTAAACCCTAAATATTCCGTTTAACCAGATGCTCAAAGCTCACAACCCCTCGTCTGCAAGACTTCCAAACATGTCTGAAATGTCATGGGTTTGTTCGAGAAGGCCAAAATGAAAGAATCCTCTGTTAGACAAAAGAGAGAAAAAGGAAGAGGTGGGAGGATGAAAGGAGATTAAACTAAAGGGGCGATGGAAAGCGCGTCTAGACGTTCAGCCAAAGCCAGGCAAGCCAGTGAATGGGCCAAGGAAGCCCAAACAAATCGCTGCTTCTCTAGAAACAAACATTTATCGCTTTCGCAGCACCAGAGATTTTAATAAAGGTCTACGGCTCAGGAGTGATCCAAATTATGTGGAATGCTCGAGCATGCCAAACTATGCTTATTTCCAGACATTACAACAGCTTGTAAAAGAACCACGAACAGAATTCATGCCAAAACCTGACCGGAATGTAAAAAGGACTGATAACCTGCCTAAATGGTCATTTCACTGTGCATGCGTCATGAGAACCTTGGAGAATTATTGCTACTTTGCAAAAGCTATTTTTCCAGATAAATGCTAAACAGCGGGGTTTTTTTTTTCCTCAACCAACATCATCTTCTAATAGTGTAACTGTTTACAAACATTATTGCACTAGTTAATGAAAGATCTCGAAACATGCAGGTGTTTACAGTAAGCAGACAGCCAGTATATGTGTGGAGCTCTTTACATGCTGATCTAAGTTCAGCTGGAGTAAGCAGGTGCTGGGTAGTGAGTGCTGAGATGGACATGGGCTGGGTGTACTGAGGATAGTGAGAGAAGCCCACGAGTGTTTGGCATGAACTGCATGACTTTCACTGAGCCAAAAGATCCTCAATGAGAGGGCCAGCTGCACCCCGGGAACACAGAGTCCACCTGCTTCCCCCAGTTACAGAGCAAAGGAGACACTGATAAAGAAAGAACACTGACATTTAATGAAGAAACTCAGCTATTCACCGACGCATATATAACACCCTTTAACGAGTGTGTGTGTGTGTGTGTGTGTGTGTGTGTGTGTGTGTGTGTGTGTGTATATATATAAAAACTTCATCTCAGATGTGATATTCCTTATTAACAATATCTCAGGGTGAAGAGAACATCATACTCTGATTGGATGAGAGCCTTTCCACAAGTGGTGATATAGATCATAACAGCACTGGAACATTTAACTATATGCATCACTCCACGCCATAGCAGTAACAATCATTAATTGCGATACCTGTCGGTCACCAGCACGGGTGAAATTAGGTCGATACGGTACGCAGTTCTGGAAAGAGGAGGACACTGCCTGCCAGATTCCTGTCAAATCAGGAACTCTAAACCAGTCACAGAAGCACTATCAGCGAAAAAACCAAAAAAACCAAAACGCATCTAATAACATTACGTAATCTTAAACAACACTGTTTCTCCTTAGTAATTGCTTCTAAGTCATTCCAAATTTGCCTCCGAACCATCCATGTTCTTTTCTAGTGATGGGTCGGTCCTGAATGATTCGTTCTTTTTGAATAGTCTCAAAGAGTGACTCGTTCATTTTCTACTGGGTGCGCATGCACAAAGTATCACAAAACCTCCGTAGGTTATGTACAAAAAACAGAAATGAGTAGAGTCTTTTGGTCTGAATCGTTAGGGTTTTTTTTTTTCACGTGACTCCCATAGACACTATGCAGTGCAGTAGATTCAAAAGAACAAACGACTAGGACTAGAAGACTCATGAAAAGAATCGCTCAATTCTGTTTCCTGTGTACTGCACTGCATAGCGTCTATGGGAGTCACGTGTAAAAAGAACAAACAATCCGGACCGGTTGAGCCGCTCATTCTGTGTATCATAATATGTCTTTAGCTGCATTGTAATATTTTCATTACTGGAACTATAACCAGTATGTATGTAGACGTGTTGGGAGTCTGTTTATTGATCAAAAGAATGAAATTAAGTTAATGACTCAAAAAAAGATTTGTTCATTTTGATAAACGAGATTCAAAGAACCAAGTCACTAAAAACGTTCCAAACTTCCCATCACAGCTCTGTTCACGACTAACTTAAGCTACAAACCTAACTAGCTTCTAATACAAGGCTGAACCACAAATCTCTCTCTAACTCCTGACTAAGGGCACTACTTGCTCTGTAGGACAAGGGATTATACACCCAACATAGCACACTAGCTTTCCATTTTATGCTATTTGGGATTCAATCAAACCTGGAAGTTAGGAAGCTGAATGTCAGCTGCTCTCAAGCTGAATAAGTGAAAAATATAAAGCAAATTTCATACGTTTCTCAGGACTGTCCACCACCTCCATGGTTTATTCTCATCAACTTTTGTCTACATAATACCGGGAAGAATTTAAAACTAATCTCACCCTTGTTAAATACACTAACTGTCGATCTCTAGCTCAACATACTGCGTTTCAGAAGAATATGTGTTGGTGGTGCAAAAATAACTGGCTCAATAGACAAACAAATCATAATCTGCTAAAAACAAATGGTGTTTATGGACAACATCATAATTTTGCTTAATTAGAATCCAACTCTAAAATTATGCTACCGTATTTATATGAAGCTCCTGTTTCTCTATCTCACTTTCATTTGGGTTGTCAGCAGCGACACTTTCCTCTGCAACCATGGGATGGGGAACTGGGGAGGAAGTGTCCGGTTACCCCGGCAACCAAACAAACGGAGACATGGGCTTCCTCCTGCTGTTGGCCCACTTTGAGAAATCGTTGGAAACTTTCTCCTTCGTTCTTTCCCTTGCATATACACTCTCGATTAGGACTCTGGGAAAAGTGACACGACTGGCGGAACAGTTGCTATTTTTATTTGAAACCTCAGAGCTTACCGTCAGCAGACTGAGTAAGGTGTGTGTGTATGTATATAAATGTATGCGTGCGCGCGCATGTGTTGAATGTGCTAATGGTGACACAGTTACTAACATTTAAGCTTCTTTAGGAAATATTTAAAGTGGCATGACCTCTGCACCCTGCTGTTAACTTGATCTAGACGAGTCGGAGGTGATCTAAATCACAATAGGACAATAAATAAATATCAGGCAGCTCATGGAAAATGTTCATATCTTTTCCAGAAGCACCTTGTTGATGAGAGCTACCAACAGATAATAGCCAGTCTGGTTTGAGGTGACTCAAATAACCATGCTGTACAGCTGTAGTGAACAGAAAAGCATCTTAGAATGCACAATATGTAGACCCTTGAGGCATACGGACAACAACAGATGGGTTTTTTGTTTGCTTTGAGAGCATTACGAGGTTCTGGCTAGTACTATATAATATAGTGTTATTAGTGAGTGTATGTGTGATGATAAAGGTCTTTGAGTAATTACAGCTGAGTCATACACTCTTACTAAGAGACGGACAGGCAAGGCTGTGGAGCAATAACTCAAACAATGCAAGAAATACTTTAACTAAAATGTGCACACTACAACGGGGGATGAAAACACTTAAAATTAGTACATAAAAAAGAATTCGTTCCACTGATGAAAACCTTCTCCAATTTTGAGGCGTGTCTATGACTACTGTTAAACAGAGATTGTGTTTCAACGGTTGACGTATTCAGGATTATTTTAATCTGATGCACTGCCACCACTACGCAGTTCGCAAGTTTCCAGCGAAGGTGTGTGTATACAGCAGCAACTGGATCCGAGTGTGTGAGACAAAAATAGATTGTGTAGGATACAGTATCCATGAACTGAGTTTGTGAGAGGTAATGTGACGGGGATGGTGTGTGTGTGTGTGTGTGTGTATGTGTGTGTGTGTGTGTGTGTGTGTGTGATCAGATGGATGGGAAAAGAATGTGCACTTGTGTACAAGTGATTTTTCTAATGTGTGTATGTGTGTGTTTGTTACTTACAGGTCATAGTGTTGGTTCCATTTGGGGTCAAGAGTGTTTCTCACAGTGTCTGTGGAATGACACTGTCCTGAACCGTCCACCACCACCTTGGCAAAGGGGTCAGGCAGGCCTGGAATAGAGATTACACGCTTCACGTTCCACTCTTATTCATACGACATGCATGAATAAAATGTAATAAATTAATGCTAAGTGCTTTAATAATGCATACTATTAATAATAACACACTTTACTTTCCTGTGTGGAATCTTCACTTACCAAACTTGTGCTGCGTTCAACTACAAATCGATTTATTAATTTTCAACTACTGAATACAAATTTTAAAAAAATCTAAGAAGGCTGCACCTTCTCCCAAAACCATACGAACTTCTCAACCATACAAACATGGCCTAGTCCAGGCTTCGCGCCCCCCTACACTTAGTACCTTGAACGTGTGGAGGTTGAAAACAGACTCTAACGTTTCACTTCTGCAGAACTCAGAATATTTAAATACTAGACGTTTTTCAATCATTTGAAATTCGACAGCCCTGAAACATACACAGAATTGTAGACGGCGCCGTCATGAGGCAGTAGCTGGCACTTGGGTGGCTGACCCGGACAACCTGTTACTCTGACACCCAGAACCCAAACAACTCCAAACACACACCCACAGACGCACACAAACTCTTTCATTTTCCCTGCTGTCCCGTGTATGGCTGTGCCAGGGAGCAGTCGCGGGGCACACCTCTACTTTGTTCATCTATGTGTTATTATAACACTGCACACCCATGCAATCTGCAGACCAACAGCAGACAGGCTACTGTTTTTTTTCCCCTCCTCTTTCGCTCTTGATTCTTCCTGATTTTGCGTATTAGGTTATAAGATCGTTCTTTTTGTTATCATCCGTTGTGCACCATGTCGTGTGATTGATCATGACAGAGACACAAGAGAGAGAGAGAGACATGTTAATGTTTTGTATGACGCGCCATGCAGTCAGAGTTGCTTCATCTACAAACCGACCCACATTTCTGTCGTCTCGTGAGGGAAAGGATACTTATCTCGCTCGCCGCACTTCAAACACACAGAATGACTCAAGCGCTGAGCAGATTTATATCAAGCTACAGAAATGGAGCACAACTCTCCGGTCCTATGGGTTACTTACGAAAGAAGTCTTTCTTCGCCAGGTTCTTCGCACACAGCACTGCAAAACAAAAGAGAAACAAAAGCACATCGTTTAATCGACTCTCCAAACATTATTATGAAAAATTTTTTAGACAGCAGATCATTCGGACATTCTTAAAAAGTAATGATAATAAAATAAAAACACAATTAAGTCAAAGTAGAGGGTCAGTAAGAAATCTTTAGTCAGCGGGGTGTAGTTACAGGATGCCGAAATGGGTCAGGAGAGGCTCAGATTTATGCTTAGACTCACACTGAGCTCAAAGCGCTCAGATCAAGCAGAAAAGTTTTAAAAACGCATCCTGAGAGCCTGCAGCTGGTCTCCATTCTGCCAAACTCCTAAAGCATGTCTACCGCACACCATCGTTTCAAAAAAGATTTCATTCCTGTTTATAGCCAAGATGTTGACTGGAAGAAGAGGAAAGAATAAAAAAAAAAAAAGCTGACCATCAAACAGATCAAGCTAAAACAGTCGACCATTTTGTTAAGGCGTTTATGCAGAGTAGAAACAACCATAAAATCAAAGAGTGCATCAAGGAATCACACAAATAATAAAATTAAAATCAGTTTCACTGTCAAATGACGTAATCTTGACTGAATTATTACAAATGTCAGCTGCAAAAAATCCCCCTAAAAATCGTAGAACTTGACGTTTCAGTATTATTTTATCTCTGTGAGGAGCGATTTATTCAATCGTGTTTTTCATCTCCTTAACTTGTTCCTGATTCTTCTGTTCATGAGCCACACAAGAAATAAACGTTTAACTGTGATACAAACGAGACTGTTTTATCCGTCGGCACCAGGAGACTGAAGAGGTAATGCCTCGGTTGCTTAAAAGGAGCCTGCTCGTTGAGTCTTGGCGTGCCGAGAAACACTTCAGAGCTCCTTTAATGCACTTGTGTAAGAAACGCTAAATGATTTGTAGTGTCACTTTGACTGTGACTACACTACATAGCAAATGAGATATGAGATTAAGAGTCCTTCAGTGAAGTACCCTTAATAGGTCCCCTACACTCTTTCTACTATTCAGCCAGGAGCATTTGAGATGGACTTCAGTGAAGAGAAGTAAGCTTTTTTAAAAGTCCATACAGCAGAGAATATCATGTTCAAATAACACAGCATTTAAAATCCCAGAATGCTAACGCTACATGATTTTAGCGGCTGGTTTGATGCATGTAAGGGTGAGGCACGAGCACTCCCAGATGAAAGTCATTTTCCGTCCATCGTGTTTTGATGTCATGAGTTTTTTTTTTCCTTGGCAGAAACAAGGGGGGGAAAAAAAGCAAATCTACACCAATCGATCAGCCAGTAACTGGAATCAGCCTCAGATGTAACAGATTTTGTGCCAGTCATGCACGAGCTGCCGAGTGGCCCGAAGTAAAAGCTATCATCTGTAGATCGCGGGTTAGAATAACAGCTAATGTTACAGACATCCGTGGTCTGGATTGTAGGGAGCAGATTGGGTGTGCTCTCTCGAGGCGAGGGGTGACATACTTGCACTCTCACATCAATCGTAGTAAGATTAGGCCAATCATGCACAGCTCAGGAAAGCTGTTTTCCAGCAGCTTGAAAAGATGCTTCAGATAGTTCCTGTCTAGAAGCAAAGCATGTGACAGCATTCAGCCTATGCGGCACACAGGCAAACCGGGCAGGGCCAAAAAAAAAAAAAAAAAAAAAAACGGTACAAATCAGTGAGATGCAAGTTCTGAAAAATTTGTTATGCAAAGAAAACTGGATATATGGTGATTTTTTCTTAGAAAGGCCTTATTATTATTGTGGGATGCACATGATTTCTTTTTGGATTCTCATTCACTGACTGTTTCTCAGCATGACTAATGCAGCTGGTTTCACATGACACGTTTCATCACTAAGAAAATAGAAATGCTTGAAAATATTAGAGGTGCTGCGATTGAAAAATCATCTCAGGGATCAGTTCAAGCGGTGGGTTTGGTAGTCCCAAAAATCAGACTTGCAAATTGTGGCTAGATTGTTAGTTCGTTTGAGCCTGACGAACTGCATCCTCCATCACGTAGTCTGTACTGGTGTACACGCCGACTGTTATCCTTCACCGAGCCGGGTGAAGAGACGAGCACTGATCAAGATGAAGAACTGAATGGAAATTATGTCGTTCGGCCGCAACTCGGATTCAGAATGGAAGCTGTAAATGCGATCACGCTGTCAGCACGTGAACTATCCGTCCAACTACCCACCTACACACCACCTCTGTGTGGCTTCCCAGTAGTTGCAGTACACAGTTTAAAATGATAAACATTTTAAGACATTTGGCAGGAAAGAACATTAGGATCCTGTGGAGAAGAAGTGAAGAGGAAGGAGGAAAGCCTGTATTGCAGGGATGTACATACTCACTTGACAGATTATGAAGATGATATTTTTTTCTCCACAAACTTCCCTGGGAATGTGTAATGTTTTAGTGAAAGCCACCTCATCGCTTAAACATCTGGAAGGCATCTCTCTCTCTCTCTCTCTCTCTCTCTCTGCAAATGCCAGTTGCACCACACACATGGACCCTGAGAGTGGCTTTAACAGCGCTGGCCTGTAGTTTGTTTCTTCCATTAATTATTCACAGACTCTGTGCTTGTGCATGTTGGGGGGGAGAAAAGGAACAGGTGGGAAAGATGAAATGCCATTTTTCCCCTCTTTTTTTTTCCTAAGAGAAAACACTTCTCCACCCAAAAATCAGAAGGGATAAGGCGCGCTGGGGTTCAGCAGTAAATCAGAGTGCTGGCATACAGGACGAGTGCCTTTTTAAACGTCAAGACAGAGCCAAGACAGTTTTCATGGTTTAACGGTTAGGAACATGAATCTGGGAAGCAGGATAGGATTATGTAATATTGAAGCAAGATGACATCAGAAAGTTTGCTTTCTCTTCGCGGGGGAGCCTGTAACCAGTGTGCAGTCTGGGCAGAGGAATTACCAAGTAAATACTTGTTAAATCAAACAGGATGTGCTGCTTTCCCTTTATTTGTTGAAACTAATCAACAGAACGCTCAATACAATACAATGATTCATTGTAGATGCAACAGACACTTGTCCCTCTGGTTAGCAAAAGATGTCAGGCTAAGCACTGCGTCTAGCTTAAGTGTGATTTCTAGACGTTCGGGTCCGTTCTGAATGAGCTGCGTCTGTTGTGTCGTTTCTCACATGATCGAATCCCAAAACCCTCGGCTTGCAGTCTGTCACTCCTCACGGTGTGAAACTGGGCACTATTTTCTCACTAGCCAGTCTGGCAATGCGCTCGCACCATCTGATGGTTCCATATGTACTGAGATTGTGGGTGGGTTCCCTCATTGGCTGGTTTCTTTGGGATATGCATCCTGATTGGTCAAAACAGGGGAAAAGCCCATCCGATGCCAGTATAACAAGCTCTATTTAAGGTGACCCCAATGGCTAGTACTTTAGTTTCAAAGGAAAAAAAAAAGTTTAGAAATGCATATTTTGGTTTTTGTGGTTACGTCTATATCCTGTAGTTCAAATTTTAGATTTTTTCTTTTCTATTTTTTCTTTTTTACCTCAGAAAGAGCTATATTAAGGAATGGAGCCTGAAAGCTGGCGACTCAGACAGACTATGAATGTATGCGAGTGTAAGTGAGTAATTTAACGCTGCGAAGGGAAGAGGCGAAATCCAGTCATAGACAACCACAAGCCACAGTCATGACGGGGACCTTGAGCTGGACAAAGGTTGGTATGTATGTGTGAACGTGTATCGTTTCAAAGGCTACAAACTGTTCGTGATTCAAACACTACTGGGACATTTTTATTTTTCCGCATGGGCTGTTAAACCCCAGGCACTTTCATGGGAAGTACCAAGCTCACCGAGCTGGCACAAACGCCTGCATTAAAAGAGGAAAAAACTCATTTCAAAAGGAAGTTTGTTACTTCCTTCTAATGACCCACACACACGGGCGCACCTTGAAATGTGACAAGAGAACAGAGACATTAGTATGGTGCTGGGACCAAGTGAGGGTCCACCCTGCTTGATTTCGAACCACTCTGGCTCTGGCATTAGGGAGTCACCGTCTGTCTCACACTGCACCGCTCCCCCACCGTAAGCTTCCTCACACCGTCTCGTCACAGAAAGGAGGAGGAGGATGATGTATACGATAAATAAAGAAGGAGTGAAGTCGCAGGAAGGGAGACTATGAGGTGGAGGAGGGAAGTGGGAGTGAGTATGTGGAAGTGTGAGTGGAAAAGACCAGCAGGAAGGAGATCGAAATTCAGGTGAAAACTCCATATTGTTTAATCACAGTAGTGCAGACGGAGTGATTTCATTCTAAGCTACACCTCCACTCCAGATCTACTGCATGTAATATTACATACATCCAGAAACATTTTCCACAATGCCAGGCATCACTAAACCCGCTCCGCCAATCAGCATTCCAGTTAGTCCCGGGATAAATGTCCCTGTTAGTTTTTATCATATTTAGTCAATCTTATCCTATTTTTGTTTAATCAAGTTTTAGTCGACTAAAAGTCTGGACATTTTATTCTTGTTTTGAAAACGTAACATTTTAGCAATAATATTAATAATTACTCTACAGTCAATCTAGTCTAGCCAAAAACTTTTTTCTTTAACAAAATAATTATCTTAACATTTAAAATGTATCTTTTCATCTGATGTGTTCAATTAATTTTATTTATTTTAATCATTACAACAACATGATGCATGTCCAATACTCTTTTTTTCTAACTACAAGACAATAGGAGCAGTACGAACAGTGTTTTGAAACGTTTTTTTTTTTTTTTAAATATGAACTTGGACTGTTGTAAACGCAGCTATGAAATAAAACACCTCACATATAACAAAACAATTACCACATAAAGGCTGTAAAACTACTGAGATTTTTATGGTATGCGCCTTGATGCGTCTCTTCAGGTTTGTGGTAAATTTCTGGGAAAAATTGTGCCCACACTGTTTCCCCTCCAATATTCTACACATCGGCTTTTTTTTTCTCCAGTTCAATGCGAAGAAAGCGGGCCCAAATATCGGCTCTTAAGTTAAAGTTAAAGATGACCGAGCTTGTGATGGCCCGTCACTGCACACGCAAACTAGTCCCGATATGCCGCACACCGTGACCCGGGAAATTCTGCTGCTCGTGCCATAATGAATGAACACTATACTGTGTATATAGCGGATTGTGACGAAAATTATACGTTGACGGAAATAAAGACAGATGTTTCATTAGTTTTAATTGTCTTAAACCACATTTTAGTCTCGTCTTTTTTCGTCAACGATATCGCATGCTGATTTCGTCACTGTTATGCATGGCATCTCGTCATCTTGTCTTAGTCACAGGAAAAAAGGTCGTTTAGTTACCGAAATTAACGCTAACGCTGAGCTAAATTTACCCACAAGCCCATTCTCTGCAAATGCATCCTTGCAGAATAGTAAATCAGCAATTATTCTTTTTTTCTTCTTCTTACGGGCATACAAATAAACTTGGCGAGGAAAAAAAAAAGTCATCAAAGCTTTTTCACTCAATGTTCTCAATTGTTAGAACGAACAGCTTCTGATAAACAATCGTAGGCTTATAAGAAGGGGGTTGACGATGACAAAGATGCTCCCAGAGAAAAGGAAATACGATGGCTTGAACCTGCTGGGCTGCGCCGTAAATCAGATTTTAATGGCCGTGAGGGGGGTGCGTTCTCACGTTGCTCTGCAGTGCACGACGGCCTACATACTTGCTGCAAGCGCATGCTTGCCCACACACAGCAGGCGCACAGCCACGCACTCTTACTGGATCAGTTCTGGGAGGATTGTGGTTACACTCATTTCGTAAATCAGGACGATAGAAAAGCATCATAAGAGCACGTGTGGACTGAGGCGCAGGGGATCAGAGACATGGACCTGATTTAAAATAACCTGACCAACGTGTTCAACCTACAATGACAATATGACAGTTTTGGAGTTCCAAAAATTTTTTTTGTTTTTTACTGGACTTCAGCCAATCCCATGTGCAGCGTCGTCATAGCAATGGCAGACTTGAGTGGTGTCTGGGGGAGAAGACAGAAGCCTCTGTGTGTGTTTCCGTGTTCCTCGCTGAGAGCATGAGCCATAGACCATGCCAAAACTGCATGAATTGACAAACAGGAGACTTTCTCCAAGTTTGAACAGAAAAAGTGAATATCACAGTGATGTCATTGAGAGATTAAGTGATTAGAAAGAGGGAAAAAAAGACAAAAGTGGGAAAAGTGAATACAAGAAACAAACCCCCCCCCAAACATTTCAACTTTAAGTTGTATACACTTTTTATTTTACACCACCGTAGCCATTTGAGCCATTTTATCTCCACCAGTATGATTGTGCGATAATTTCAGTAAATAAAACACACGATAGATGAACATATGGGACAGATTCTATGTTTTTTGATCCACTTGTCTCCTCTGATCAGGCGCCCAAACTCAAACTCCGCCCAGGTCACGTCAGAAATTTCGTACCCCATAAACTAAAACTAGTTTCACGCTGATACTTATTGATCAACATCAGCTGATTAAATAATCTCAGCTATGAATGTACAATGATTTTAAAGGGAACAGAAGACGGCTAACAGAACCTGTTCAGCTGTATGTATTACCACATGATGACATATGACCTGTTACAATTATTAAAGTTTAATTAAAAAGTAATTGGGGTTGCAACAACTTTAAGTTAGACACACACACACACACACACACACATTCCCTAGTGGCTTTTGTGGGAGGTGTTGACCATCACGAAAGTAGAAAGAATCGTCATTTATGTAATATTTCAAACTTTCAAACACACTCGTGATATGAGGCAGCCTGTGTCTGCTGTGAATACTACAGTACACGGTGTGAAAGTGTAGTAGGTAGTAGGCACTGTAGTTCACATGAAATGAGGCAGACTTTGACAGCTTGTTACACAACGTTGTTCTGACCCTTCACCTTCATATAATGAAATGTTGCGCACAAGTAGTTCAAAGTTGAAAGTTATATAATTATAAAAATGAAATGTAAAAATTTAATAAATTACTCAAACATATGGTCTCCATAGTCAACATCATCAAAAACAACAATCTCAATTGGAAGAACATCGTTCCAGCGCCTTTCCAAAGGTATGCCAAAGCACACTGAAGCTCCCTTGGTGCCTTGTGGCGGCTTGACACCATGCTGAGACCACTTTACATGCATTTCCTTTATTTCTCAGACAACCGCATTTCTCATAAAGAAATGATGTAGAAAGTGAGGATGCTACTGCCTTATGTTTTTACATTTCGTAATGGATTGTTGTAGTAGTACTGTGTGATTTCATACTGGTTCCCATCACAGTGTATGGTTTATTCCATAACTCCTAATGGTTTATTATGTGGACTGACTCGAGTCCTACTGGAGTCAAGTGTTTGTTTGTTTTGGGGGAGATGGCGATGAGATGCATTTTTTCCCCCCCGGATTTTTTCCCCTATTTTTAGTCATCTTTTCGAACTGCTCGCTCACACACCGTTGGGAGCGTCGTAACACACTCGAAGGACAGCGCTATCCGCTCCTTCCGCTTGCGTGAGCTCACAGACTGCACACGCAAACTAGTCCTGATATGCCGCACATCGTGACCCGGGAAATTCTGCTGCTCGTGCCATAATGAATGAACACTATACTGTGTATATAGCGGATTGTGACGAAAATTATACGTTGACGGAAATAAAGACAGATGTTTCATTAGTTTTAATTGTCTTAAACCACATTTTAGTCTCGTCTTTTTTCGTCAACGATATCGCATGCTGATTTCGTCACTGTTATGCATGGCATCTCGTCATCTTGTCTTAGTCACAGGAAAAAAGGTCGTTTAGTTACCGAAATTAACGCTAACGCTGAGCTAAATTTACCCACAAGCCCATTCTCTGCAAATGCATCCTTGCAGAATAGTCAATCAGCAATTATTCTTTTTTTTTCTTCTTCTTACGGGCATACAAATAAACTTAAAAAAAAAAAAGTCATCAAAGCTTTTTCACTCAATGTTCTCAATTGTTAGAACGAACAGCTTCTGATAAACGATCGTAGGCATATAAGAAGGGGGTTGACAGCATGGTGTCATGGTGTCAGCCGACCGCATCTTTTCGAACTGCTCGCTCACACACCGTTGGGAGCGTCGTAACACACTCAGAGGACAGCGCTATCCGCTCCTTCCGCTTGCGTGAGCTCACAGACGCCCGTGATTGTCTGTAGAGCCGTGATTAATGTGGGAGCACGAAGGACCTCTCATCCCTCCCCTCTGAGAGAGCTTGGCCAATCAGCTCTCTCTAGACCTTCGGCTGCGAGAGGTTACAGCATCACCTGGGAATCGAACTCGCGATCTCCAGATGATAGGACGAGCACTTTACCACTGCGCCACTTGGAGGCGAGATGCAGTGTTATTGCTATAAAGGTGGACAAGCAATCCATAAAAATACAAAACCAGAATTAATGACTTTTTAATTTGTTAATACGAACATGTTCCAATTTTTTTACTTTAAGCATTAAAACCATTATATTGCGATGCACAAATGTTTATTGAAAACCATTAGGCCAGTACCTGAACACAGGACTACATTTGTTCGTCTGTTAGCAGAATGAAGGTGATGTGACGATGGTAAATCATATTACATTAGGATTTCCGTTAACTCTTTCAGTAAATCTGCTTGTTGAGTCACTATAAATTACAGAGTGACTGTAGACAGGATGCATGTATAGAGTTACTTAGCAACTGGCTGCCATAAATAATGATTTGAACTGATGGATTTAAGTTATTTATTCATATAAAATGAATCATGTTGTGCTCTATACTGCCACTGAAGCAATGACGTACGTGCATCATGACACTTCCACTGGAAGACTGATGTAAAGAGTGAGTGTTGGGCGCTATCTTACTTGTGAAATATAAAAAACATGAAAACAGATGATACTCAGGGTGGTGGAGGACGTGAAGGTCTTCATGAGAGTCAGTTTCATCATGGTGCTTGATGGGTTTTGCAAATACACTGGACACAATACTGTTCATGCAAGAACTCTTCCAGAAAGAGCTGATCTTTATGTCTTAAATCAAGTAACAAAGACTGACACCCTAAAGCTGAATCTTGTTCTACAGCCTTTGAATGAGCGATTAAATAAAAAGTATAATCTGCCTTTTAAACGTCTTGTAATGTTTTCCTTGTAATAAAGGAAGTTTTTACCACTGTTTTCAGGCGCTATTTGCAGTATTTGTGTACTGCCATTCATCTTTTCATCATCTTAAACATATCACTGGAACAGTGAATCACAAAACTATTAAGGGAACCTATTACGAATATTATCTTTTTTTTGTAATTTTAGACATTCAGAATACAATTTGAAAAACACGAGTAAAAAACAAATACTCCCTCCTCATTTTTGTTCTTCTTCCTTTTTCATATTGGCTTTTGGGTTTTAAACTATCCGATATTTTATTCCATCATGACCTCATCTATGAAGATACTCTCTTCCCAGCTTGTTGCTCTTCTCCGTTCTTCTCTGCTGAGTGTCGCCCTGTAGAAGCTCGTTAATAAAGACACGGTAACGATGTATTCGCAGGAGGAATCAACTAAAGGAAGTTTGAGATATGAGGGGTCTTGCAGCTGGAGCATTAATAGACACACTTCAGTTGACATCTGAGGCCTATGTTAGCATGTTGAAGAAAAGGCAAAATATAATACCTTTAAAGGATAAACATCTACCGTACATGTTTTTAAATTTTTTTTATTGCTGCCTCTCACGCAGAGAATGGTGGGGAAAAGGGTTCTCACAGTTTTCTGGGCTACAGGCTGTGAGGTTAGTGGTGTTGCTGTCCACTTCAGGCTGTGCAACATCAGCAAGAATGTGGGGGCGTGAGAGAGCTGGGCGAGGGAGGCCAAAACTTTCCCAGCTCATTAAAACTGTTCATAACCAAGCTTCGAACGGAAACTGGGTCTGTGCTTTTCCCCCCCTCCACGAGAGGTCTGTCCTCTGCGGGTGACTTCTGGTAGCTTTATTCAAGCCACAGCGTGTCTAACAAGAGCGGCTACGTTTCCCCTTACCCAGAAAAAAGGTCTCTCAAAGTCTCTCAAACTCCGGCAGCATTGTTCTTCTATAAACAAAACACCCAATGAGAGAGAGAGAGGGAAAAAAAAGTATATGAATGTTATTGGAACATAGGAGCTAATCTCAAATCTGCTTCCTCTTCCAGTTCTTCATGTTAAAAGCACCTCCGTCCCACCCTCTGTCATTCATTAACTTGGGGTGAATATCCTGAATGTCCCTGGTCACGTGTGACTCGAGACAGATGCTTATCTGCACCGGATTGCCGTTACGTCAGGAAAGCATGGGGGCTGATTGGAAGTACGTTCTCAGGGAAGTACCTAAGTGCTGCTCAAAGTGTCAAAAATTAAAAAGAGAGAGAACATTCCTTTGGTATGTAACTGGAATGTGTTGTGACTATCATACGTGCATATACATATGACAGCACAGATATTTGAATGAGTGTAAGTGGTGCGTGAGATTTAATCAACTGACTTACCCTCCTATACTTTTTTTTTTTTTTTTTTACTTTTAAATATGGCCTACCTCCACAATCATGACTTTTTTTTTTTTTTATCTTCGCAATCATCAGTTACCTGCTGAAGGATTATTATAACGAAAGCTGGTAGACTTTAAGTAAGTAACATGGTCAAATAGACAGACTGTGCATCAGCATGGACACCTGTGTGGGCTGTAAGCTTATGAGGAAACACCAAACAAAGCTTCGTTAAAACACTACGGAGTTACGAGAAATTTCATTTCAGTTCCAGTTTGAGTAAAACCAGAACTGACGCAATCGCCCCCCGGGGGGGGGGGCGGGGGGGGGGGGGGGGGGGG
>JAQMYJ010000008.1:14718344-14757492 GCA_030014305.1 Clarias laeviceps | reverse complement strand
CCACCCCACCCCCCGCCCCCAGGCTCCTCCATTCCCAGCATCCGTGAACGGAAGTCCCTCGACACCCATCAACGGACAGAAAGCACAAGCAGTCGAAGAGATGGCCGGCTACAACGCGCAGCTGAGATCGATTCCCACGATACACCTCCACAGAAAAATAGAGATTAAATAGAGGAAGTGGTTTCACACACAGTCTGTGAGGATGGGCAAAACCGACACGAGGTCACGGCTTTCAAAGAAGAGTTTCAAGAGAAACTGCCAAAACTATTTTATCTGATCCAGGGGTAGAGAGAAAGATAAGTCCAAAAGAAACCCAGAGAGAAGAAGTTTCACGCCTGAGTTAAATCCCTTTGTTTGTTTAGTTGAAAATGAAAGCGGCAGTCTGTTAGAGGCAGGGAGGCACAATTAGACCTGCCTCAGACTGAGTGTCTGCTTCCTTGCAAGGTGAAAACACAGCCTCAGCCCCATATACTACTTGGACGACTTGGATCCTGGTGCATGACATCGTCCACTCCTTCTGCTGATTTGTGTTTCTGGTTGGTGCTTTCGAGTCACAGGAAGAAACCGAATACATACATTACGGCGAACACTGCTCGGTTCAAGCGGTGTTGTGTAATTTCGGTTAGTTAGTGAAAAACCAGCACAAAGCTAAATGATTTCCGCCCTCTCCCTTCAGACCTCACAAACCCCATGAAAGGCCTTAATTATTCGGCTGATGAGTTGAAGGAGTAAGAATGCTAAACACTGCAGTACTGTGGCTCTTTGTGTGTGCAGTATTACGCCAGTTAGGCATTCTGGATTTTTTTTTTCTGAAAAACATACATACATATATCTTTAAATGTATTAATCAATTATCTCCAGAAACAAGTAGATCTAACTGAAATATTAAAACACATAACTTGAAGCTCTAACATCAGCCTCCACCACAGCGTTGATATGAAACCCTCACTGCAATCGTGTGTGTACGGAGACAACGCATGGGTTTGCGTTCAATTTGATTATAGAGCAATATGAAGTAGCACATTAATTTTTACTAAACCAGTGGATGAAGCAGGGGGTTTGTGAGCTGCTATTTATTCAGTCAATACAATGCTGTTTCCAGTGTAGTCCTGGTACAAAGTCAGGGGTGAGGGGTATTGCGTTGCTTTGGACAAAGGAAACTTTAAAATGGATAAAGGCAGGAACGTACCCCGGACAAGACACCAGTCTGTCACAAAGCACACACTGGGGCAAACCTCCCCCAACAAATGTATTCCCTATACCAAATATTTCACAGAAAATACACATTAATCATGTTAATAATACAGATTTATCAGTAGTAGCATTAATTTAGTTGGTAAGCCTCTTGTGTCCTGACCTGTACACACACACACACACACACACACACACACACACACACATAATAACAGATTAAATGTACAGTATTACCTGGATATGATTGACTCACACTTGTGCGTGTATATGGTAATTGTGCGTGTATATGGTAATGCATGGTGTCTCTGTCTACTGATTTAACTCTAAGTGCATTTCATTTGGTTTCTTCGTACGACTAATCAGTCAGAGCAGTTTCTGTCTCTAAAAAAAGACATCAGCAAAATCCGCTACTTGCTCTAGGCTTTGTGATGTACACGACCAGTCAAAAGTTTCGACGGAACGTAGGGTTAATCCCAAAATGTTTTTCTTTTTCTGTTTAAAGGCATCTCCTTTTTTTGTGACTTAAAATAAAACTGACTACTGTTGTTACTTCATTACATAATTCCATATGTGTTATTTCATAGTTTTGAAAGGAAATTCTCTATTGTTCTAGAAAATAAATCCAAACTTTTGACTTGTACTGTACTTCCGACTACAGAGAATACTGCTCGGCCACTTCCGGTCTAGTTGTTTACTTTGAGTAGCTATCTAGCAAAAGAGCTCTTGGTACATTTTTTTTATTTTTTTTTTTTACAAAAAACGGAATATAAGTTGTCAAAAACAAGAGAAGAAGAAATACACTGAACATTGCTGCGTCCCTTGTTGTTCAGCATCATCCAAGTGTAACAAGGGAAATGACAGACAGCAGTGTTGTTAGTGTTAAACTATCATCGTATGTGTCATCGTAAACATATGACACAAGGCATACCTATAGCTAACAACAGTAACAGTTCACCCAAATCAGTAACCAAGACCGATATAAAACTACGGTTAGAAAAACATGTTATATTGTGGTAGAGAATTAACACCAGACTAAAGCACATAACATTAGATGCATAACACAAACATGTACACTAAAAGGTAATTAAAAAAGTAGTTAGTCAGTGGGGAAATAATGGTGGTGGTTTTCTTATCTTTGTGTATATACGCGTACAATTTAAAACCTTTATCCAGTTTGCTTTTTGTTGCCCTTTAAATCAGTCATGTGCATTTTGGAGTTCCTGCAAACCTGCCATTGTTGTACCGTAAATAATAATAAACAAAGGTGATCCAATAATGTGTACCTGTATGAATAGTCTTCATGTTAATCATATTAACTTGGATTAATGCGCAGTATCGAGCAGAACGCCGGAGTGATTCTTCAACCAGCTCATAGTGTGATCCGCAAAATCTTCATTAATTACTAACTTTATGATGCTGAGGATTTCATCTGAGACGTATTTTTCTTTCTATGCTTTTCTATTATTTTTAAAGTCATCCTTTTTTTAAATAAGAAGCTGAACATGTTACTGAAGGGTAAAAGGGCGGGGGACTCGTGGTCCAGGCCCAGTTTGGCTCTTTGGCTCTAATATGACGTAATGGTGTAGAGCTTGCAGAGAAACACGACTTCACTAATGTCTTTAACAGAGCCCCAAATCTTTGGAGAGACCAATGATGTTAATGGCAAGAGACATTCCATCCCCAAAAGAGAACAATTTTACAGTTTAAATTTCATACCATTGTTGCCAGATTTTCCGCCTCAGAAGGGGAGAGCAGAAGAGACCAGAGAACAGTAAGGGACAGCAAAAGGGGGGGGGGAAGAGGAAAGTAGATGGGAGGAAAGCAGAGGAGGACAGTAAAGGAGAGAGAAGCAAGGCAGAGCACAGAAGAGGACAGAGGAGAAAATGAGGGTAGAGGAAAGGAGAAGAGGTGAGAGGAGAACAGAGAGGAGCAGAAGAGAGCAGAATAAGTAGAACATAGCAGAGAAGGAGAAGGTAAGAGGACGAGAGGAAAACACACCACCACCTTGTAAACTAATAACTAATTCACACAACTTCTCAACATAAAGTGGGCGTGGCCTGACAAACACAATGTGTAGATCGAATATTTGAATCGTAAAAAAATAATAAAAAGTACGGGAAGCTTGTTACTACTGCTGGCATTGAAGCTGGATTTGACTTAGAAATGCAGCTTTGTCATATAATTATCATAGCATGCAGGCTGCACTGTTACAGTGAAATGAACAAGTTAAGAAAAAATCAAATCAACATGCCACTTAAATTGGGATTGAATAACATAGGCAACCGAGCACACACATACACACACACACACACACACACACACACACACACACACACACACAGCATGCTTGATCTACTGCACTGAAGTGACCATGTAAAGGGAGAGTCATATCGATTATATATTTCATATCATATCCTCAGCCTGGGCTTCTTTCCTCCTCTTTTTTTTTTTTTTTTAAGCATTTAATACTTTATATGTAATCCATCATCTCTACATTTGCACAGACAGCAACTACACAGCAATGAAAACAGATTTCATCACTTTCATCACAGAGCAATAAATATGCAATCAGTCGTTTTTTGGAGATTAGGTGTTTATGGGTATTGCATCAGGTGAAGGATGAGATGTGTTGTTTCATTGATGGATGACTGATACGATTTCATTATACCGTACTTGAGCCACAGCTCATTTCTTCATGTTAGATTAAATGATGTAGATTTCATTAAAGCAAAAGGGAACAAATGCTTTACTGTGACAGACTGCAAAGTGCCTAAAGATACAATTAAAAAAGGGGAAAAAAAACCTCAGCAGCAACCTCATTTCCCATCCCAACTGCTGGTAGATAGACAGTGCAAGACTTTTGAAACGGTACTGTATGTTGCTAACAAACTCATCAAATTACAGGAGAGCAAAAGTGAAAACCAAACACAATCATGACTTTTGAATTCCTGCTTAAGGAAAAGTAAATTACAATCAATCAAACATGGCATTGCACATTTGCGAACCGTCGTTACCTTTAGATATAATTTATATGGTTTTATGATTTATTCCACTTCGGTTTGTTTGACTGAATGTTATCACTTCTTTAGCAACAACTTACACACAGACTTGTACGCCAGATACTCAAATTAATGGATTACATTTATGTAATTATTGATATGGCCAGGTTTCTTCAAGAAAGGTTTCTCTCACATTTTAGTAGGAGTCTCCAGTGTCAGGGTTTTGTAACAGTGGAAAGCTTTGAGTTAGGGATTTATCACTCACATGACAAACTGTGCTTGTCTTTCTTTGTCTTAGTATGTTTTTTTCCAGGCTTAATAGCATTTTGCATTAATAAAAAAAAAACTAAAAGGGGCAAGATAAGATGATTTTTTTTTTTTTGCACAGTTTTAAAAGGAATGGAGTACCATGTAAAAGTTTGAGCTTCCTAAGAGATTTATGCTCTCATAAGGTTTGCCAAGGTCTCAGACTTTAATTAGCTCGCTAAAACTATTGCTTGTTCACACAGTCATCCTTAGGAATGGCCAACTGATGCAAACTTCAAAACTTGTGCTTCTCTAACCTTCTTATGTGCTTCTCTAGCTGCCTATCACTATAAAAATTTAAATCAGACGCCTACAAAGCAGTAGATAAGAAGACAGCAATACGTTTTCAGAACAAGGAGACTTTTTCAAGGAAGAATGAGTGAAAATCCCCAAAGAAGAACTGAAAGAATCTTAGCCGGCTACAAAAAAAGCATTTACAAGCCTAAGTGGTTGTTACTATAAGCTGACCATGCAGGAGCCCTTTTCCTTTTTTTGTTATTTTGAAAATGTACAAGACATAAATAAAAAATTACTCTCGCTTAAAATATTAAAAGACGTGCGTCATCTTAAATTTTATGCCTTTGGAAACCAGGTCAACTTTTACTCGCTTAGCTTTTTGTGCACAGAAACAGACTTCTTCACCGGGGTGTCTGGAGTTTTGCATGCCAGCAGACAGATAAAAGAAAAATAGTATGTTAAATAATAGTAGAACAATATGAATAAAAATATGCTACGCATTCTTTAGAAATTTCATTTTACCGGAGTGATTATTTAAAACGCATCGAATGAAACGAATCACTGCAACAACTGTAAACAGGTTATTTAACATAAAAGTCCAATAAAACAATTTTATATAATTTTATAAAAAATTATATAAAATGATTTAAAAAGCTATCGAGCTGATTTATACATAACCTTTTTTTTAAAGAGTTCTTCTTGACATTGTTTGTCTCAAATTAGACCTGTTCTTAATCTGTCTTGCCTGTTTAAATAAAGGTAAATAAAATAAATAAAATAATTCTGAAGAACGTTGCTCACATATCCATCATAGAATACAAAACATAATCGACATACATCACAGGCGATTCAGTGTTTGGTCAAATATTAATGAATCTAAACCAAACATTCCTTGAAAGGTTTAATCTCCAAGCAAATGTGGTGCATTTGTTATATTTAATAAACAAATATATCCTCCTTATTATGCATAAAATCAGAGTTCACAAGCAATTCCGGTACGGTCCACTAAAACAAAGATTTAAAGAGCAAAACTGAGTGAGGAAGTAAACTGAGACTGGTGATAAGCTGACAAGTGGCTGACGATAATCCTGCACATTCGGGAAAAAAAAGGATCGGGTTCTAATGGAGGAAAAAAAGACAAAGACGAGGACAAAGAGACCGTCAGACAAGTGATTTTCCGAGCATTTCCAGCACTTTGAACACCTTGGGATTACGAGCACAGATGCTGGTGGCAGGAACTCTACCTCAGCATCTGTAGAACATTACAGAGAGACGGGACTCAAACAGAACGAGGCCTTCAAGGCCCCGCTCCCGAAATGAGAGAATTAGTCTGTGCTCGGCAAACGTCTACAAAAGGTTATAGCTTTCGGCTAGACTTGTGGTGGAAAGGCAGACAGACTTGACACAGCTGGTACTGGACTGCGGTGCAGTTATGAGGCTGCATTCATGAAGGGCTCCAAAGTGCTGATGTGGAACTGCATTCCCTTGTCGTAATTCCAGGGCATGCTGTCTGCTTAAATGCAATGTGGCTCCGGGAACAAGGCAGCTTTATGCTGGACCGGGACGAGAAGGATGAGAAAAGAGCTCTTTGTGATGGCACCACTGCAGGAGCAAAAAAAAAAAAAAGAAAGAAAGAAAAAAAAATGCACAGCGGCCTCTTATTCACGAGGCTTTGCAAAGTCGAAGCATGCAAAGGGACAACAAACATTTCCATACAGCACAGGAGGAGACGGGTGGGAAAGAATTCACTTAGCCGGGAAAATCAAGGACATCAAGGAGCAAAAACTAGAAAGGAGCAGGGACATGATTAGGGAACACAAAGCCTTTACATTTACTCAAATCATTGTTTTTCACGTAACTACGTTATACGTAGTTGTGCTCAGGCCAACGGCGTTTCCCAAATCCTGTAACACATTTTATATCCAACATGTCTGGCCTGTGAGCTTAAAATACAACAACAAATATTAATGACCTCACGATGTGGTGCTTATCTCCAAACTGATATTGAAACCTTGAGACCTGCCTGATGATTATAAAACTTTATTAATATGATTGAACATTTCACCTAAGAAGGCTCAAACACACTGCTACCTTACAGCAAGAAATACATGGACATCAACATAAATCTTATAAAACTGCATTTAAAAAATAATAATAATCCAAAGTATAAATATCACAGTGTAGGCATGTGTGTAGTTGGACAGTTTGGGGACGAAAAATCTGTAATTGCAGTATAATACTTTTTTGTGTCAAATATAATAACATTGACATGTAAAGAGAAGAAAATGTCAAGGTAAGCTGAACAAGTAGAGAAAAAAAACGAGTTGTCTCATTAAAACTTCACCAGAAACTGAAGCCGGTATGAGGATACGAGCACGTTACCCCGTTACAGGATCTGGTGTGTCCCGTCTAATCCCAGCCTGATACGGATTAGTGCCATCTCCCTGATAAACCACGACTGGGTGTGTGACCAACAAATTCCTTTGATAAACTGTGGTCTAATTACATTACACTTCCATATACACAGATCATACTGTCTGTCACTTAAGAAATACCAGTTTCGAATGCTATTTGCACAGCTGCTGCTTTACACGATAAAACTGCCAAAAAAAATCTAAACAGGTTACCTTTGAGTCGGATATTAAACGGCTGGCTATTAATACTGAGAAAACCTTTATCCTCTCACAGGTTCGGATCTCACTGCAATTGCTACTGGGACTAAGATATAACCACCTGGGCTGCTACTCATCCAAGACCATGCAAATCTCGGCATCAAAGCCACTAACAGGCCTCTGATCCGTCTCGACCTGCTGTTCACCTGCCACGGCTGACCTTCACACAAGATTCTCGTTCAGAAAAGAGTGTGTGAAAATTTCTGTCACTGTTTCACCCTCTCCACACCTGGCCCTCGAAAGCACCAGTCTCGCCCTTTGTCCTCCCCACGGAGCAGCTGAACCAACAGGAAATCCAGTCTCGCTACATTAATTTGTGGAACCATTTCAATCATTTAAGAGCCCCGGTCGGAAAACAAAAACGTTTACAAATGATGTGAGATTGTGGCGCTTTTTCCTCCCTCAATATGCTTTGGTTTTTGCTTTCGCTGCTGTTTAAACAAAACGTGGAACTGTTTGGTCAAATGCACTTGTGAAATTTGGCAGCCGAGTCAGCCCTGCACGGCTAATGAGTGTTTTTACTACACGTACTGTGTCAACACAGACACAGCCAAAATCACTTCCATACTTGAACACCGTTAGCAAAACCGTGATCTGATATTTCTTTAAGACAAGGCCAATGATAACTTCATTGACAGTCTGCGTGAGAAAACTAGACAGGCCGAACACCCCAGTGGCACCTTGGCATGTTAGAATCATATCTGTGTGTGTATTAATTATGAACGCAATAATCTATGAACCGGATTAAACATACAGAGGATAACTGCTCATGTGAATCGTGTGACACAAACTGACGTGTCAGCAAACCACTCAATATTTTTCAGGAATTGGCGATTAGTCCAAAAGAAAAAAGGGGGGAAAAACATTAATCAGTTATCGTTATCATACATAATGTCTTGTTTTGGAACGGGAAAAGAAAAAAAAGCCACGTCTCCATTCAAAACATGGTTAGAAATGAGTCACACCGCCAAGAATTGCAACACAATTTGGATGAACGAATGCGTGATATATTTAGTATGTAGTATTTTTTTTTTCGAGCAAGATCACAGGCTGATTTCCGTGCTCCGTGCCAAATCCTCGACTGTGATAAAAATGCGTACATGTGCACTGTAAAGAAGAGAAATAAAGAAAGCACTTTTTCTTAACCACTTTACAGTAAATGTTCACGCTGAATAGAGTCAAGATCTCACAACGCTCTCCAAACAGAATTGTGTCCATACTTTTCAAAATCAGGACCGCCTGTATGAACAGTAAATATAAAAGTACCAAAAGTAATCATGACATCTTCAACACTTGCAAGCTGCATTTAATGCCTCTGATGGGCAAAATAAGCTTATGTTAAATGATGTAAACTTGCAAAATTGCAAAAATGTATTTTAGTTCATTATTTATCTCAGGGCAGCACTGGTTACCTTACAGCTAATGGATCATGGTTGGATCATGACCTTGTGGTACTGTCTGCACACAGTTTCATACACACTACTAGCCAAAAGTACTAAGACAAAGAAATGCTATGTACTATATACATAAAGTTCTTACTGTGCACAAAATATGTGATGTCACTAATAAGTTTGAGGCTATCTGGCTAAAGACTAACGATTTAGTCAATGAATGCGGCAAGACTTTTACTTTCTGAAGCCAGTGTCCACCTCTGCAGAAAAATGACTAAAACTAGAGAATTCTCAAACGAATTATCATCTTCAGTGTTCAAACTTCTGTACATGATTTGTAGGAAGCAATCAAGGAGCCATTAATTGAGCTTTTGACAGCAGAGTACTGCAGACATCTTTTTGACTCTATGTCCAGCAGGTTTTGAAGAATAAAGGACTTTTGTACCAGATAAGCATTTTTTTTTTTATTGAGAAACCCATTAAATCAATTCATTTAATTTTTGTCTCAATGCTTCTGGCCACACACAGAGTGTGTGCCTGAAGCGCTGTAATGGACGCCATTCGGTCCAGGTTTTATCCCTGCCTCACACCCATCGTTCTCAGGATCCACCCTGATCAGGTTTAAGCTCGTAGTTAAAACGGATGAGCACATTTAGCTCAATTCAAGCTTACTGACTCGGGTCTTCAGATCACCACATCCCTGTCTTCTACTTGGTTTCGTCACTAATGTTACAAGCTTCAACATTTCATTTAGCTGCTTTTGGGTGGGAGAAGAAAAGTTGATGTTGGAGATATATCAAACACAGCCTTCTCTCGTCTCCCTTTCCTAGTCAAAACAGCAAGCTCTTAAGACGACACAAGGGAAGAAATCCAAACCAAACCTCAGGTTGTGTCCCCTGAGAGCCTGCTGCTGTTTTGACTGGGAGAGAAAGAGAAAGGGCAGAGAAGTAAGATCTGATCTGAGATAATCAAGATATTTTAAAATAAATACAATCAATCTGAAAGACTGTAGACTTTTAATTGTAAAAGATGAAAATGACAGTCAACTGAAAAAAAAATGCGATTGATTTTCCATAAATATATTTCCACCGATTATATTTGGTTTAAATATCAGATCCGTTGGGAAAACGCGACTACTTTTTTTTAAGATTGGAAGAGAAAATCTAGAAATTTTACGATTCCATTAAAGCAGGACCAAGCCGCCTCTCTAGATAAACCATTACAGCTAAACATATTTAAACTTTGTTTCCAAAGTTAACTAATTAACCAAACAGTTAACTGCTTAAAATAATAATAAAACAAATCATTTCACGTTAGCTAAGAAGCTAACCAAACGGCGCAGACTTCAAGCTAATGTTAGAGCACTGTAAAAAGCATTCTCTATTAACATCTCTAATGTAAATATATATATTTTAATCCAATGACGCAAATAAGACAAACTAAATATAGCACATGCGGAAACGATAATGTTTACGTTGCTACGACTGGTTTCGTCTCCATGACCCCCACTTAGCTATTACGAGCTAGCTAACAGAAGCTAACATGCACACAGCCCTTCACCAGTTCTAATCAACAAAAACGTATGTGTTTAATACATAAACACATAAGTATTGCACAAACGAGTCGTGAGGTTAAAAAGAAAATAGTTAGCATTGGTCAGTGTTGGGTTGCAGGCTAACCATATTAGCTGCGCTGTTTGTGTTAGCTAAACTAAACTACAGACTTACCTGTTAAACGCAACTTCACCGGACCATTTCTCCTTCCTCCTTGATTAGACATCGCCTTTAACTTTCCAGCTTGAGCTCAGACTTCTCGTGTAAAATTAATATATATAGATTATTTTTTAAGCAGCGTTTTTGTATTTTCCCCAGTCCTTCTTGCTATGCTAGTCGGCTAGCCAGTTACTTTCACAGTTAATTGAGAATAATGGAGTCCCGCCGCAGTGGCCCGGATGTGCGCAGATCTGCCATGTCCACAGCGCCGAGCTCGAGCTCCTTTAAGAAGTCCTTATCGTGCCTCGCCTCCAGCGTGCATGTCGTTCTCTTTAATACACTACAGCGTATGAGAGCGCGGGGACCGAGAAATAAATACACGTTTTCAACTCTACTAGAGTCTGTGCAAGTTTTTTTTTTTTACGCCACGCTCTTTGTTTTGCGCAGTGCAGAAGAGTGAGCGTGGGGAAAGTTGCGCTGCTCTGATGGAGCTCGTCCTCCTCTTAGCTGGCAGATGTTCAGCTCCGCCGTGACGTCATCAGTCCCCTCCTTTCTGGTGTGCGTATATGTGCATGTATGTATAGTCTTTCCCCGTCACTCCCACCTCCCCCATTGCCCCAAAATCCGAAGAATTCAGAGACAACTCTACTAATGTTATAATTCAGCTCATCCCCAACAATTCAACACAAATACTAATTTTCACTTCCTTTATTTACAAAGTGATAAAATTCAGACAGTTCCATATGTACAGTTTCTTAGAATAGAACAGACTGGATTGGGGAAAAAAGACAGAACATACAGAACAGTAGTGCAAGAACGAAAAAAAAAAAATAAACTAAAGATCTAGAAGTTGAAAGTGCCTTGGTTTTCATTTATCTGGAATGCATAGCCGTCAGCGGTGGCTTCAGGGGCCACGCATTCATCTTCCTCTTCCTGGAAAAGAAATTAAAACAAATTAAATGTCATACCATCCTAGTAAAGATTATACATGCTTTGATATTTGAGGCACCTTTTTTTTTTAGTTTTTTTATTTTGTTTATTATCCTCCATATTGCTTTTCAAATACCTCTTGACTATGGTGCCCAATTTCTCTCTACCTTTAAATAGAACTGATTCCAAAGGATTGGGATTCCATGCAGATACCATCAACACCAGTATAGTGCTAGTCATTCCATAGACTACTAACTAGCAGAAACTGCAATTTAACTGCATTGAATTCTGGTACTCTGGGACCAACCTTTACCATGGTCAGCACTTCTACATTTTATTTTTAATTAAGATTTTGAACATTCACAGTTGGAAAACACTACGGAAATAAGCTCCCATTTAAAATGGGATTGTAGAAAATAGACAATTACAATGTTTGACATTGTTGAAATTCTCTTCTGTGAAATGGCACTGCACAGTAACCACCTTTGATGACAGCAGCACACCACCTACTTTGTGACTTGTTTAGCACATCACATATTTGGGTGGACACTTGAATACGGATCAATAAGGCACAACCCACTTTAATGGACTCACCTCACCAGAGAAGTATTTCTCAATGATGTTTAATGATGCCTTGTACACCATTTCATTTTCATGTGCCTGCAGAGCTTCAATTTTATCCAAACCACCACATTCTTCAATCATCAGACACAGTTTATCAGTCTCGCCAATCTTCTCCCCAGCCTAGTGGTTGTGTAGAGTGAGCAGTTAGTCAATGTGGATGGGAAAAAAAAAAAAATAGAATAAATACAATTAAATAACCTTCCCTTGGCTACACTCAAACTTCACACACACAGGTGACCTACCAGGAAAATATTGCTGAGTGCATCCAAAATGACCAAAATAGTCTTGCTGTCTTTGGCAGACAGTAAATTGAGTAGTGGCTCTAGGATATTGGCCTGAACAAGATAGACAACTTGCTCTATGGTGCCTCCGCTGGTGTAGTTGGTCACAGCCCAAACCGCCTCCTTCTGAGTCTTGTAGTCACCCTAACCATGGAAAGAACATTTTGAATGAGTGGTGAGGAGCAACCCCACCCAATAAAATAAAAAAATAAAAAATATTTGGAGATGCTCAAAGTTTGAATTCGAATGTGAAATTGGCAGTGTCGGTCCACTTATAATTAATTTTTAAAATCAATGCATTTACAAATCTGCCAACTTGTTGTAGCTGTGTTTAATATCACAGCCTTCAACATACCTTTCTGAGCACATCCACCAGGCACGGGACCAGACCGGCATTGATGACCTCCTGGATCTGTGTATCCTTGCCGGCGGTGATGTTGGACAGGGTCCAGACAGTTTCCTTTTGAATGTTGTTCTTGGGATGCCGCAAAAGGTCTCCAAACATGGAGAGGGCCCCGGAATCCAGCACTGCCTGGGTCTGTTCGTCTGTCCCAGTTACAATGTTACCAATGGAGCGCAAGGCAGGAGTCTGAACATGGAGATAGGTGGAATTAACTTGTGCGCTTTGTTCTAGTAAAATAGTTTGAAATGCAAAGGCTACATAACAGTCTGCACAATAAAAATAATTTGATATGCAATATCAGAGGAATGTCATTATGCATGAAATCAACGACAAAGATCTGACATTGACAGACATGACGAAGATGGATTTAAAAACTAGGAGGGAGAATAATTTTACAGGGACAAAGAGAAAAAAGAAAAAAAAACTGATGATTAAGTGTAATTGACCTCAGCATATCCTTCACTAGTGTACAACAGTGCAGCTAATGTGATGCTTCCAACAGTTCACATACCACAATAGAAAGCTCTCCGGAGCCAAGCAGTTGCACCAGTCGGGAAACCACACCAGTTTGGACCACCACTTCAATCCTGTCATTAGGACCATCAGTCAGATATGAAACGGCCCAGCAAGTGTCTGCCAGCACCTCCTTATCATTATGGTGCAGCAAGCGGATGAGGGTGGGCAGGATCTGCCTCACAGCCTCGAGGGGCGGTGCAGGATTCTTATTGCGACACAAGTTAGATAAAGTCCAGGTGACATTCCGCAGGTAGCCAGACTGTTAAAGTGAGGGAGAAATAAATTAAATAAAGGTCAGCAATACCGGACTTTTATCGCCCCCTGGTGGATGGAAGCCATCACTACAGTTAGTATGGAAACCATGGTCAAGATTACACATGAACACCAGAATATACAAAGGGGAAACCAAGAACATTCTAGTGCACTCATCCATCCACAATAAAAATAAATAAAAATATATAAACCCTGGCTACACATCCGTGAAACACTTATTCAGCCTAAATGTCATAAAAAAAAAAAAATGTACTATATGAAGTGTACAACACTATTACTGCATTTCAGCCCTACCAAAAATAGTAAGCAACAAATGTTCCATCTAAAGATACTTCAAATGGTCAGCAAGACAGTCATTTATTATTTAACTTACAGCAAACACAGAAAGGTCAGGCACAGCAAGCAGACTCAGAAGTGGGGCGATAGCACCATGCTTGATGACCTTATCTCTATATGCAGAGCCATCACCTAAAAGCAGAAGACGAAAGATTTACACCATCAGAAAAGAAATGGTATTGTATAGCCTGGAGATGTTTTGAGGTGGGTTTGAAGTGAGGCTCTTCACTTACCGGCAATATTCCCCAAGGCCCAGATAGCCTGTTCACTAATATGAGAATGCGCTGATGTGATGAGCCCAATGAAAGCTGGAATGGCCCCTCCTTCTACCACAGCAGTAGTCTGATCGGACGTCCCGGATGCAATGTTAGTCAGGGCCCAGGCTGCTTCAAACTGAATGGGCGGAGACTGAGACATGCCCAGAAAGCCTACAAACTTGGGGATCAGGCCTGCGCTGATGATTCGATCAATGGGTGGATGCCTCTCCCTAGACAGCAGCTTCCTAAATTAACAGAAAGGTACAATTACAAAGAGAAATGTGAACAAGAATGGGGGGGGTGGGGGGGGTGGAAGGAATAGCTCACCTTGCAGCCTGAGTTGCCTGCACTTGAGCTTCAAGGTTATTGCTGTTAACCCCATTAACAATCTCCTCCACAGTCCAATGCTGAGCCTGTCATAAGGAATACATGAGATTATAGATCTCTAGCGTTCTATGTAAACTGAACCTTTTACAGCAGCTCAGTTAGACAAGATGTCTGACCGGATGGTTAATAAAAATGATGATCTGTGAAGCATGGCGGTAGTCATTTGAATCTACTATTATTACAATAATGATGCTTGATAACGAGTTACAATAATTCTTTGGTCAGTAACAGGAATTGTAAATGGTTTAATGGGTCACAGCTGCAAAAACACAATGGGAAACCATTTATGATGTATATAAATATATATGAAAAAAATTTACATCTCTCAAAATAAGCATTTTATAATATTTTTGGTCACAGAAACAAAAAACATGCGACATGCACCTGTGCTATTTTTTTTTTGCCTGTGTGACCCATTTTTTCCACTCAGTAATGTTTGTATAGTTGGTTAAAACAAAATAAAATTATATTGTATTATGTGCTTAAATAAAAACAAAGAGTGTCACTCTATACTGTACAACCCTGAGGCCGATGAGTTTATTTAAATAAAAAAAAAATTTTTAAAACAGCAAAATGAGAACATTTACTAAAATGCTTAGAGTTTTAAGAGGCTCAACAAACGTAAATATGCAGCTGAGGAGGGTTTTTCCATCACCTGGCAGTTCTGACTTTTCTCCTGCAGAGGCGATGTGGCTTCCTCAGGCAGAGTGCTCACATTTCTCCTCTTCAGAATCTGCTCGTCCTTCTTAGCTTTACGGAGCTCAACGTTTACTTCAATCCTCCTCCGTCTCAACTCCTACAATTTTAAAAAGTTATAATAACATTATTATTAATAATAATAATCGTAAAAAGAAAGTCTGTTATTTCATAAATAAAGTTGGCCGTTGATGATAAATCAGGAGCTAACGGCAGACACTAAACTTGAGCTAACGCGTTATTACTGTCACTTACAGCCACATCTTTTCCTTTGTTTTTGAACTGGGTCAGACGGGCGCTGTTCTCGTTAGCAGCAGACATTTTACTTCAAGTTTAGTGAGATTAACCGAGGAAAATATAAACCTGAAAATAAAGAATAAAATTAGCAAAAAAACAGACAACATGCTCCTGCCGGCTATTTCCGGAAAGCACAAAATAAAAACTAAAACTTCCGGTGCATGAATCAAATATAAAATTAATAAAATTATAAAACATTTTAGATTATAACGTCTAAATTTGTATTATTTAACGTTTAAATCCACATATTTAAAAATAAACTATGACCATCATCTTACCGTCTCCGCTCAGGCGAAATGTGCGATGCAGAAATGCAGAACAGACCTTTAAATCGCCGGGCCGGACGCTCCTATTGGTCTGTTTGAGCAAAAGCAGCGCGCGATTGGACTGGTTTGAAAAATCACAGGCTGCGCAGGGGCGTGGCTTTACAGCAAATCACGTGTATTATCGCGATATTTCAGAAGTTTAAAAATGATGTCGTCATTAATGGTTTTAAAGGTAATACTGTACAGAGTTTGGAGCAAATTTGCGCTGGTGTCTTTTTAAAATAGCAAGAGAGTGAAAAATAAGCAAGCTATTCCAGGCGATTTTATTAAAAAAATGATTTTTAATAAAATTTTTATGTTTTTTTTAAGTACAACAGAACATCTGGAGTACTGCCAGTACATACTGTACTTCTTGGCAGGGGTGACATTGTGTGTGAGTGAAAGAGAGAGAGAGAGAGAGAATTTGAATTATAGACTTTGTGTGGTCAAACAAGCATGAACAATTAAAAAATTATAATTCTGTAAAACAATTGTAGGGAATAAATATATGTATGTATATAAGAGATCTATAGATACAACAAGTAAGCAACAAGCAAGAATTGCAGTGAGGAAGAGGTAAAGTTACTCCCCACGATTGTTTACAATTTAAGGTACATTAATAAAAGACATTAAAAATGCTGTCAAATTTTTACATTTGTGAATGTTATTTGTATATTCTGGTTAAGTGCATTCAAAGAAAAACAACTTTTGTGTGTAATACATCAAAAAGTTTACCACCCTAGCACATTTTGGAGTCGAGCAACCTAGTTTAATGGCTCAGGTTTCATCAGAACACATTTTACCCTGACCTGTAGCTGCATGCAGCGCTACTGCCACATGATTGGCTGATCTGAAGAACTGTACATTTTTGAGTCCACCAACCTAGGGATTTCATTCTACTGTCACTTCACTGAGAAAAATGTTCCAGATCTTTCAAACCGCAACAGGGGTCCTACAATTTATTTATGCATTATTATTATTATTATTGGGTATAAAAGAGTATCCGAATTGGTAAGTTTTAAGATGAATTAAAAGGAAGAAGAGTTATTGATTGTCGTGTCCGCCCCACATTTACCAGCGGAACAAATGATGTGTCTGAAGATCTCTGTTTATTATCAGCAAAGAGAGCTTATTTAAGCTTTTGGCCAGGTGCCCTGTGTCACATACAAAAGGGTTTCATTAGACAAGCTGTTTGTATGTATAATTGTCTGAATATGGGTTATAGGAAGTGTTACCATGTAAGGAATCATGAAGCACAATGAGGGGGTGTTTTATGGGCATAAAGGCTTGCGTCATCAGTTTACATCATATTACAAAACCATCCTTTTTTTTGTTGATAGGATTTAAATCTGGGCTCTGGGTGGGCCATCGCAAAACATGAAAGCGACACAAAAACTATTGTGCTTGAAGTTTTGTGCTCAAAAGAGACTAGTATTTGGTGCAATCCATGATCCGTCTTCACTAGAGCACCAGTACCAGTATGATGAGTCCAGTGTTCTTTGGGTGATGAGCAGTTTTGTCTTTGTACCAAACATTTATTTTTGAATTATTCCATTAATACCTTGATTTCATCAGAACAGGAAACGTCAAACCCAATTGACATTTCCAGATTTCCACAAGAACAGTACAGTGACAAGACTCAGCTGCAGTAAAACGTTTGAATGGTGTAAACATTTTTAAAGAAGGCTATATGACGATCCCAGTTGAGGCGGCTCAGAGCCCATTGCACTTGACTATAACTTGCGGATGAGACGCATCCGTCTATAGAAACTGTACACACAATCATTTACGAACACCACTTGCACTCCCATACAGTCCTGACCTCGCTATAAGCTATTTTTATATTGTTTGGGCCATTAAATGAGTTCTTGGGAGGCCGGGGTTTCAGATGTGAAAAAAGAAATTCGATAATGGCTCTGCCGTACTGAAGAAAGGTTCTACCTTGATTGTATCCAAGCACTAGTCGCTGGGATAAGAGGATTAGTGTAGCAGGGGAATATAGAGAGAAATAAAGTTACTTTTTACTCTCACAACTGTGTTCTGTTATTCTGCACAATCAAAAATTCCAATTTGGCTTAAACACTCCTTATATAGGACGTATAAGTCTTTGTAAATGAGCTGTTATTTTAAAAGCAATGAGAAATTAGAACAAGTGCATTGACAAAACCCTGCAAATTAAATAACTGCCAGAAATACTGCTAGAACTGATATTAATTACACCTCCTAAGAGTTTGACTCACAATTTCAGCATAAAAATGCCCTGGAGGGGGAACAATAACTAATTAGACAAATTTCCTGTCATTACGAAATGAATAACATTTTATCACAACATCCAAAAGTTATGGAACCTTTGATGATTTACATATAATTACCAAAATACTTCAGTTATACCATTTAATATCTTTCTTAAATTTTAATGGGTTATATCGTAGTTGTGCCTGTTCAATTAACAGTGCATGGACATTAATTTACATATATTCTGTAAAGCAACAAGAATATTTGGCAACCGTTTATGACTTTTAGTACAGTTGATGAAATACAAGTTGAATATTCTCAACTAAGATACTTAAAATCTTATGATCATAAGCCCTAGGCAGGAGGGTCATAAGACAATTACCACACAATTCAGATAAAATGGAAAAAGAAAAAAGGGAGACATGTTCATCAGTGTGGGAAAGAGAACTCTTTCCATTTATTTACGATTCATATACATCAATATTTCTTCAGCTGTATTACAAAAAAAGAAAGAAAAAGGAAGAATAGACATACAAACGGAGCGCCTTGCCACTGATCTTGGTTTTTAGCTGCTTCAGCCACTCGGAATGAAACAGCCAAAACCCTGCATCTGAATAAAATTTACTCTTTTGGACATCCGGAAACGCTAATCCACACAAAACCAACTGCTTGTCAAACACAGTCAGTTGTGTCCCAGATCAATCTAATTCTTGCACATTACATGAAAACATGTCATTGTCTACGGTCATGAAAGGTATATGTAGACCTGGACCCTGGATTATGCAAACATGATTTAAAAAAAAAAAGGAAAAAAAAAAAAAAAGAAAAAAAAAAAGTTCCATCCAAAAATCATTGCTTTGAGGTAACAAACGTTACAAAATGCTTCATGTAATCCCTCTGCTGCCTGTTCGCTCCACAGTCAGAGAGCAGGGCATGTCAAAGAGATGCTGCTTTAAACACTGCAGTCATGTGCGTTGCTGGTCGACTTGGGAAGAACCGTCAGTTTGGGTCAAGAGAGAAAGAAAATGGAGAATGTGTTGGGCATCCTTGAGACAGAAGATGCCTGGTTCCCTTGGATCGACTGTTCAGAGTGTCCCCCCCTCCCCCCCAAACATATCCTTTAGAGACGTGCTTTAGCACCACGTGTGGTTGTATTCTATGAAGATGAAGACTGTAGTTTGTTGTTATGAGACCTACAGAATACAAAAGGAAGCAAAGTGAAGTGAAGCTGTTGGATGACTTTATTGAACAGGCAACAAGACAAAAAAATAAAATAAAATAAAATAAATGAAATGAGACATAGCTAAAGGACATGTATGCACCGCCTGGAGGAGGAGATGGATGATGATACGGGATAAGAGTGAACATGGCAGCCATGTTGGCATTAATCCTGCAAGGAAAGCCCTTTCTTTTTTTTGGAGTTTTTAGAACCGAATCTTTTCTGCCATTTCTCTAAGGGATTTTACACCTTTAATATGATATGGGTCATGGGCAGGTTGTTCAAAAAAAAAGTCAAAGAGAAATGTCATGATAAAGTCTGTATAGCAAAACTACACAAAATATTCAACCCTCCAATTCTCTATCACTAATTTAATAACATAAAATCCTTCACAAAAGGATTTAAAACCCAAGTCTCCCAAAAGACACATTTTAAATACAAGCTTTTTTATTATCGCTCGACTGACAAAATATTTCAGATGAATGATGAGATAAGATTTGTTCAATTATGAGGACACATGACAAACAAGCGGTAGTCCAGGACAAGCGGATGAACCGGAAAAAGCTTCATAAGAGAATAATCCAATCCATCTTACAATAAAATATACAAAATATTTTATACCAGTGCCAAAGTAAACACATTTGTGGAAAACAAGGCATTGTTGTAAGGCATGTACAAATAAAATATCATATTTAGTAATACGAGAACATTATTAACAAGAGTTTAAAAAAAAAAAATCCACATAACCTTGTATGCACTTAAGACATCTCTCTTGTATACATGGTTTAACAACATGGCTGCCATTTGAGGATTGTCAATGAAGCCATGCTTGGGACACTCGTTGTCTTTTTATGAGTTTTTTTTTATTTTTATTATTACCATTTTGTGTTTTTTTTACCCCCCTTGTGATGAAAAGAAAATGCTGAATTAACTTAAATATAAAAATCATGTGGAGTTTCAGCTGCTCATAAAACAGCAAGTTCCTTGTATCTATAAAAGAGAAACTCCACCCCTTCAGCATAGATCCCAGCTATACGTCAGACTCAAGACATCAATCTGCAAGAGAAGAATGAGTGGCGTGAATGACATGCACAACACCGAGATGGAGAAAAAGCGCATGGGACGATTCTAACAGGCACTCAACTACACAAGATGTAAACAAACACATTGACATGTTGGGCCACAAATACACAAGACTTCAGATAATTTATGAGAAACAAGCTTGGTTTTAAAGTGCCCAGTAAAAGAATTGGTATATGAGACATGAATTGGTTTCATATGTTGGTGCAGAAATTTTGATATTTATAAAGAGATGCCCGCCCTCACTGCTTACCACGAGTAGCCGGGACTGGCTCGCCAAATACAAAGTGTGTGTTTATTTAAAAACATTCGGTAGAGAGTTTCGATTTGTTATTCATTGATGCAGCCTTGTTCCATGTTGTAGCGAGTGAGTATAGCAAGACGGTCGCATTTCGGGGTTTGTGAGAGCCCCTTGATGCCAGTTAATGGAATGGAATGGAAAATTTTTGCCCTTTAGTCAAATATAGGCTATTCTAATAGCTTCTTTATAATCTACACAAAATAATAAGAGAATGGAATATGTTGCAATAAATAAAAGTAAAAAATTTATGATACTTGAATGTATGATCTTGACTGTATTTTTGCACGGCTGTTTAGAAAAGTTATTTTTATTACAACTATAAATGGTAAATAAACAATACTACAGAATAAATATAAAACACTTTAAATGGAAGACTGTAATAACCTGTGATCACAGGTGTGTGGGGGTTATTGAGATCGGAAATGGGCTGATTCTGATTTCTGTGATTGATAATTGGCCCCAAAATTCTCTGATCGGAGCACCCCTATATAATAACATTTTTACAACTAAAATTACAACTTGTGAGTGCTACAGTAAAGCAATACATCTCACTCAGTTTGTTTAGAGGACAAGATCATTTTTCCACTGTCCTCCCAGAAATAATGGACTGTGAAAATAAAATATTAAACATCTTATTTTGACCTATTTGTGTGCCAACAGATCAAGAACAGCTATTTTGATTTTATGGGGACTTTAAAACCATATCACCACTTAAAAACACGCACATTTTTACTTTTATTTTTAATTTAAAGATTTTTCTTCTTTCTCTCTTAGATTGTGTGTGTGTGTGTGTGTGTGTGTGTGTGTATACACACGATCTAAGAGAGAAAGAAGAAAAATCTTTAAATTGAAAATAAAAGTAAAAATTTACAAAAAGGCCTTGATTTTTGTTTCCCCAGTTCACATTCTTACCTGCTTGCTTTGAAAGCTTTGAGCTTCTGTACAAAGAAGGATTCCAAGAATTCGGCACACTGGTAAAAAGGTGAGTCGCTGGGGTTGTAGTAGCGGCAGTTGTCGAAAATTTTGGTCATATCCGCTACAAATTCTGTTAGCTTGCTGTAAAACCGTTTCTGTATCCTCTGTTCCATTGTGGAAAGATCTACAGGTATAAGGAAATAAAATATTTAACATCTTTTAACTCCAGGGCGTATTGCATAGTTGTTAAATAACTCAAATCAATAATCCATGTAGTTATAAAATTAGAATGAGCGGTATGCTTATGTCAGCTCCCTTTTACCAGTAAAATAATAATTTTCATTAAATCTGTGACAACATGCCCAAATGCTTCAGCATGTTGCAGAGGCATACTGATGGAAGTGCTGCTGCTGTATGCATGAACACATTTTCAGTACTAGCACTTACCTTGGAAAAATTAATCTCCAATTTGTCATTAGGGACTTTTGAGAGAAAGAAAATATGGCAGCACAACCTCACAGGATTTCAACAAGATTCAATCTGCTACATTTAAGTTAAAGACAAATTATTAATATCATTAAAAATGCTCTCACCCATCGGCTCCTTTATGACCCCATAATAATCTGGAGCATCATTAGGGTCCACTGGTTCCAAAAAAGGCCATGCCATTTTATGGGCCTGTAGGTTAGATTACACAGTGATAAAAAAAAAGAATAATAAAATAAATACACTTACATTATGTTAAAAATAAATAAAAACCAGGCTTTATTCATTTCGATAGCCATAAGCACCTGTAAGGACCGGAGTATTCGCTTCAAACCCTCATAATCCTTATCTGTAAGTGGAGAAAGGACAGTCATGGCCTCCTCTGTAGACTGGCACTGAGGGCACACGTATTCATCAATGTGAGTCGCCTCACTCTGGAGAATACCCACACAGCGCCCATGGTACCAGTTCTGGCAGCGATCACAGCCAATGTAGAACCTGAACACAAAATCAGATTCTGTCAGCCTCAAAAACTAACTGAATTAGCGCGACATGTACCGCGGTGCCCAAAAATATTTAAACAACATATGCCACGATGTCATAGTTCTCCCTGTGAACAGGTGATGTCAATAATTAGTAATAGCTTGTCTGGCTAATTACTAAGAGTAGTGCTAATTAACTGAAAGATTGCTATCTGACAATGACATTTAGCTTCTGGAGCCATGTCCTGGGTCATGTCCAGACCTAAAGCCAATAGAAAATATGTTGGAAAAAGGTGACGAAGGCAGCAGCAGGCAAGAAACCATCTTATGTACAGGATCTCTAGGAAGTAATCAAGAAGGCACAGATTGAGCAAGTGGTGCGTGCAAACACATACAAAAAAAAAAAAAAAAAAAAGACACTTTTTGGACTCTATGCCCAACCAGATCCTGAAGATTTTGGCGAATAAAGGACTTGCTAGATACAGACTGCATTTCACTCCATAAAATAAATTATTATTATCATCATCCTCATTGTCATTATATTAAACATGTGACAACATCCTTAATAATTAAAATTTCTGTTTTTGTCTCAATACTTTTGGAGACCAGTGTAAATGTCTTCTAACATTTTGCACAAAGCAAACTGGTTTATTTTACAATTTAATTCATCTCAATGAGTAAGAGACAAAAGACAACCCATCACATACTGGGACTCATCGTATGGTGTTCTGCAGATGCAGTAGAGCTCCTCCGAGCTGCCTTCCTGTGCTCTTTTACATTCCATACAGATGTAATCGTCCATCTTCTTGGCCTCCTTCTCTGTGATGCCAACGCACTCACCATGGTACCAGTTTGAGCAGAGATCACAGCCAATATAAAACCTGTAAGCAATTTAACACCATAACATTTCTATCGTATACTTGTGACATGATTTGAAAAATACTAACAATAAGACTTTGTTTTTAGGGCCACTCCCACTTGCTTTATTTCTAACAATTTCCATTTTCAAGAGCGCATCACCTCATCATTAATCTGCAAAATCTAATTTTATCACATCAAGCTGACATGCTTTGATACTGTATGATTTCCTAAGTTCTTACTTGGATTCGTCGTAGGGCGTTTTGCAGACACAGTACAGCTTCGTGTCTCTCTTGCTGTCTTTCGACGAGGTGGAGATCATCTTCTTCTTCTTGCTCTTAGACAAGCTTGCATCACGCTCCTCATCTCGCTTGCGTTTATGACTGGATGGGGGAGAAGTGACCGTAGAGGAGTGTGTGGAGAGCGATGCCGCCTGGGCACTGATGGCTGTGGCGGCCGCTTGTGCTGCTGCAGCCTGGGCTTTCTCCTTCTCCCTCCTCAGCTTGCCCAGATCTTTCCTGAGCTCCTCCTGAGAGTAACAAGGAAAACGAAAATGTTAATAAGGCTTCCAAGCCTTCTGTTTCTGCTCATCAATTAACTAAGATAATTACTACAAATAATTACTAATTTGGGGAAAAATTGATTCGGTTAAGGATTTGTGTGCCGATTCATGTATCACCATGTTGATTTTTAAATGATTTATTACATTTATAATAAAGATGCACCGGTCAATTAGCCATTGACTGGAATTAACAGTTTTTTATCTTGATCAGCCATGAACGATCATGTTAAATTAACCTAAAGTATTCTGTGCAGAGTGCACAAGCTTCCGAGTGTTACTAGAGAAATGCATTTTACAGCATTACACTGTCAAAAGTTCAGTGCGATAAAAATCATACGGTCAAAATCAAAGCATCAGTGTCGCACAGTGAACAGGCCGCACTTTAAAAACACAGGAGGATTAACAAGTAAAACAAAAGCACCGCGGATCTAGGCGGCAAAACAGCACTGGACCAATTACGAAAAAAAACCAAGCATTTATGTGGAAGTCCTGCGTTAAAGAGGAGGCTTCAGAGATCACGCTGTTCATTTGGGTTTTCTAATACATCATGTAGAATCAAAGTTAGCATATCATGTTCTGAGGGCTACTACCACCACAAGTATATTTCAGAGCTGTGGGAAACACTGCTACAGATGGCACGCTAAACTAAACTATTCATGTTGCTGCTCAGTAAAAATGTATCTTTGTGGTGTTTAATTCAAGTTAAACGTCAAACGCTTGTATTGTTTAAATACTGCTCATGACTTTTAAGTGAGAAAACTAATGTTATAAGGAACTGGCTATATTTACTCCCTCATGTTCAATTCAGTTAAAGCTGTTGAATAAAGCTAAAGAATAAAACTTCTGAGGTAGGAAATTTTCTTCATTATTGTTTTTATTTATTTATTTTTTAACAGTTGAGTATAAAAATTTTAATCAAAATTAGAATTTTTTTTTATATCGAATCAGGGTTTTTATACAATCTTGATATTGACAGAATCGCAATATTAATCGAATCGGCACCTAGGTATCATGATAATATTCTATTGGGTTTTGACTGGTGATTCCTATTCTTAATAATTACCTCTCTCCCTCTTGCTTTTTTACAATAAGATATGGAAAATCACAGTGCTCTTACCTGCACCTCCACCTGTAGCTCCTTATCCAGCAACGCTCTCTTCTTCAGGATCTCGGCTTTCAGCTGCTCTTTGTGTTTAAAGAGCAGAGCCGAGAGTTTGCTGGCATTCTGTTTGCTACGCTTTTGCTCCACGGACTCCTCCCGCTTCCGCTTTTTGGCTGCCTGCTTTTCATCTTTGTCAATCTTATCCAGTATGAACTTCATCACCTGGTTACACACGATCATCCTGCACAGAGAGTGCACACCCAGCATGGGGAAAGTAAATAACAGGTTTGGAGAGTCAGTCAGTACACGGATACAAGAAGTGCTGTATAGTTTTTACCTCTGATTCTCCTCCCTCTCTGCAGGCGTCATGGCTTTCTTCTGCTTTAAGTGCTCTATGGCTGCATTCTGCTTCATGACCACCTGGAACGGCACCAGAAATCAGAGTGAAACATTTACCCTATAACCTCTCCCTTAGCATAAAACTTAAAAATACCTTACATTTTAAAGAACCATTTTTTTGTGCCCTACATTAATTGATTTGATTGACTAATCTAGATTGACAGATTTGATTGTTACACTCGTCACATACTTGTCAGCAGCTTTTTAACTCTTAACCTTTTTTTTTTTTTGGCAGGTTGCAGATTTTTAAGTCACATTGGTGAGGTGCATCTGCCAATTCTATACCTGCTTCTGCAGCAGCTCACTCTGGCTAGCAGCCTGTTGAGTCTGCTCTCTCTTAGCCTCCTGCTGCTTCTTCTTCTGCTGCTGTTGATCTCGCAGTTGCTGGATTCGCTGGAGTTGCTCCTGAACGCTGGCCGTCTGGATAGTCACCACATTCTGGATCTGATGCGTCTGCACCTGGCCTCCACCCTGCTGCTGAATCTGGATAGGGAGCTGCAGTTTGATCTGCTGGGGAAGGGTACCATGCTGGGCCTGGGCCTGGAGTTGTGCTGCCACTTGGTTCTGGATGTGGGACAAAACTTGTTGTTGGATCCCTGGAACACTAAGAAGCTGGGCAGGGAGCTGAATCTGGGGCCGAACCTGAGTTACTGTGGTCTGGGCTACCTGTGGTGCTACAGCAATGGAGGCTACCTGTGTTGGGGGGGAAGTCACTTGGGCTACATGAGACACAGGTAAGGGGGAGGTGGGCTGAACTGGACTTTGAGCAGGCAAATGAGATTGATGTTGGGGCTGCTGTTGTGGCTGTGGCTGGACTTGGGAGGGCTGTTGAGGCAGGACTTGTGCCTGCAGAGGCTGGGGCTGAGGTTGCTGCTGAGGTTGAAGAGGAGTCTGGGGATGAAGCTGGGGTTTTTGTTGGGACTGAAGCTGTGGCTGCTGTTGCTGTTGAGACTGAAGTGGTTGGGACTGTAGTTGAGATTGAGGTTGTATTTGGGACTGGAGTTGTAGGGATTGGAGTTGCTGTTGAGTCTGAAGTAGTGGCTGTGGTTGGGGTTGAGATTGCTGTTGAAGCTGAAGTTGTGCCTGAGGTTGGAGTTGCTGTTGCGGCTGAAGTTGTGCCGTGGGTTGGAGTTGCTGTTGCGGCTGAAGTTGTGCCTGGGGTTTGGACTGCTGTTGGAGTTGCTGTTGAGTTTGAGGCTGAAGTTGGGGTTGGATTTGCTGTTGAGGCTGAAGTTGAAGTTGGGGTTGGATTTGCTGTTGAGGCTGAAGTTGAAGTTGGGGTTGGATTTGTTGTTGGGGCTGAAGTTGTGGCTGGGCTTGAGTCTGCTGCTGAGGTTGAATTTGCTGCAGGGGTTGGAGTTTAGATTGCTGTTGAGGTTGTGGTTGGGACTGGATTTGGAGCGGTGATTGGGGTTGTGATGTCACTTGGTGTTGCAATTGGGTTTGAAGTTGGGGTTGAGACTGGATTTGGGGTTGTTGCTGTAGTTGGCTTTGAAGTTGTGGTTGGATTTTGGCTTGTGGTTGGGTTTGATGTAGTTGGGCTTGGGAATGGCTTTGTAGTTGTGACTGAGTTTGTGGTTGGATTTGTGATTGTGTTTGCAATGGGGGCTGTGGTGGAGAAAACTGAGCTTGCAGGGTAGAAACTGGAGCGGACAATGTCTGTGTTTGAGATGTGGAGGTTGGCTGTAACGTATGATGGGATTTAGAAAGCGAGGGTGGCGATGAGGGAAGTCCGGAGGGCTGGATGATGGGTGAGACCTGGGCTGCCGGTTGAATTGCTGGAAAATAATTAATCAAACACACACACATACACACTCAGTCTTTTATAAAACCAAACCTGTTGTTCTTTAGATACATTGAAGATTGACCTTGCCTAAAAACAGGCATCAGAAAAGTATTCTATCTATTACACTCCAAATCCCTTTTTATAATGAGGAACCACCTCTATAACCATAAGCTACCCACCGGGCTGCGAAGTCGTTGTGGGTCCAGCAGTGGAGGTGGTAGCTGTGCTGCTGTTAGCTGGAGTGGCTGAATTGCTGGGGGTGGAAACAGTGGGAGCTGGAGTAGCTGGTGGCATTGGAGTGAAGAGGAAGCGCTGGACCTGGCCATTTGGCATAGCCGCCTGCATGAGCTGCTGACCAGGGCCTGGGATCACAGTCACACCCTGCGGGATGACCTGCAGCTGCCCTGTGGTCTGCCCTTGACCCTGGATCACCACAGTCAGTCCTGGATTCCCACCCTTCGTACAGAAGCAGGAAAAGATGATTGTCAAATCTGTTTATATGTTAGTTCACAAAGTAACAGCAATGGCACTCTGGGCACTTTCACAGCTAGGAGGTGTTACCCAGGATGGCTTTTAATCAATAGCTTAAATGGAATGATTCATGCCTGTGTTTAAAAGGCTTTGAACGGAAGGAATGGAATCATGGTGATGGAAAATGTTAACTAAAGTTGTGACTGGTAGAGCTATTTGGACAGCTTGACCTGAACAAGTGAGTAGCATGTGCCTTAAATTTTGTCACTTCGTACTGAGAATTTGTTGATGTTTAATGTTTGTGAAGAAATTTTATTTGACACTAAATGGAAAGATTTTTTCATTTTTTTCCCCTTTAGCCTAAAGGTAAACTAAACATTACTACCTACCCACTTAAACGATATTTGAAATTAGGACAGGGACTGACCTAGTATTAGCCGATACAATATGATCACGATCCATAGGGGCCGATCTATTTTATACTGCAACTCTGTTGGTATCACGAGTATGCAAATATAGCATAGCATATTATTACAATTCTAAACAAACTTTGCACAGCATCCAGTGTGGTAGACATTATCAAATAATTTGCTGTCTGCCAATGGTGTGAATGGTTTAGAGCGTTCTGCCTGTAGGATTATAGAGAAACCGCAAAGTTTACCACCTCAAAAGCAAAACAATTTTCAGTCCTATCTCTCCAGTGTGGAATTGTAAACGGCATTTGTATTAGACATAAGCATTCATATATGTGTTTTGACAGCCTGGCTACAAGTAAAAGTTGATTCGATGGTCCTTGCCTCATGCCTAAGGTCAAACAATCACTATGGAGCTCGAGTCAGACGTGATCAACATAGGAAAAATAATATTTGTGTTGCATTTCAGGAAATTCCATCTCTTCAAGTAGACAGACAAAATGAAATTATAAACAACAGAGATGGAATATGTTTCTAGTAGACATAGATCTTAGTTTAAACCTAAAAGTTTTAGTGGAATAAAAGTAAAGTGACATCGCTAAAAGCCGAGGTATGCCACTGAGTAAAAAAAAAGAAGAAAAAAAAAGGGATGAGTATAAAAATATATATGAACCTGAGCTCCTTGTGTAAGCTGAGTCAACTGAGCCAGAGTGAGTTTAACTTGTCCTTGCTGAGGTCGGGTGCTGCTCGGGGTCTGTGGAGCAAGGGGCTGCCCAGGCGTAGAGGGTCGCGGGGAAGAACCCACCACCTGTGTCGGGGTACTGCCGCTGCTCACAGCCTTTGACACAGGCGTTCCTCGGATGATCTGAGTTACCACCTGCTGACCTTGACCTGAAAAACAATTAGATAAAAACAGGACATCACTGACAAATCGGGCTCACAATGCCAACAGGACATTAAACTTGTTTGGTGTAGCATGCAATTATTAGTCCATAAAAATGACCAAAAAAAAAAACATACCTTGTTGAACCATAAGAGGTGTGCGTATAAAGGTCTTGCCCAAAGTTGTGGTCTGTTGGAGGGGTGAACGAACCACTGTCATCCCAGGCCGGACAGGGGTTCCAGTAGTGGTGGCCTGCATAAAGAAAAAATAATCACAGTTCTCACTTTGACAATCAGTATTTAAACCTCACAAAATCCAAGCGAATGCATAACGTAAAGCATACCTGCTGTGTGGAGGTATTAGGTCGGATGTTGATACTGCCCGAACGGGGCTGGAATGAGGAGAATGACTGGGCTGTGGCTGCTGTACTGGATGGAATGATGCCCACAACCTTCTGCTGCACCTGGACAACACCTGAAAAGTGCCCAGAAGTCAAATAATATTTAGGATATAGTTTGCACTTCCATATGGCAATAACACATTATCATTTCCTCTTCAAATATGGCAATATGAATTTGGTAATCAAATTTTTTTTTTGTCAATAGCCTTTATTTTTTATAATAGTACAAAAAGGTATTCCAGTAATACTTATTCTCTTGAGTTAAAAAGCAAAATTTTAATCCAAAAGATTGAATAAAACAAGAACATGTTCTACAAAGTACTACCAATCCCAAATCTATTACAGGAAGTCTTGCTATTTTTTTCAATTTTTGGAATATCATGCATCACTTATGCAAAATGGATTCTTGACTAAACTGATATCTTAAAACAACGATCTACTAGCCCCCCCACTTGCTGCATGGATCATGTGGTTGACAGCAGCTGCTAATGTAGCTGTGTTTGTGTGCGGGCAGGCCTAATTAAAGAAAGCATGCCGGTATGGGCAGAGGCCTGCCCTACCTCCTTGCGTGGTTGGAACGTTCACTGTGACTATCTTGCTGTTGGCTGGCAGAGGCAGTTTGGCGGTGATGACATTGCCAGTCATCAAGCCTGATGCAGCAGCGATCTGGAACGTTTGCCCAGACGTGCTGACGCTACTCGCCGCCACTGTGGTAATGGAAGTAGTGGAGGCTGCAAGACACATGACCAATGGTCACCTCCAAAAAACAGCCACAGCAAAATTGGTGTGTGGCAGTGGTGCCCACAACCATCCACCCATTAAATGTAACACAACATCCATCATAAGAACGGTCTGAAGTTTGTTTGTTTTTTTTTTCTGCCAGGCACAAGGACACTTTGTGGCATTATTTCTTGACATACAATTATTTTAGCTTATTCTACATGTGTACTGAAACTGGATAAGTGGGCACCACTGATTTAGACCATATGCATTTTACCATTTTAAACTTTGACACCATCCATGCATTTGACTACAAAACAAAATGGAAAGGGAAAAAATATGAAGCCAAAAGCATGTAGAAAATCTCTGTATGCTGAAGAAAAAACATCAAAAACTAAAGTGGTACAAAACAAAAAATGTTCAATCAATGTGTAACCTGGGGAACACGACAACTATAAATGATAAAGCGTAATAACAGACAAATCATTTTTTCAATTTTCCCCCAAACCACTCACCTGTATTGCTTTGGCCCTGCTTGACCCAGGTAGCAAAGGACTGCTGGAAGTTCTTTCCCTGTTGAAATTGCACCGGAGTACCTAACTTGGTGGCGAGTACCACTTTTGTCCCAGGGGTGACTGGACTGGTCAGAGAACCTACCACCACCTTCTGGGTGGACGATGCAGTGCTGGTAGGTGTGCTGCTCATGCTCGATTGGGTTGTGATGCCTCCAGTTTTCTGCTGCTCCAAACGTTTCTACATAACGTAAAAAACAAATAAAATTAAATAAAAAAAAAAAAGAATGTGTGACATAAAAGTCTGTTTAAACTAAGGGTCCTATGAAAATTTTTTTATTAAATAATCCTCAAAACTTTTTCTCTCCCTTAGGCCAGGCACATCTCTAGTTTCCCACCTGCTGGGCTGCCAATCTCTGCTGCTTCAGTTGAGCTTCCAACTGGGCCTTGACCTCTTCGGCTGTCTTCTGCACACTAACCTTACTCGAGTCTGCTGCTTGGGCCTTTTCCCTCTCAACCCTGTGGAAAAACAGGTAAATTCAAGTTCAGCCTTTATTCGTCACATCTATATTACTGCACAGTGAAATTCTTTATTCGTCACATATGCCAGCTTCTTGTTAGTATGCTGTGGTCAGAGCGCAGGGTCAGCCATTAGACTGCGCCCCTGGAGCAGACAGGGTTAAGGGTCTTGCTCAAGGGCCCAACAGCGGCAACCTGGTGAAGCTGAGGCTCGAACCGCCAACCTTCCAAAAAGTAACTCTGAGCCTTTAACACGCTAAGCCACCACCGCCCCATAAGGCAACGATCCCATACCGAGTCAAACCCAGGCCGCCTGGGTGAAAATCAAGAATCCTGACTGCTAGACTATATGGGAAACCATAAGTTTAATTAAATGAATATGAACCATATGGGAAACCATATGTTAAAAGAAGAGAAAGTGTGACAAAAATAACTTTAATCCAATATATCTATAAAAGTAATTAGTGGATTTTGATAAGCACTCAAGTCAATCGTTCACAATTGTGTTTACATTACCTTTCAGTAAAGGCTCGTATCTCCCACAGTTCCAGCTCCTCCTCTGGCACCCAGTTCTCTATCACAACAGGCCCAGTCTGCTTCGAGGGCTCTGGTTTCTTTGGACGCAGTGCACTTGAGCGCAGACCCTTTCTTTGGGGTGTAGGGGTCTCTAAATGGAGGCAGATAAGAAGCCTATGTATGACTTAAATTCAACAACTTGTAGTTAAAAGAGCAATCCACTGGTCTCAAGTTTAAAAAAAAAAAAAAAAAAAAAAGGTGGAAAGAAAGAGGGAAAAAAAGTAAAACTTGGCTTAGCTTCTTTTTAAGTCTTACTTTGAGTCTGCCTTACCTTTGGGAGTCTCAGGTACACCGAGGGGGCAAATAATTTTCCTGATGCAATACTCTGAGCGGATTCCATAAGGTCCAACATCTCTTCGCTTAATAATCTCGGTTGTTGTTATCTCCATGTCAGATGTTTCTATTAATGAAGACAGAAGTAATTAAGTGCTTTTTACTTCTTCTGTGATTATAATAAATACTGATAATAAATAACGTTAACTCACCAGTGCGTGTGGTTCCGACAGCAGGAGAGGGTTTCACTGACATGTCATCCCACCTGAGGCATGCCCAAAGCAGGCGTAACATCAGACTCACTCCAGCCAAAGACCTTACTGTCTGAAGTCGGTACCTATGCAAAGACAAATGAGGGGATTTTAACCCTTTAACCAATTAAACTTACTGGACAGAATAAAATATAGTGTAGCTATTTGGCAAAAAAAAATAAAAAAATAAAATAAAATAAAAATCAAGGGAACAGTTAAGAAAAGGATGCAAGCCAGTTAAAAGAAAGAACAAGAACAACTGGATTAATAATATAGTATACAGGCTACAAATCCTGCTCCTGGAATCCATGTCCTGCACATTTTAGTGTTTTCCCTGCACCCACATTCAACTCGGGCAGGACTGTTAATTCACTGATTAGTTAAAAATTATGTATTTTGCAGGACAATAGGTTCTCCAAGACCAGGGTTTAGATCTTGTTATATTATAGTACAAAGTTTCTCCATTACAGACCTCCATGTAATTCCAAATGTGGGCCTTGGGGAAGGATAGGGCCAGATGTCTACAGCTGGCTTGGCATTATAATTAAAGATAGGCACCTCGCGGATACCCCCTCGCCTCGCAAGCTTCTTTAAATCATCATTGGGAAGCACGAAAATGCTCTTCTTGTTGCTCTTTGTTACAAATTTGCGATAAGACGGCAGAGCTGTACCAGATCGCGTCTTCTTACAGCGTGAGAACTTCAATAACCGCACCCTGTCTCTGGTGGAATACTCCTTACTCAGGGTGACTGAGGTCACAGAGGTACTCGAAGGCAACGATTTAACATCGGTAATCGTTGCTGTGACAACAGTCTTGCTCTGCTCTGTAACTTTGGCTCCATGGGCTGGGTTTGTAACCTTTGTGACGGTGGTGGTGGTTGTAGTAGAAAGAGTAGACGACAGGATGGATTCCACCTTTGATTCAGCTGATGTCGATGTTGAAGAAGCTTTACTGTTAGCGGTACTGACAGGCAAGCGGGATGCTTCAACAGCACGTGACACTGTGGACACTGTAGTGGTTGTAGTTGTAGTGGTGGTGACTTGAGTAATTATGGTCTTGACCCCACTACCACTGTTAGTGCTATTCTCAGCAACATCACTGCTCAAACTCGACTCCTCCATTGACAGGATGGGCGACGGGCTGAGAGTTTTCAACTTGGCATCTTCAACCTCCATTGGTGACACTTTGGTACTGTTACTGAGCCCGTCTGACTTGACAGTTTCTGCGGGGGAAAGCTGCAAAGGAGAAGAACTAATAGCAGAGTCAGATATACCCTCAGTGTTGCTGTCCAGCCTGGCAACCTTCTGATACTCCACGTTTGACTCCATCTGGGTCTCCTCATTAGGCTGAGTTTTCTCATTTTGGCTGCCGAGACTCAGGTCACCGTTCATTAGTGATTTTATAGGATCTTTTGAGGGAAGAGATTTCGTCTCCGCCTCTTCACCCTGCTTCACATCTTTCAAGTTGATACTATTGGGCAGATTTGTGGGAGGAGAGTCTATTGAACCATCGCTGCCATTGACATGCACAGGCAAGTTTGTTTCTATACATAAGCCATTCTCTCCAACAGAAGAACTGTTTTCAGTTGTATCCTTCTTCTCTGTACCGTCAAATTTCAAACCCGCCGTTTTGCTGTTCGAGTTGAGACCGCTTTCCAGATCTTTCCGAGATCCTCCATTAAGCTCGGCGTTGGTTATTAACGTGCCATTCCCCGTTTTGTGCTCTGGGTCTGGTGATACTTTCTGCTCTTTTTCTGCAAGAGACGCGGCTGTTTCAGTCTTTACACTGGACTCCAGTCTTACATCAAGATTTTCAGTCTGTTCTGAAGAACCATGCGTTACTTGATCATCTTGGTCAAACTCAAGCTTTTGTACTACAGGGTCTTTTTCCTTCACCATTGGGTTTGTGGACAAAACTGTTTTTGCAGCTTCAAACGTAGGTCCTTCAGTTTTGAGCTCTTGGTTCAAAGATGGACTGGACGACTTCTGATCCTTTGTCCCATTTTCAGTAGCGGGTTTTAAGGCAGAAACTTGCTTAAGCTTCTCCAGCCGCTGCCTCTCCTCCAAAGCGAACTGCTTGACTCGCCGCTCTAGAAGGCCATCCAACTTTGATCCTTTGCCCTTCTTCTTATAAGCTGTGCGTTGCTGAAAGCCCTGGCTCACATTAACCAAATCATCTTCAATTGATGTCTGAGGCTGAACTGCTACACTGATTTTAGACTCTTCGCAATCAGTAGATTCCCCTTTCAAACACTGATCATTCTTCAAAGGTGAGGGGGTGCTTTTAATGTTATCTGCAAACATGAGAGAAAATATGAACTATTGAACAGGTCTAAAATACGTTATTTCTTTATATTCATTTATAACAGCCACATTACAAAAGAATGAAAAACTATTTTTATTGATGCATATTTTAAATAAAACAAGAAGTCACAAAAGCCTACCTGTTTCCATATCAATACCTTTTTCTTCACTGGGACTAGCAATGTCAGGGGTGCTTATGTCCATCTTTTCAGAGACTTCATTTTTGTCAAGCTCATTACTTTCAGCCACAGCTTTCTCATCCACCTCCATCTTTTCTCCCTTTTGTTCATCCTCCTCTTTGAGTGTTTGCTCCTCTCTAGATAAGTGTTCCTTTGGGGTTTCGGGGATTGGGTTTTGGCATTTATCTGGGCAGGATGTCTGACTTTCCTTGCCAGTATTAGCTGCTAAAATAAAAAAGGAAATCAAAGACAAGTTAAACTCAGCTTAAGCAGTTTGTGCCTTTACAAAAACCACTGTTTTTTTTTAAATGTATAATGGCTTTATGCAATGGCCTGTTGCCAATTAGTCAATGTATGAAAGAGCAGGTATTCCTTAAAAAAGTGTAAAGTGAGTTTAACTGAGCACAACCTGCTACAACCTATTCTAGGATCTTGGAGAAAAAGGGAAGGTTTGATAATGGCCTATAGTTGGACACCTGACTGGGGTCACGGTCAGGTGAAACACCTTTCCTGTTACTGAACAGGAACTTCCAGCCACCTAACACTCAGTAGGTATCAACTGGCTCATCAGGGACAATCTGATCATTTTGATTTATACAAATTTCCTTACACATTTCAAACTCAATTCAATATATATTATTTTTATTCTGTAAAGCTGCTTTGTGTCAAATGACTATTGTTTAAACTGCTATATAAATGAAACTGAATTGAATTACATACTAAAGTGACTGTAGCAGTATAAATAGATCATCACTGGACGTAGACACCAAAGCCATACCTTCAAGTGCTTTTCGATAGTTGACATTTGTGTTTCCAGGTAATCTAGGAAGAAAGCGTGGGACATGGGTCTTACTGACCCAGCTCCATCCGCCATAACCAGTCACTCTGTACTCCTCGCCTTTCTGTTTCCACACCTAGTGCATAGGGTGTTTATAAAACTTGAGGTTTTTCTTATCTTACCGTAAGAAAACAAGGCTTAAATAAAATTATTATTTTTAAATGAACAAACAAACGCATCCAGGTTAATTGACAATTGAATTAAAACACACATGGACAAAGAGAGAGAGAGAGAAAAAAAAAAAAAAAGAGCATGGCATCCTTTCCTGCAGTATGCCGACATGTGTTATATTTTAGATTCACTTTGCGTTTCCAATTTCAATTTATTCCTAAAGGACAAGGACGATATATGTGACAACTAAAATACCACAGAGCAAATTACCTGATGCTTAATGGGGAAGGTGTATTTCACCCATGTCGCCTGCTGCATCGTCTCTTCGTCCTCCAGCTTCTTCTCTCTTTTTTTCACCTTTTCCTTCTCCTCCCGCTCCATAGCGGTCATTCGATGGAGCCTAAAAGAAAACGGAAAAGAGAAAAGACCTAAATGAATCGAAAATAAAAACAGAAAGGTGACTCTTCGACTTGCTTAATCAGCTCTGTTTAACCTTAAAAAAATTACATCAGAATGTAGCCTGGGGCAAAGACAAATACTGGAAGAAAATTATTTAGAACAGGACAAACATTGCAAATTCCTTGTTAAATAAATGACAAAACTACAAAACAGTTTTAATACAAATATTTCAAGATAAAAAAAGGACGCTGAATTAAACCTTTAGACATAATGGGAAAAAAAAAAGAAAAAGAAAAAAAGTCAATAAAATAATAAAATAAAATAAAAAACAAGTCAATTAACCCATTTAGAAATGATCAGTTTTTGAAAGATAACATGCATCTGTCTGCTGACCTTGTGTGACCAAGAGAATCCTTCCACATTGGGAGCATGACCACTGGTTTGATCGCACACTCTAGAATGGCCAATGCCAAGGCAAATTCTCTTGCTTTGCTGCACATCTGGACAGCCTTTATCCAATTGGACCTGCAGCAAAAAAATTATAAAAAATAAAAATTGTAGAAACAGAAGCTCTGAATGCTAAGCTACAGAAATGCGACTGTTAGAGTCACTTGTGTTAGATTGTAATGAATGAATAATAATAACATTAACAACAATAATAATAAAGACCAACTTTTGCAAACCCAGTATCTACATACTACACAGACTCCGTTTAGAGAGAATGGAATGTATGTATGTGGACAGATTTACATTTTGTTTGACTTTCAGATATGATATGTACTTTTCAGGAAAATTATTAATTTCTTAGAGGAGACGTGTTCAGCTGTGCTAACCTGTGTGATGCCCAGTTGGGATGCAGGAAAGGAGCAGGGATATTGTTCTCCAGCTGGATGATGGTAAGCCTCAGTGTGGATATGGTTAGCGTTTTCGAGCCGTGCACAGAGCCGTTCCACTTGAATTCGCCGGCGGGTGTCATGCAGAACTTGTGCGAGAGGTGCCGTCGCTTGTCGTGGTCCTCGCGATGCTGGTGCTTGTTAAGTGCCAGAGCATTTGTGCTGTACTGGTTGTGGTAGACGCGGAATTTGCCCTCTTGGCCTAGTTTAAAGTAGCCACTGCCGGAGCCGGTCTTCAGGCCTAGGTCCTTCCTGACCAAGCTGGAAAGCAGAGGAGTCTAGGGAAAGAATCATGCCTGATCATACAGATGTAGCCAGATGTGGAATTTCTTGGAAAACATTTTACTGAATAAAAAACGCTGAAAGAAAAAAATTAACTTTGTTTTGTTACATTAGACGTTGGATGTGTATAGTTACTGTAACTAATGTGCGTTTTCTGTGTCAGGAGAAAACACTGGACTTTTACCTCTTTAAGTGCTTTGCTGTCCTGTGAGCCGGCGTCCTTGTCCTGCATGACCTTGCGCTGGCTTAATTTGCTGTCTGGGTTTCGGAGACGCGTCACCATGCGCGTCGCCGACCCGGTCTTTCCACCATCACCATTTCCTTTATAGTCAAATATTACAAAAAGAACAGCTAATTTTAGTTTAAATGTCAGATTTAACAAACGTCATTTCTAGTTTAAAAATCAGATGCAGGGGAATTCTAAAAAAAAAAATGTTTAAAAAATATTTTGATTGTTAAAAATGTACAATATGTTACTTGATTACTTCCTGCCTACTAAGTACGCTTATTAATTAAATCCCTCACAGCTTATTATAATGAAAGTAGACAATAGTAATCAAAATAATCCAGTCAATCTTAAATTGTCCTTAAAAAAATACGACAGGGATTAAATTATTTGGTTTGTTGAACTGCCCTATTACAGCTTAATTAATGCTGGCATGTTACTGGATCTTCAAATTCATTTTAACTTTTTCATCTGACACCAGATTTAAAAACTCCTGAAACTGCAAGAAACATACAGACAGACAAGAACATACGCAGTGAAATGAGACTAATTTAGATTTCTTTGTCATGTAACACTATTAAACCAGTTTACTTTAAGAGCCGTAATTCAGATATAATTACAATTTCACAATAACTTTTTTTCAAGATTTACACAAAAAAAAAAAAGTTAAATCCATCTTAACATAATTAATGAATTATTAGAATAACTTGCTTATAACTTTCCTTAACTGATAAAATTGATAAATGAACTCTGGTCCATAAGGTCTGCAGTCCATAATTTATGTTGTGTGTGTATGCACATGACTAGTGATTGACATCCAAAAAAAAAACAAAAAAACACTGAGATTTCTAGTGTGCTACATTTGTGTGTGTGTGTGTGTGTGTGTGTGTGTGTGTGTGTGTGTGTGTGCGCGCGCGTGCGCACACGTGTCTCTGCATGTACCGGCATCGTCCTGGCTGTTAAGGGAGGACTGAGAGGAGCGGTCTGCGAGGTCAGGCTCCTCAGGAGCCTTCAAGCAGTCAGAAATGGAGAAGTGACTGCTGCAGCTGTTCTCATCAGCAATCTGCGGTGGCTCGACCTCCAGGACGGGCTCTCCGTTGCGTCCGCAACCCGACTCTGAGCTTTTTTCTAGAGCACACAAAACAGAGTGTGTTCCTGTCTCTCGTGCATAATCGGATTGTTGACGTGGAAGGAAAAACTTTGTTAAGGAATGATCGTATTGCTGACGATCCTCAAATAAAAGGTCACTAGTACAGTGGATGAAAAATAGTTCAAGTATATTATCAATAATGTTTTCTTATATCATGATTTTTAAAGGAAGAGCACACATGCTATTTTAGGAATCAGCCGTGAATGAAAGCACACATTACAGTCAGCTTCCAGTGATGCATTAAACAAAAGGAACACAATCTACACAAAGTCCATGAGCACGTCTCAAGCTATGCACTTGCAGGAAGGAAAAGCATGCCAGCGAGTTTCTGTTAAAGCACACAGAGAAGATGGCACCAGGCCAGCGCTGCTCTATGGCACTATTGTCAAGCAGAGGTAGCTGGTATGAGCTGACACTCTAGTGCACCAGAAAAGACTTTTCCCCCCTCAACAGGACCGGTGGAATTCAGCTTTCAGCCTCGCATAAACAGGCCTAGTGCAGCCATGA
>JAQMYJ010000008.1:14677140-14715744 GCA_030014305.1 Clarias laeviceps | reverse complement strand
TGGAGTATATGCAAATTGCTATTATAAAAACTTAAGCAGCAACTTTTCCAATTTCCAATATTTATGTAATTCTCAAACCTTTTGGCCACGACTGTACATGATGAGTTTCCCCCTGAACACAAACGCCTCTGTGTCTATAAATAGCTGAGGGAAAATCCACCTCAAATGGTACTATACTGGTACGCATCAATCGCATCATCTCCATCATAAGTGGTGGATTTATAAACATTTCAGTTACATACCAGTGCAAAACAGATATAACAGTGATGTGTGGCTGGAAGAGGAAAAAAAAGATCATCTTTTTATGAGGTCCATAAATAAATTCAAGCTAATAATCAGTCTTCATATTTTTCACTTCTTGTGAAACACAGCCTTCCTATTCTGCGCAGCAGCTGGATGTGAGCGGAGCTAAATTTCCCATATCGCTCTCCCTCTGCAAAATGACATTTCATGGTTACTTTCTGATCAGCCACGTGGCCGTTCTGTCATTACATGACACTCGGAGCCAAAAACAGAAACAGTTCAGCTCTACGCAATGGCTCTATGGTTCAGTACTACGCAACAGCTGCTTATTTTACATTTGCTTAACCGTAACAGAAACAGTATATAGGATTTCTCTATATACTTTTCCCGGTGTCTATTGCGTTGCGTGCCTTCCATTAGTAAATACACACAGAAAAACACACCGAGTTTCATACATACAGTACGACTCAAATCTAGAACGCAGAGACAAGGTATGAGCCCTAGCTTGACACATTACCTGTGCAATGAAAGATTCAATACGTTTGTCTTCTGCATTGTCAGAGTCAGTTACAATATACTCTATTGTTCAAAACACCATCAGAAGGGGAAAAAAAGAAAAAGAAGAAGAAAAAAAGTCACCTACTAACGAACATTAGGAAAAAACTAACAGGTATGAAAAGCTTAATATTCGGGAAGCTTTCACAAGACACCAAAAGATTCAATCAAGCCAGAACAAATTAAAGCAACTGAGAACATAATTTTTCATCTAAAGCATTAACCTAATAAAAAGTCTAAGTTGCTTCACAGTTTTGTGGAAAACTGATCGAACTAATAACTGCTGCAGAAATATTTTATTATTTCTCGCTATACTTGTGCTGAATTTCATCATATAATTAAGGAATGGGATACGAAAATATTGAATGTCTTTGCTAAGAAAACATGATTCCAGAGACACTTAAATGGTGTCTGTAGTTTTGTCGAGAGGTCTTGAGAGTTACATTTACATTTAGTAGACGCTCTTATCCAGAGCGACTAACATTTTTTTCCTCATTACACATCTGAGCAGTTGAGGGTTAAGGGCCTTGCTCAAGGGCCCAACAGTGGCAACTTGGTGGTTGTGGGGTTTGACCCTGGGATCTTCCGAACCGTAGTCCAATACCTTAACCACTGAGCTACCCCTGCGCCCCCCATCCCCACCCATTTATATCACTGAGCTGAGGATTTCAGGTTTGTTTTTCTACAATATTAGCTAAATTATTTTACTTGGTCAACTTGGAAGACGTTATGACGAAATCATAGTAAAGACTGCCTGCATATACACTGACTTCCTAAAGGGCCCTTTTTTTTTTTACTTTTCCACCAGGTCCCTTTTTACCTTTTCCACCAGGTTCTGCTCATGCCAAGGTTTTGTTAAATGTTTTCTGCTCTTACTGTCTGACCACCGTGGCAAACAGGAGGGAATGATTTTGGGTTGGAGTAAGCAGGGCTTTTACAGCACTGGTGTGTTTTTGCCATTTTAAATCACTCACTTCCACCAGCGACTGAAAGAAAAGGCAGAGCTGTCAGACGCTGACACGTCCTTAAAAAGCACTTCAGCGTCGGCTTATCACAGACATGCATGCTCGCGCTCCCTCACAAATACATGTAGGTTGTCAAAGGCATCTCCGGTGTATTTCTAACCTCAAACGCTCCCTGCCACAATGGCACCTCTGGAGTGAGACAATGCTTCAGGGGGTTCGTAATGAAACACTTGTTTACGACATCAAATACACGATAAAACAAATCCCCTGAGCATGACCGAATTCAGGTTTACGTACTTCATCGAGCAGGTGAAAACATTTAGCGCTGCTCCTTAGGACGTGTGCTACTGGGGCACGATTCATGCCTAGAAAGTTTTTAGAGTTTTGAGGATGCAACAGCATGCAAGGAAATAAAGACAATTAAGTGATGTGACTCGCGCATTTACGTCCCAAAAAAACAAGGCTAACATTGTGTGAATAGGAGAGAAGTGGAAAAAACAACAATATATTCAAATACATTTATTCATTCATGAATAGTAACTATTTTATCCTTTTCCAGCTTGGCCAAAAGTTCTACAACTTTTAAAACAACAAACACGAGGATTTCTACGAGGCCTGACAACGAGGTGAAACTACTGCTTATTGTTACATTTGGGTCTTATCCAAAATCTCTGTACGCAGTGCCGTTCACTCTGGAGGATCCGTCACACTGCTGTGGTGAGTTTCAAATTTTGGCCATTCCACATAAAAACACAAAACATTATCTCATTGAGAAACTGATTGCAGTACCAACCAGATCAGCATTCATGAGTCCTACCACATTCATAAAACATGCCATATCCACAAAAGATAAGAGCACTGTAAATAGAGATACACTGAGGCCTTTTATAAACAAGGTGGAAAAAAAGGAACAGACATAAGAGGAGAAAAAATATATATGTAAAAGAGATAAGACAGAAAAAAATAATAATAAATGAGAAAAAAAAAAAACTTTTTGCCTCAGATTTTGTTGAAGTAAGTTACAAAGAAATTCTAACTAATTTCTTCACAAATACACACAAAATAAACCCGATTATAAAACCATTAGCAAGCTTGTGTTTGTGGTTATAAAATCCCACCTTCTGCATTAGGATTGGTTACAAGAATCCAAGCTGACGAAGGCAGGACTTTTTTATTCAGTCACCTGTAGCTTTGATTACAGCACACAATGTGGCGGTCAGTTCATGTGTGAAAACAATTCCTCGTGCTCCCAGAACCACTTTTTCAATGTGACCACAATTTGAGCCCTGGATTACACCTGTTCCACTAGGGAAGATCACATCAATGGAGTTTGTAATTCAGTACAGAATGTACTGAATTACCTGGTTGTCAGCTGACTTCATTTTATTGCACATACCGTTGCTGAGCCTAGACCTGACCGAGCAACTGCAGATCATAACGCCGCCTTCAGAGGCTTGTACAGCGGCCACTTTGCATCATGGGTAACATCGCTTCATGCTCTTCCCTTCTTACCCCGAGGCACACATCGTTCTGGACTCATCATGACTTTTCTTTATGCTCCCCAGCAAATTGAAGCCTTTTTTTCTGATTAGTCTGACTAACAAGTAGTTTTCTTATAGCCACACAGCTGTTTACTCCCAACCCTATGAGTTCTCATCACATTGTGTCTGTAAAAAAACATAGCTGCGGTTTTTACTGTATACATGTTTTACCATGCAATTTTACCAAGCGATCTAAATTCATTATTCTTTCCGACCACATTTCTTCCACAAAGCTGACGGTTCAGCACTATCCCCTTCTTGGTTTTGATAATGTATTAAAAGGTTCTTAAAAAAAAATAAAAAATTCCCCAATAATTTGACCCAACAACAACAATTTATTTTATTTTTTTTAACCCTGCTGCTATAGTTTAAGTGACAAGAGGGAGTATTTATAATCGTAGAATCATAAAATATCCAATGCAACTGTAAATGGATTTCAAAAAGCACAGGTTTAATTATTTATTCATTATGAATTAAGTACTGCAGTATAATCATAAAACACTTTGGGACATGTCGACATGTTGATAAAATGTATATATATTTTCCTATTTCACACCCGTGTTTTAATGCTTACTTAAATGACTCACTAAGCGAACAGAATGTAATCAATCAGCGTCCACAGAGAAAACTGGTTAAAACTGCATAACAGTAAAAAAACTATGTAAAAAAAATTATAATCAGTGTAAATATCTTGTATAAAGAATTCTGTGCACTGCTGATTTTATTTCGTGCCTACCGTTGGCGACGGTGAGGTAGGCCTTGTTGTTTCCGCGAGCCTTGTTGGTGAGGTCCTCCGTGATGTCCATGTGCGCGTGGATCTCCTCTCTCAGCTCCTCCAGAATAGCACAGAGATCATTCTCCCAGAATTCCTTATCCAGGACCTCGATCAGCTCCCCCAGCTGTACTTTAGTGCTGTAGTACCAGATCCTCTTCCCCTCTTCCTCCTCCTCATCACCATCTTCCTCCCTGAAACAAAGACATGTTATTCTTTACAATCAGATCATGTATTAGATGAACACATTAGATGTGAATGGAAACTGTGGTTGTAAGGAGCGTACATAAAGCATAAAGCACACTATATTTACACATGTTTTTAAATCTAAAACAAAGTGGTTTGCAGAGATAAACGCATATTTTTAAAGCATAAAAGTACTTCTTTTTCGGCCAACTTCTATTAGAATGCTTTTGAAGTTTCTTAGCGAAGATACACTGCCATTAAAGCAGCACTGTAATTAAAATGTCTGCATAGAGCTTGCAAAAACTTGAGAGGAAATGTGTTATGCCTTTTCATATCAGAAAGTGAACAGAGTTTATCACATCACATAAAAAAGCAGGTAAAGTGCCAGAGACAGCTCTACTGTTAACCCTAAAGGCGATGGTACAACACTTAAAACCCAAACACTACATTTCAAAAGTACAACCTAAAGCTTTTTTTTGGGGGGGGGAAGAAAAAAACATGTCCTAAACAACACAGTGTTCTCCTGCTGCTGCTCTAGATAAAGACCTCCAAGCTATTAAACAATAAGAAAACATTTTCCTGTTAATATGTACATCACAATTACTATTCGTCCAGACTGAACAAGAGATCGGCAAGCTCAGTTTACATATCATTGATTTAATGCGTTACTACTAGAGACTGCTTGCTTTTAAAAAAAAAAAAAAAAAACACCCACGTCTGAGCTATACCGGCAGCCAGCTCACTGAGGGCAAATACTACAGCACCCGATACTTCTCCTTTCATAATAAACAACACTCCCTGGTTAAACTAAACAAAAACACATTTAATAACACATTAATCTGGGTTGAGCACTGAAGCATGAGCTGAATCTAACAACCTTCTAGGCATGTGCTAATCAACCCTATTCCACTGAGAAGGCGGTTCACCTGTTATATTTGCAAAGCCTAAACATAGGATTGCACGTGTTCTCTTTAGTGAAGGCAATCCCACAACTCACTTAGCTTAATCAATTAAACCTGGAGCCAAGATTGGAAAACTTTGCAAGCAGAAGAGTATAACAGAGTGGGATTTAGCAGACCCAATTAAACCTCAAAGTCCAATTCAGTTTTGTAGACTGGCGGCAAGAGATTGCAGACTAAAGCTGGCATAATATCTCAACAAAAGGACTTTAATCCATCACTTTAGACTCTGAATACTTTTTAGGATATTTTTTTCTTAAATAGGCTTTCCAGTCACTGTGGAATTACCAATCAGAACCAGGAGACAGTTGCAGGTGAACGCACATTAATAATGATAGTAATTCACATTCTATTCAAAGATGTGAAATACAGCAAATTCGCAGACAAGTTCTTATATTGTGATTTATTCCCTGCAACAACTTATTAAAATTATTAAATAAATAAATAAAAAAACTCACACAACAATCCTGCGATTAAGGAACCAGTACTTCCGCTGGTGCCGGTCGTAGCCGATGGGTTCCTGCCGCAGGTACGGACGGCTCCTCTGGGCCTCTGTGACGCAGTCACTGACACCAGGTACACGATGGGCGGCACATATCTCACACTGCCACTCATCCTCAGGCACGGCCTCCAAAGGCGGCCGCACACACTCCAGGTGGTAGACAGCGGAGCATGTTTCGCAGCAGAGCAGGTCACCGAGACGGTGGCACGCGCGGCAGTGGTCGTCGTACTGCACGGCTCCTTCGCTCATCAGCTCTTCACGGGCCATGTTAGTGGTGAGAAAGCGATCTACGAGAAACTGCAGCACCTTTACCTTGCTCTCCAGCGGGCCATACGGGTACTCGTCGGCCTCCAGGTGATCGAGCGCGGCGCCGGCGTACTCTGTTTCGCTCTCGCAGTACGCCCGCACCACCTCGGGCCACGTCATGCCATCCACAAAGTACAGAGTAGAGTTGACGCTATCCTTAAGGTCAGCCGGCCCAAACGTGGTGTTTGAGGAGTCCTCCTCACGCAGGATGGCCTTGAGCAACGCTATGTGTGTCTCGGCCAGCAGCGCGCACTGCTCCTGACCCGCCAGCGCCGCGCAGAAGTCCTCAAAGCGGAACGGCGAGAGACGCAGCACTGTGCTGAAAGTGCGCAGCACCTCGTACACGGCTGAAGCGTTCAGGAGCTGCTCGGGCGGGATGAGCAGGTCCTCTGAGGACTTCGGCAGCTCCAGGGCAGGGATCTCTTTCTGCTCCAAGACGGGAGAGGGCGGGCGACGGGCTCGGCGTCTCCTCCGGCCTAGTAAAGGACAAGCATGCATAAAGTGAGACACAATCCGAAGGAATTTGCAGCACATGTAACCTCTGTACATGTATTACAGTAAACCCTGATGATTTACATCATCGTGATCATAGTGCATTATCACTGACCACTAACATCCTGTCACAAAGAAAAAAAGAAAAGATACTCAAACATAAATAAAATAAAAGATAAATCATTATTGTATGCATATATTTTTTTTAACTCTTTTTGCAGTTAGGAGGCATGTTTTCTATAACAAGTTTGTAGGTTATCCCAGGAGACTTGGGGCATGAGGTGGGTTACCCCTGGACAGGGTGCCAGTCCATTGGAGATCACACACACCCTACAGGAAATTGGGGAACGCCAATTTGGACTGTGGGAGACTGTGGGAGTACCTAAAAGAAAACCCAGCAAAGACCACTACGCCACCATGTGTGTGTGATGTAATGCATTACTACACATGTGTGTTTTAACAGTGTACTAGGAAGCGGTCAAATTTTCCTTAGAGAGATTGATGCACTTATATTTGCTGATTTTTAACCTGTCAGCTCCCTTGAAGCGCCCGAGAAACAAAGTTAGACCTGTGAATTAATCTTTTCTGCACAGATTTCTATTAATTTTTTATGCATTTGAATAAACCTTATGCACAGGAAATGTTGATTCTCAAAACTCTGGAAAGAAGAAGAAGAGTCAGAAAAACCACATGGAGGAAGAAATTAAACATAACAGAAACAGAGAAATACATTGGTGAACATTTTAAAAGACAAATGTCTAGACTTTTATTGGGATTGATCAGTGAATGCGGTAATGTCAGTAGGGTATCGGCAGGGCGTCAGTGTGAAACTCCCTCCGTGTGTGAGGTGAAGCGCTACTGGCGCTCGTTTTCAAAACAATCCAACGCATGGGATCCTGTCATTAGCCTGACTAGCCTGTAGCTTACTTAGCTAATGAACAAGAGCCAGGGTTAGCTTACATGAGTGGCTTCTCGCTCCAAGACTTACAAACAAAACGAAAATGTTGCCTTCTTAAAAAAAAGACTTCAAATTTAGGCAACAGTAAACAGATACCACGGCGTGTTTTAAACACTACTGCTAGCACACAGGTCGGCTAACACGAAAGCAGGTTTTAATATTCACATAATGAGATTTGTGTGTAACTTGAGTTGAAACACTAACAAAAACAAAGCTCGAAATGGAATCAAACTGGCGTTTGCAGAACGCTTTTAACAGCATACTAATCAATTCAATATTTAAGTAATAATTGTTTTTAGTTAAGCTTAAGTCGCTTGTTAGCAAGATGCTAACGTCAAGCCCATGACTGAATGAAACACGCTAAGTTTGCTCAGCTAGCCTGCGAGCTAGCACTCCCTGTGCGCCTTTATGTGAATTAAGCGATCAAGTGTAATGATATGAATAAACATCGAATGAATACAATCGTGGTGTTTGGATTATCTGGTTGTTCTCTGAGCCACTCTTCAGCAAAATAAAAACATCTTTACAACACAGATAGCTAGCAAGCATCCTTGCACTGAAAGTTAGGCCTGCCTTGACTTAGCACATAGCTACTCCATTTTGAGATCCAGCAAACACTTGATTAAATTGAACAGAATTTGAAGATGTAAATAAACAAGGCGCTGTGAATTTTGCAGGATAAGATTGCGAACGCGAGCGATTTGTGAGTTTAATTTGTTTAACAGGGAGTTACTGGGGTGATGAGATGCAGTGATACCTGGAGTGCTGCCGTGGCTGCTCTCTGTGCAGTAGCTGGCATCATCATCATCATCCTCGGGCAGCTCTTCCAGGTAGTCCGACTCGTTGTCGACGGGCTCGTCTTCTTCCTCCGTGAGAGGCTCTTCCTCCATGTAGTCATCCTCCTCCGATGCTAAGCTCACCGCATCCTCATCTTCGTCGCTCTCGTGGTCATCGTACACCACGGCGCTAGCAGCGCTCCGTCTCCCCCTGCCTCTTCCAGCTCCTCTACCCCTGCCTCTACCCCGCGATGCCGCGGATCCAGCTTTCCTCTTACCTCGCGATGAATTAGGGTTTCCCCGCTTGGGTGTTACAAAATCGTCGTCACTGCCCCCTCTCCCCTTCCCCTTCAATCCTTTCCGGGGTCTGAGACCGCGCACCGGCCCTGGAGAAGGCTCCTGCATCAGCAGGGTTTTGGGCGGCCTGCCTCTTCTCCCCCTCATTACACATAGAAAAACCTATTCTTTCCTTCTTCAGTCCTAGCGCGCACCGGAAGTGCAGAAAACTCGGATTTTCAGGCACCGACGGAAACCTAAACTCGCAGAGACGCAGATGCAGTAGTCCGGTGAAGCCACGGTCTGGGTTAACGCGAGAAAGCTCAAAGCGAATGGCCGGCGTCCCGCTTCGGGTCGCTCGCAGTCGCCATGTTGCTTCCTCTCTCTCCGTGTACTCCAAACACAGCGGGCCGCGAGCCCGGGTCACGTGACCCCTCCGCTCTACACAGCCGCCTGAAAGCTCACTACATCGCCCGCTCTTCCACTGCAACTCTGCAACTCACAGTTTCATACCTTATTCTCGGTGTTTTAATGCGGTGCTGTTTGTGCAATGCAAGACAGTGCAATTTTTAAGCTTGAGTTACCTAATTTTTGGTCACACGTAGTGTTATCTAGACATATTTGACCGTTTCTTTTTATAAACTCCAGTGGAAAGTTAGACTTTTTGACTGGGGCGCAAAGTGTGTACTGTGTGTATATATAGACATGTATATATGTATATATAATTTTCATTCATATATGTATATAAAATGAAAAATGGATTTGTCCAAGGGGTATGAATACTTTTAAGCACAACTGTGCTCAGTTGTGCTCAAAAGTATTCATACCCCTTGGACAAATCAATACTTTTAATTTATTATTATTTAATTTTTCATCTATTAAAATCTACTTTGGCGAAACTTCCATTGTATTCAACATATATTAGTTGCTATGCACAACTCCACATATGTGTTAGCTAAACTTTATTTGTATACCAATAGATATGGCCAGAGATTATCTTTTGGATCTGTTCAAAATGAATCATACCCTATTCCCAATTTTAGAAAAAAAAAATTTTTTGGGTGAAATGCACATGGTTTCACACTCCAGTGACTATAATCAATTTAATCAATTGAAGTGTAATCAATTAAGGCCTAATATTGTTAAATGGTATAAACACACACAGAGAGAGTGTCTAGGTTTATTAGGTCTTGATGTGGTCATGATGCTTTACCCTTTTCTTTAAAGTAAACTGTAAATCTGTAGTTTTTTAATCTGTAAATTCATAGCTATTTTTATTTGGGACAGTTCACCCTCAGATTCACCAACAATCTGTCCTATTTAAAAATCAGAAATTTCTTTGCTTATTAGTTATAATAGCACCCATAAATTTTGGTCCCCATAATTGGCGTTCCCAAATTGCCCATAGTGTGTGCATTGACCAGAGGTTCTACCACTGTCGTAACTGGGAATAAATACAGTGATAATCACCATTGGCCTCCATGGACCATAGTTGGACTACAGAGGTTCCTAGATGGATGGATGGACGGAAACAATAAAATATCAATTCATATTAGAAAACATGGCCCTGAGACCCTAGTTTTATCTTAACTTTGGGTAACTGTCTCTGTAAAGTTTTGCATGTGTAACATCCTGTGTCTGAGGTGGTTTCCTTTAGGTTTCTGTAACCCCCAACACACATGCATAGGTGAGAAAGGTGTTTGTATTGTCCATAGACTGATGCAAAGTGTTCCTGTGTTAATAAGGATAAAAACATAATGGCAGCATAGAACAGATAAACATATTGGCAGCAATCTGAGATAGCAATAATCTTCAGAAGATCTAGGGATCTATGTTTACCAACATGCATTTAATAGATAGATAGATAGATAGATGGATGTGGGGTTTAAGAAAACCTTAAAGACTGAGTCATAACCTAAACCATAGCAAGTGTATTAAATATACAGTATGTATAAAGTTTGTGTAGCCAGTGTACAACAGGGAGGTAAGACCAAGATCAGACCAACACCACATTAGAGGACTCTAAATGCTGAATAAATTGTGGCCTAATGATCCTCATTACCCTACACAGGATGAGCAGTATTAAAATAAATGCATGAACTTACGATAAAACATGGCTCACTCTTCTCAGCCAGATTCATGAGGGAGCATCACCCTGCAGATTCCCAAAGGGGCCAAGTCTCAAATAAAAACTCCTAAAATGTTATAAATAGTCAATAACTTCATTAACTATTTACTCAATGTATCTTGACAACGAAAAATGCACACAACAGTCCTGCTTGTCTTAAGTTGTTACGTGTGTCATTCAGTGATACTCGTGATTTATTTTTCAGATTGCAGAAGTTATTGTATTTCTGAACTTTGCCCACCAAAGTTGATTAATAAATATTATAGTCTAGCGTAATGCACTGGATTCCCATCTCTGTTGTTTTGCTGTTTTCTCTCTAATCTTTTGTTTAGAGCACATGGCCACAGCAGCTTGAGCTGGCTCTGAGCCAAATGAAATCAGGCCTCGAAATTCGACTAACACGTGTTTCGACTTTCGAAATCTGAACGATTCAAAATGAGACTCAGTTCTCAGTTACAGTATGTGATTAACAATCCTGTCTTTATTAGACGTACTGTAGCTATTTGCTAACGTTTAAAGCTAACTAGGTGATTTTTTTTGCAAAATAAACGACATGCGTCACTTTGTTGTAACATTACAGCACATCCTGTTAGTTCAGTCATTTTCAAAAGATAAACTACATTTCAAAACGTGCACTTTTTGTGTAATTTACGTGTACGACTTGATAAAATGAGTAAGTTATTGCGTTTAGTTATAGCATTTTTATTGCGTTGTGAGAAGCGAGTGTTCTCGTCGGTAGTCGTGGCCGAGTGGTTAAGGCGATGGACTAGAAATCCATTGGGGTCTCCCCGCGCAGGTTCGAATCCTGCCGACTACGAATGATTATTTTACTTCTGGGAATAATTAATTTGTTCTATATATTAAATTCTACAAAACAGAAGCTTCAGTAGATAGTTTAAATAACATGACTGTTTAATATTTAGTATCCAAGATTATTATTTTTTCAATAATTTCATGTGTGATTAAAATTTGTTGAATAAATTTTTATTTTTTTATTATTATTTTTTTTAATAATTCAAAACACAACTTTTTTTTGTAGTGGTCTCAGACCTTGTACATGGCCTTTGACTATAAAAAATATTAAAAAGCTTTATAACTACAATAACTATTTGTTTGGCTGGGTTTTATTGAGTGTAGGATTATGAATCAAGGATTTGTCATTTTATGCAATGAAATTGTTAAGCAACAATTAATATTTAGTGGAAAGTCCTATATATATATTTTTAAACCTACGGGGTCTGGCTGGGCATAGAATCAAAAAGATGTGCAGTTTGATAGCTTCCTGAAAATTATGTACAGAAATGTGCCACTGAGGTTTGCAAGTCACTTGAGAATTCCCTTGCTTGTAATTACAAATTAAATCAATACACAAGGGACAAGTGATACTTAACCATTTATTATTATTGGTTAATATTTCAGAACTTCCATGAGATATGTTTGTTACACATAAAAGTAGGTATAAAAAGTTGCACCCTTACCAACCTCTAATGTGAAACAGCAAATCTTCTGTCCCAAAGCCGGAGGTTTTGAACATTTTGTTAAACCTTCTGTTAAAAAGCACTGACACCAGAGACTTCTTACTTAAATGTTACCTGGAAAATGGATTGCACATTTTTCTTTGTTAAATAACAACACATTAAAATAAAAACACATTGTATGATTGCCCTTTATATTTTTGTTGCACAAGTTCCTGTCACTGAGTTGACACTATCAAAAACATAAGTTCATTAATGCAAAGCTGTGATGTAGTAACATTTCATTTGACCAGCCAGAATGGAAAATTGAAATAAGGCAATCAATAAATAAATACATAAATTATATTTTTAATTCATCAGCTTTTAATACTGGTAGTTTTTCACAAAAACATAGTCAAATTATATGCTTTTTGGGACTGTAAACATACAAAAGAAATAAAATGCAGACATTTAAATGTTTTTGTTGGTGGTGGTGTTTTAAGATGACTTTCACAACTGGTAGTATTTTGTTTTTTTTTTATTAATTAATTAATTAATTAATTAATTAAAAAATATTATCACCCAGTTTTAAATTAATGATGTTTGTGAAATCTATATTAATGAAACACTTTGCATTTTGTTTTTGCAAAATCTGTTACCTGTTTGCTTGCATAGTTTTAAAACTCTGTATCAGTCATATTTCATCCTCAAATATAATAATGATCCTTAGTCAAGTGAATTACTAATTTCTGTAAATCTTTGGAAATAATTGTAAACAATATGCATAAAAACAAGCATACAAAAAAAATATTTTAGTTATTTTATTTTATCACAGTTATTATTAGGGGGCATTTGTCATGTTATACAAATAGTTTTAACTAAATATCTATTTTAATAATTTTTTAAACGTTCAGACTTTCAAATGATTATAAATTTATCGACTATTTTAAGTCAAATTGAAGCCTAATACTATACCTCTTTAAAGTCTAGAATGGAGAATGTATAAAATTACTGACAAGAAAATGATAAATAAAAACGACCAGCAGGTGACAGTGTTACACCATTATATTACACTCCAGCATTTTGTGAGAGTTTGTATGCGTTCTGAAAGAGGGATTTAAGATTAGGTAATGATAAAATTAACTCTTTATAAAATATATAATATAAACGATAATACATACCATGATATCAAAGTATTACAGTTGTAATTGAGTAGGCAGGAACTGTTAATATGGCAGGAGAATATTAGATAACTGCTGAACCTTTTGTAACCACTGTGGTACCCAATAAGTAGCATGTACTGTACCATAGTGTGTGCACGTGCTATATCAGAAAGTACCATGGTACTGTAAAAAGAACTATATACAGTGGTGGATTAGGAGAGTTATGGTAGCTCACTGGGACAAACAAATTGAGTTATAGGTTTCTTTATGTACAAACGAAAAAAAAAGATGCAGAAGATGTAGGTTTTTGCTCAGTGTTTCTGTGTGAAGAAGAAGTCACAGGACACAGAGCTCCGTGGGTTTGCATTTTGAGGCACATTTACATGGGGTGCGGCTGAACAGTTACATCTGACAGGTTTATCAGTTGTACTGTATTTTAATCCGAAGGCAGCACACAGGTTTGCATGGAAGTTTCTAGTACAATCCTTAATGACCCGGTGTAACCCCGGATCTGTTATGTGCGCGCGCTGGGGGCAGTTTGTTACAGAAAGGGAACAATCTGACCGAGAAGGACTTTTATTGAGGATTTCAGAAACGCCACACTTCCCCGTGACCTCGTCACGTCTCTTTAAATTGAGTATTTCCTCCTTTAATTTATTCACGTATCCATACGGTCATTAGCATTCCGTAGCACCATTATTAGCCTTAATTAACATTACTTTCTGTTCATGTTTCACGTGAGAGAGTCAATAACATTGTTTATCATTGTTTGTTCTTACATTTCTATTCCATTTATTTCCATGTTTGCTAACAGAATAGGGGAGAAGAGAACCAAGCCAACTGAGGATGTCTTTATATGGTCATTTAATAATAATAATAATAATAATAATATGATTGCACGTGACCATATAATTTTAGTCTGTTATTAAATTCTGCCGTGAAAAAGTATTTGATTTTTAATTTTACGCAAACATATCAGAATAAATACAAATGCATTTTTAAATGATTATTTTATTTATTAAGCAAAGAAAAGAAAGAAAAAAGTCCAAACCTACCTGGACCTATTTGAAAAAAAAAAAATGCCCCCCTTTATAAACCATAAATAAACTTTGATTTTTGGAAAGTTGAGTAAATTTCACTTGCTTACTGCCAGACCCGTTGAATCAAGAAATCACTTAAATAGAACCTGTCTGACAATGTGTAGCATGCTAACAAAACAATTATCATCCATAAATAAAATAATAATTTAAAAACTGCATTTCATATTTATTCAGGTTATCTTTGTGTAATATTAAACTTTGTTTCATGATCTAAATCATTTAAGTGTGACAAATATGCAAACACACAAAAGAAAGAAAAAAAAATAGGAATGGGCAAATAGTTTTTGATAGCACTGTATGTTTTCTGTTTATTATTCTGCCTAGCCAGAATAATAAGAGGCTAAATGTATGTGATGATTTTGTTGAGTTTAATGCCTTCTCTTTAACTGTTTAAACAAGCCCTGTTTTATCAGTTGTCTTTGATCAACTCTTGCGGTTAGTCAGTTTTGTTGCCTTACTTCAGTTGTGCCTTACAATGCTCAGCCTTAACATTAAAGCCACTGACAAGTGAAATGAAGATTTCGTGAAATGAAAGTTAAATGAAAAGTCGATGTATTAGGAAAAATAAGCAAGCGTGAGTGCCTGAGCGACACGGGCCAGATTAGAACTCCAAATGACAGGTCTTGTGGTGTGCTCCCAGGATGCAGTGATTAGTACCTATTTAAAGTGGTTTAAAGAAGGACATCGATGAACCAGGGACATGTGCTTGGGGAGTGAAAGCTTTCCTGTTTGTTTCGATCCCACAGAAGAGCTACTGTAGTGCAACTCACAACCTTTATGATATCAATGATTGCATTTTTATTTTTTTAAACTAGTTGAAAAAAAGTGAATGTAAAAGAAATTCTAATGGATTCGAAGGAGTACAGTAATAAAAACCTGGGGTTTACCTTGTATTGTCCAAGCCCCATTTATTATAATTAATTAATAAACACATTTAAACCAATCAGAATTGCAATGTGGAGAGTTCAACAGCACTGTGGTGTAATGTGGTGGCCTGGGTACAAGAATATCAATGACGATCAAAGTCGCATCCTGTTAGTGGTTCATGGGCAACTCTCAGTCTACCTGTTGCACATGCTCAGTTTCAGATTATTGAGACTACAAGAAGGAGAAGAAGAAGAAAAAAAAACATACTGCACAGACTCGTTACTATCTCGGATCAGAACTGACGACTCCTGATGTGTCACCTGCAAACGTCAGGTTTAACAGACGGTGTAATTCTGCACCAGTGCGGATGGTCAGGATTCCAGATGCGAGTTTTCTCAGTCAGTAGTTTTAGATCACATTTATTAATATTAAACTATTATATTGCACAATTTTTTATACCTGGTTTAATATATTCCAATTTCCACAAACAATACTTGCCATTTCCTTTTTTGAGACTCTTTCATTACAATATACAATGTATATTAAAAACAATAAATACATTCACGCTACATCACCGACTTAAGTACTTAAGAATGCATCAGATTATTTTTTTTGTATGTCCCCAATATGACCTTCTACAATGTTAGTTAGTTTGCACTGTTCATACACATTCCACTCTATAATATTTTAATCATATTTTACAAACATGTCTATGGTCAAATGTTAATCTGCTACTGTGATTCAATTTATGCATGCTGGATCTAATCTTGCATTTGTATTTCCATTCTGTTGTTCCACCCGGTTAGTCCCTGTGCTTTTCAACAGGGTGCAATATAAACATATACAGAACATGTGTCTCACATTAATCATTTATTTTAAAGAATATGGGAAACACGAGGGTTTCAAAAAGTCAAAAAGGGTTTCAGAGTCAAAAAAAAAAGTTTTAGAAAAGACAAATACATAATCTTTCGTCGAAATCACCACGCTTTTCAATACACTTTGTCTACCGGTCAACAAGTTTTCATATTCCCTCCGATATGGGTGACTGAAAGTCGAAGACTGAAAAACAGCAAGTAATGTTGGTGTATTCTTTACAAATACATTTTGGTAAACCTGTGCTCACTGTAGCCTCTTTGCTGATGGGAACAGATTCTTATACAGTTCACCTAAATGTCCAACTGCAAACTGCATTCGAGTAATTTGTACCTATTTAGTTTTTTAGTCTACATATGGTAGAACGGTAATACTTGTCATTTATATCATACATCAACCATTTTATAACACCATCCTGTCAAGATCAATGGCTTTTAAGAAGAAATGCACCTTCAGGAGCCGGGTTCGATTCCCGGCCAGGGTCGATTCTCATCTCGGTGTGCATGGAGTTTGCATCTTCTTCCTATTTTTTACTTATTTTCCACCACAATTTGCAAATATATTCTTTAAAAATCCTACAATGTGATTTTCTGGAATTTTTTTCTTATTTTGTCTTCTATAGTTGAGGTTAAGTGGGAGAACTTGCACAATTGGTGGCTGACTAAATACTTTTTTACCCCACTGTATGTGTGCGCCTTGCAATGGATTGGCACCATGTCCAGGGTGTATCCCACCTCGTGCCCTAAGTCTCCTGTGATAGGCTCCAGGCACCACACGTCCCTGAATACAGCATAAAGTGGTATAGATGGCGATGAGTGAGTGAGCGATGATGACATCTATCTATTCATCCATCCATCCATCCATCTATCACCCTTAACATTATGACCAGTATCACAGCAGCTACAGTTACATTATCTTGTTACAATGGCACCTGGGAGGGAGTGGGATGTATTGGGCAGCTAGTAAACATTTTGTCCCTGAACTTGACGTTTTGTAAACTGAAAAAATGGGCAAGCGTAAGGATTTGCGTGACTCTGACAAGGGCCAAATTGTGATGGCGAGATGACTGGATCAGAGTGACTTCAAAACTGCAGCTCTCATGGAATGTTCCTGGTCTACAGTGGTCATGAAGTACCAAAAGTGCTCCAAGGAAGGAAAACTGGTGAACCAGCGACAGGCTCATAAACGGTCAAAGCTCACTGATGCATGTCAGGAGCGAAGGCTGGCCCGCATAGCCCAAAGTAATAGAAGAGCTATTGTAGCATAAATTGCTGAAAAAGGTTAATGCTTGTTATAAAACGTTGTCAAAACACATAGCCTTACTGTTTTAGTGGCAAAAGGGAACCTACTCAACTTTAGGATGGTGATCATAATGTTATAGCTTTTTTGTTATAACATTTTTTTTTATAATGTTTTTATAAAAATATATATTACAAATAATTTTAAATTGTCCCCACATGCAGTATAAGCGACAGTGTTGGGTATAACGCGTTAGAGTACTTGGATTACTTTTTTGATGTAACGACTAATCTAACTTGTTAGGTCCGCCATTTAAGTACTCAGTTATTTTTTTTTAAATGTAATCCGTTATTCCGACAATTTATGCAATCCGTGAGCCAGACAGCAGTCATTCCCAATGCGTTAGTATGTGCGTGAAAGTCGTCCTACAAGCCCCGCCCCCAATAACCCGCCCCCTCTGTTATTCCTGCTGTTATACCCCTCTCACCTATGCGGTTTGACTTTGTGAGGAAGGTGCGTGGAAAGATAGAAACCTAATCACAGCCAAAACTTGCGGCGAATCATGATGAACCGTACTTATGGCCACCGCTTGAAACTGCGTAGGTTAGATTGGGGTATTAGTAGTTAACAGATTATGGGTCAAACTTCGCTGAGTGATGATGGTAGAATAATTATATAGGTATTGACTTAAACAACATGCATGAGGAATCACAAAGGAGTTTTCATTTCTTGCAATGGAAAAGTACTTGAACTAGTTACTTTTATCAGAAAGTAACGCTGTAATGTAACTGATTACTTTTTAAAGACAGTAATTTTGTAATTTAATGTCCCCCAACACTGATAAGCGATGACCCGTGTAGCACATGAACATTATCTTTAATGCATATTTACTGTTTACTATTAATACACAATGACTTCATCAAAGATCAAAGAATGCCAAAGCATGGTTCTAGGCAGCATGTGTCCCCTGTAACACTGCTGTAGCGTGACTATTTAAAGCTTCACGCTCAAACTCAATTTCACAGGGAAACTGGAAATAACAGAAAATATAAGCTACATTCGACCGTGAAACCACCAGAACCTTGCAGGTGGTGTGGTTTAAACAGCCTGAGCTCTTATCGTCATCTGCAGCAGCAAGAGCGCACATGGCAGGAGAACAGGAGTTCTTACTGCTTTTGCATACTTTACAACCACCACATGAGCCAGCAGAGCAGGCCACACTGGCAAAAAAAAAACACAGCTATTTCGAGACACAGTACTTATCTGATACTAAACCACATTTAATGTCATTTGAATAGAAAAACACTGAGCAGCACTGCTCCAAGTTATGATCTGAAGTAAAGCACTTCAGATAATTTGACTACAGGCATGAAAGTCAGGATAAAGCAGCCCAAGTGTGTGTGTGTGTGGGGACCTTGAGCTTAAGTGGCAGGAGTGAACTATAGTATACACACACTGTAGAAATGTTTTAGTCAGAGCACTGATTTCAAGTGAAGTAGAATTCCACATGTTGTAACTATGCTTCTCATTTTGCATTAGAGTTTATGTGAGAAGCTCGAGCAGCAACACCAGGAAAACCCCTTCTGGCCAAGATGTCAGTCGTTGTATTGGTTGCAAAATGAGACGGCATCCTCAATGCATTTCAACACAGAAACACATTTGTCGCATAATTTTGGATACACGTATATAACCCTGCGTGCAAGGAAGGAGTATTTCTCCTATATAACCATTGCTGTATAGAACATTCACACAGATGATTCACACTCGGGCAATCATCCTACCTATATGTTTTTACTTTGGGAGAGTGAAAGGAAACTGGAGAACCTGAAAGAAATGCAGGTTCAGTTGCTAGACATGCGTGGTCTAACATGAAAAGTAACACAGGAAAAAGAGTCTCTGGCCTTAAAATGAATCAAAAGCCATCAATACATTTTTAGGGTTTTCAGTTCAGCCATTGAAACATTGCTGCAGGCTTGTTCAAGTCATGTGACTAGTTAGCCGTTATCATGTTGCATAAATAAAATTTCTAGTGCCGTGATGAGGACAGACTAAAACAAAAAAGTGCCGAAAAAAAGAATTAAAATTTTTTTTTACTTAGGTGGACTTTTTTCGAGGACTTGCTACGAATACACTTTATGAGCAAATGCTTGTGGGCCTTCGTCATACAACCGTCGTCTGGCAACCGACAGTTGGTGCAATTTAAAAAGATTGAAAGTAGTTTTAAATTCTTACTGGTCCTATTCAGCCAAAAGGTGAGGAGAATAAAACATGAAGGTGGTAAACAGTCCTGTAAATCTCATAAGTTTCTGTTTATATTTCCTCTTATTCCAGTTTAGAGTATCAGCTACATTAACTTTTATGTAGGTTTTGTGGTTAAATCCCAAATACTGTAGTGTTAAATGTTTCACAAGGGCAAATAGTGCCCTTGATTAGGGGTTAGCGCTGGATATGTAATTCAGCCTTGAATTTTTAAGGAGAGATGTATGTAGTTGAACGTCCCAATGCTGTTACATTCTAGTGTTGTAAAAGAAAGTATAATTGAAAGAAATACGTGTTGTATAATTGCTATTGTGATCATTTATCTCCTTATACTGCTTAATTATGATGATATCGCAGCCCTGCTTTTTTTTCTGATTAGAGGACCCCTCTAGGACCCCTGATTCAAGCCCAGGCACCTCCACATCCCTCATGAACTCCACACAGACATTAACCTAAACTCGGGATCAAACCCAGTACCCTGGATCTTTTGACTTGGCAAAACTCACAATAAATCTAAATCTTTAGCTTACAAAACAACTGACTGCTTTATTCAGATTTTATTAATTTTTTGGCAAACTGGCGATGCAGCAAGCAGTGCTGATGACTCACAGGGTCAGGGCTCTGATCCTGTGCTTTGGTTACTGTATTTTTGGCATTTCCTATCCTGGGTGTGTTCCTAGGATCGTCTCTAGATCCAACACACAGTGGTACTGATTATAATAGTGAGTACAAATTAACATTAAAGTGGAAGTGCCTTTTTTAATCACCTAAACAGCAGTACTAGATCACATTGAAGTAGTTTAAACAAACTTGGTTTTAAAAGTTTTTAACTATTTTTTTTCTCTCCCTTTCCTCCTTGCTACCAATTTCTATTAGTGACAAAAATTATGGATGTTTTAAATAAACCAGTGGTGGACAGCTCAATTTCTGTTCGGTAAACTGAGAGGAAAAACTTACAAGCTAAAGGCCAGACCGAGCCACAAGCCTCAGTTAAGCCTCTTCAGTCAATTTAGTCAAAAAGTGCTTTTAATCTACCCTGAACACAGGGTGGCTCAAGTATGGAGGCACAGGTGTTTCTCCTTATAAGAAATGTGATATCTTCTTTTTATTTCAGACTCAAGACGGCTTTAAAACTAAACAATCACTCTGCTTTTTTTTCTTCTTTGATGTCATCTGAATCCACTCAGGACAATCTCTGCATGTAACAACAGTTCTGATACAATACAAAAATGATTGACAGTGTTGAATGTATTCAGCACCAGTGTTGAAATCACAGACTGTTAATTTGACCATTTGTTGTAATTTATTAATGTAAAAACATTTCTGCCTAAAATAAACAACTTATATTAACAGCTGTGTAGCAATTTTTTTTTCACACAGGTATCCTTAAATTGCTGTGCATGACTCGAACACACTCGACAAGATAAAGACCTAAATGCTAAGTACAGATAACATAACATCACAAGATTTTTAGAATTTCATTTTTATTAATTGAAAAAAAAAAAGCAAATTAAAAAAAGAGCCCCAAAAAACAATAACCAAAAAAAATAAAAAAATTGTCAAAACTCTTTAGGTAAGAGAAGGTAGGACATTTAAATAGGAAGGATTGGTTCCATGTGGACACTGGTGCAAAGTGTCCAAGGGGGAAGTGTGTACAACACCAGCTCTTACTTTGGGACTGACGGAACCCGGCACAAGAGCCAAAGCTGTAGGCCGTAGACACCTACACACCAGAGAAAAAGGCACTAATCCAGAGAGAACAACAAAACAACAACAACAAAAAAGGCTCAAGGGGAAAAAACAAAACAAAAACAAAAAAACATAGAAGAATAAAAAATGGCTGACACAGAAAGTGCTCAAAACACACAATAAGAATGGAGAGAAGAGGGAAAATAACAGTTACATCAGTAAAGTTGAAATCTCTACTTTTCACATACAAAGACTCTTTATGATTTCGCATACTGGTATTACTGGTGCCAGTTGGGGACTGGCGAAATACATCATAACGAAAGATCAAAATCGCATGATTTTCAATCTTCTGCTGAAAAAGTGTATACACGCCTAGTGCATATTGTTTCATGTGGATGCATACATGGTCATACATGGTTTTGACACTGTAAATAGACGCGCCTCTGATATCTCGAGCGGGTGTGTGGTTCAGGACAGTGACTTTTACTTCCCTCATGCTCGTTTCGAAGGTCTAAAGTCAGCTACATTCACGGCCCGAGGAAAAGAAAGGGAAAAAGTGGCTGCGGTAATAACCTTGGCTTTGAATGGTGGCTGGCCTCATGATAATTTCACATTAAACAAACTCCTCCAGGAGGAAAATGTCCCCCACCTGCATCTTACCCGACGAGTCCTGATAAACAGTTAGGTTTATGAATGCGCAGCTCCAAGACGAACGTTACTTTCCTCCAGCGGGAATATGTGGCGAGTTAAATATAGCATGCCGACGTATCTGAGAAATCTCAGATTGTAATTCATCGAAACGGTTCAGCATGTCTTAGAGCTACTTCGTTCCATCCAAAAACAACTGAACATAATTTACATCTGAACAAAAATAAATGTGTGGAAAGATAAAACAGACAAACACATACAAATATATAATATATATCTTCTTAAAAATGGATTCTCTTTATGTATATTTTCACGGCACCAAAAACCGATGTACAAAGTTCTTGTGCCTGTTACTTCAGACTTTGTAACTTGTTATTAGCATCAATTATATATATATTTTTTAAATTGCATCTATCTAATGTGTGTGGTAGTTTTTTTAAAATTTTTTTTTTTTATATAAAATCTTTTTTCTTTCATTAAACCTAAAATGGCCTAAAAATTTCCTGTTACAATGTGATTAAAACATGCAGCCAAAACTTAATGAAAGGAAAATGCACTACAATGAAAAGGAGGAGTTGATGAAGAGGATATGGGGAGGCAGACAGAGCAGGGAAACCTACATACAGGATCGTTGTGGTGTTAATATGTGTGATGTTGCACTAAGCTTAGGCTCATTAGACCCTGGCTGCAAGCTTTCATAGTGATGCAATCAATATTTCTCAGGAATTAACATTGAATTTTTTTTGCCCATTATGTCACTGGAGAAATGAAACACTCTCCTGACCCTTTTTCCCCCCAGTTTCCATTTTTCTCTTTTCACTCTGCAAAACACATGGTGTTAGGGGCAGAGGGGGACATTTAGGCGATTTATTAAAGAGGGTTGTGTGGCTTTGGAAAGAAGGGACCTACAGGTTTATTGTTTACATGTTCCGATTGACGGGCGTGACGTAATTGCGCGGGAACATGCCCGTCTGGCCGTGGCACGCACCCTTCCACCAGTTAGGATCGGAGTTGTCCAGGACTTGGATGAAATCACCTCGGCGGAAACCCAGCTCTCCGTCCTCCTGAGGGTCAAAGTCGAACAGTGCCTGCACGTACGTGGGGTGCTGCACAAACAACGAAAGAAATGGCATCATGATTACGAAGCTCTGAACACACCAAACACTTGTAACTGTCAACAAGGTTCTTCTGAAATCAGCTGTGAATACACTACATGGTAAATACTTGAGTAGATCTTAAATGTAAGCAGATACACTGTACAAGTCATTGTGAGAACTTTTGGGTGTTTCTGACTGACCTGAGGCACCTGCTCGATGTCACGTAGAAAGATCTGTTGGTTTCGAGAGACTGAGGTTGAACGGTGATAATCCACCAGCTCGTTGAGGGAGTTGAATTTTACAACCCACAAGAAGTACTTTCCTGCCCCGTCACGCAACACCTTGAAGTGCTGAACATCATTGCCAAACCTGCAGGTACAGCGGGAGAGAGAGAGAGAGAGAGACAGAGAGAGAGAGATAAAGGGTTAAGTAAAACAGTTGTTTGTTTGGTTTTATTGCCATATCAGCTTCACAGGCTATTTCATGGCAGATACATAATAAACATTCAACCATTTTATACAAACCTATATAATATTAAGTTATAGATATAATGGGATAAATAAATATAATAGGATAAAAAAAATATATTTTACAAATAATCCCATACATATCAGTAGACTATAACCATAATAAGAGTACTAAATAACAAAGTACTATATAATGAAACATTGCGTCCAATTTTCACAATTCTTTTAGAAATACAACTATACAGCCAGACATATACACACAGAAATGAATAAATACTATTAATAATAAATAATAATAATAAAAAAAGGTAAATGAATAAAATGACCCCGGCATATCAATAATGTACAAACATTCAAGTGCACATGACGAGCTTCAAGTTTTTGCACACCATTCAAAGGAAATGCAAATGCAATTTCTCCTAAGATGTCATACACGTCATCTCCCTCATCCATACACAGTATGTATTGGAGGCATATACAATTCTAACTCACTTATAATTGGCTGTTTAAGATAAGTTGCTGCATTTATCAAACGTTTATTGATTTAAAAGAGGCGGACCTTGTGTTCACTACAAACTGAATTTTCCATTCTTTTATCAATATCGACACTGATCACGCAAATGTCACTGACACAGAGAATGGAATAGGTTGAAAAACATGACCATGTTCCTTTAAGGAGACAGCACGTCAAGCTTATCTTCAACCCTCCAATTGTAGAGCGGTCATATAATCCAGTAATAAAATGTATTCAAATGGTGGACTGTGGAACGACCTTATCCTGGTAATACAGAAACGAACCCAGAATCTCTCCCCGCTTCCAGTCAGTCAGGTGTGGTGGTGGAATAAATTGGGTAATTACACAGATGATAATCAAAAGCTGCTTTGCATATGAAGCTCCACATGAAAGGCCAGAACATCTGTAGGCGTGACGGCAGACGACACAGGAGCCGACAGCACACACACACACACGATTACACGCAGACAATAGCGTATGAAAGCAAGGTGGATTAAAGATGAGACTGAAAGCTTGGCTTGGGAGAAGTGAACACTAGAGGTCAGCTAAACGCCTACAGTCTGTCCGTACACTTTACATTTATACTCAAAGGAAATAAGGGTTCAGACAATTCAGCTTCTGTAAGTTAATATACGTCCAGCGTGTCGGTGCAATTCAAATTTGTCCAACTTGTGTACTTCATGAGATTATTCATGAGCACAAACCTTAACCTTCCCTGTCAGTACAACTGGTTTGATAATAAGCAGGTGGAAAAGATTTTTCCACAAAGCGCTCTCTCAGGCTAATGACAAAGAAGCTAAGAAAGAAGGCAGCAGTTACTGGGTGGGAAGAAAGCTGTAGGCTGACCTGAAAGCAGCACGGACAACAATTACACAGAGAACAATGAGCGATGATGAACTGCACTACCAATCATCTTTGTTCTACACGCATTTAGAGAAACCAAAACTTTTGTAACAATTCACAAAAAACATACAACTCTCAGCCAATAACTCAGCTTGTTTGAAAAAATATGGGGTTGTTGTACGATCGAGGGGACACCACACACAGTGACGTGTGAAAGCAGTGTTACATGGGGGACGCTTCTCTGCAAACAGTGTTAGGACATTACATTCAGAGACTGACTAAGACATGTACTTGGACATATTAAATTAGGATCTAATCTAAATGGCCAAGAAACCGATATCTAGAGGAAAGACTCATGTTTCAATAAGAGCATGACACCAACTATACAGCCCATAATCACTCATGAAGGCCTTGATTGGCCTTGTCACGCGACCGACATAAATGCCATTGATTTATGGAGGACTTTTAAAGCCATCATTGAGTCCCGCTTAACCCCATGAAAATGAAGACAATTTGCAAGAAGAAATGAGCCAAATCAAGCCACAATGTTGCAAAAATTTTATTATTTCTTACCAAAAACGTCTGGAAGCTGTATCTGCCCGACAATGGCTTTGCAACAAAGTATAATTTTGGTAATTTGTGGCGTGTGAAACGTCAGGTCCATTTAAAAGCATTTCTTTATGCTAACCAAGTCACACGTTTTTGTTTATACTTCTAAATAAAAAAAGTATGCGTGTCTATATGCACTTAAATACAAAAACAAAACTAAAGGCCGTGTCCACACATAGCTGGGTATTTTTAAAAAGAGATTTTTCTCTGCGGTTTTGGCGTTTCGTCTGCACGCAAACGCAGTTGTGGTTGTTGAAAGCACAAAGCTTTTGGAGTGAAGATTTTCCAAAACTCTGGCTTGTTGTAACTTCACCTTGTATGCCGATGATGTCAATATCTCTGTGGTCTCCTTGATTTGACGTCCGCTTTGTTTCTGAGGATGTTTGTGCAACAGTGGACTTACATACAGTAAACTAGTGTTAACGTTGCTTATTGGACTTTTTTTTTTTTTTTTTACATGCGTGTACATATACACACGCAGTTACTCACAACAAAAGTGCCTGAATGTACTATGAAGCTCACTGCTTCTACATACAGAACTCAGAAGACACAGACAGCGGTTTCGGACGAGACCCGGTCGGACTTCTACAAAGCGCAACCGGTGATGAGGTTTTATCTAGGCTTCTGATTGGCCCTCTGTTGATTAGGGAGGCTCTTGACAGCACTTAACAGGGCGTTTTGCGTTTTCATGTGGACAAAGATATTTTTAAAACATAGGTCGTGTGGACAGAATTATGTAAAAAAAATAAAAAAAATTTTATTAAAAAATAATAAACAAAAATATCCGACTACATGTGTACATGGCCTAAGAGACAAACACAAACAGAGCTCTAGAAAGGAGCCGCTGTCTATGAGACCCTCTGTAAGCTCTTCACATGAGTATGAGTTCAGTATGAGTTCAATCTTACAGTCAAGGTAGAGCAGACAAATAAGGGAATAAATAAAAAAAGTGAGGATGCAATGCGTGGTGTAAATTATCCAGAGTTACTGTATGAGCTCCAGTATGGCCACTCACTTGACAGACAGGGAAAAGTCTCCAGGCGCACTCTCGCTCTCTCTAATAAGGAAAGCTCCATCGTGCCTCTGTTTGTTCAGCAGCTCCTCTGCTCTCGCCCGAGGAATCCTCCCGAAGAACCACCTGCGTACACACACACACACACACACACACACACACAGAAATACAAAGAAAAGCGATTACTCAAAAATGACTTGCAATCTGTTTATCTGAGCAAGATGGAGTTACACCATAACATACAGTTCCCACTTGAGTGTTTCCAAACAGTGTTAGTAACCAGCTCAGAATTAAAACTTTTTTTAAAAATATACATTTTCAAAAACCAAACACTTGTTTGCAGAGCGTGACTTTTCTAGGTGGAAAAACCTATCGTCCCATCATGTTTTTTTTTTCTTTCTCCTGGAACATTTACTGCACAGTGCAATGAGGAAGTGGTCACGCAGGGCAGATGTCTGCATGCACTGTACATATTTGCATCACACAGACGATAAGGAACACGCCGACACCTCTGGGAGCGAGCGTGCGAGTTCAATACAGATGTTACACAAAAAAAAAAAAACAGCTGTCCTGTTGCAGCCTTTCCCTTTCCTCTGCCTAAGATTGGCACGGTCACACAAAACATCCAAACAGCTGACGAGCAGAGGAAAGAGACACCATTAAAACTCTTACATTTATACCCTTCAGATAAAGTCATCAACTAACCTATCAGAAGCTTCAGAATGGAATCAAACTTAGTGTATATATACTTCTGATTTTGATGAAAGTGATCAATTTTGTTTTTTTATCGTATCCTGACATTGAACAAATGCAAAATTTGTATTATGTTAATATTTATTGATCTAAAACAGAAAAAGTTTACTTTGATTTAATGTTTGAAAGTAAAGAAAAAAGGTTTTTGTGTTTTTTTTCTAAAGTGTATATAAATATCTGGTTTCAACTGTAAATGCTGATGAAAGACCGAGTGTACACAGACTATGCAAGAAGCAAATACACACCTATAGTTTTATGATAAAATGTATGCTGTAACATAACTGTTAATAATTTCACCTCTAATCATTTCAAGAATAGGAAACTCTAATAAAATTTCTTATTTGCAAAGAGGCCAGATTGTGGGTCAGTCCGAGTGTGGACTCTACCAGAGGATCTCAAAACATCTCCTTCTACCATCAACAGAATTCTTGGTCAAATTAAAGAAAAGTGTAAAACATCAGCGGTGCCATGACCCGGTCGGTCTCTCTGAAAGACGTCTTTGTGAGAACATCTCCTGAGAACAACTCCCTCACTCTATACCGAGTTGCTCTAAAAGCAGATAAAGAAATGTCAACATAATAAAGTATTAACAGCTAAAGCTTACATGCTAAAAATTATTTTTGGTGCAAATGTTTCATCCTAAAACTATGGGTGTGATTTATTTATATAATTTTTTTTACTGTCTGGTGCTTGCGACTAAACTATGTGTATAATGATGTTTTTATTTAACTTTTTAATTTTTTACATTTTAAAAGAAAGTTTTGTCAAATAAAACCACTGACAACGAGTAGTTTATTGTTAATATACATAATTTAATTATTTTTGAAGACATCTTTGATTTAAAGTCTGTTTTACACAGAAATGTATAAAGGTACTACAAATGTTATGTTCACCAAACATCTCTCCTTAAATCCTGATATAAAAAATAATAATAATAATAAAAAAAAAAAAAAAGGATGTGAAGATGAACAGCCTAGCAATCAGTGCCAACACCTATGCTTCCTACTTCTGAATAAACATGAATGTGTGAATCACACTGTTTATAATAATATAGTTATAAAATTACAGATGTTTACCTGTAGTAAATACAGCCATCTGGACATTGAATAACCGCCACGGTGAGCTTCTACAAGTCTAATTATTTAAGTTAACGAGTTTATCCTAGAATATGGACTACATGCTCATTAAAATCTCCGAGCAACACGGATACAGTTTGCTGCTATTTTTACCCTTTTATTACTTCTCATGAATTTCTGACTTACCAGGGACAGCACATTAGAAAAAAGGGAAGAAAGGGAAAAAAAACTAATACAGGAGGCGGGAGTGATAAGTGACGTCACACCTAACCACATTACCACAGCAAGAATAAATCTTCTTTCATAGAAGATCGTTCGTAGATAAATTTTTTCAGCAATTGGCCAGATTTCCCACAGTAGCTCTTCTGTCAGACCAGGCCGGTTAGCCTCCGCTCCCGATGTGCATCAATGTCTACATTTACATGGACAATCTCTCTTCAATCACATTCTTAACTTAACTGCTTACATGGGCTCTGATCTGATACAATGGCAGTTTGCAATGCTCAAAGCATTTTGTAAATTTTCCCCAGCTTTGAGGTTAGGTTAGACTTTCCATCTTTTATTAGATGAAAAATCCCACCTTCTGCATTTTGATTGGCTACAATGACTTTGGGTTGGTTAAATTATTTACCGTGTGTGAAATGGCGAGCCAATGGGTGAAAGGTAAGACTAGGTGGGAGATTATTGTTCTCTCGCGGAGTTTAGAGATCATGAACGGAGGTAAAGTTTTGTTCTCAGAAACTCATCATGCTACCTAATATTAATAGATCTATTTAAAAAGAGAAAAATGACTGGATCAAGCATTAACACGATTAATATTTACCTACTGAAAAGGATTATCAAAAGATTTACGCCACTCTTCTCATTCCGACTGAAAATTCATTCTGATCAGGCTGGATGCGGTCACACTGTCCTTTTTTATACCACTTGTGTCTATTTATCACAATTTTATGCAAGACTTTTATTACCAGTGCTGTCAAAATAATGTGTTAATTTAAATTAATTAATTACATAAAAAAACACCCAGAGGGAACAGCTGATGATGGTAGGAAAATTCCTTTTTGCCTCTTAACACTTCAAGCTTGAAATATCACCTCAACGCAAAGCATTTAGCAGCGAACACGGTGGCCCATGCTAGCACAGCCCCAACGTATAGATCAAGTAGTCTGTCTCTCCAAGCCACATTCGCCAAGGCTTTCAGCCGCAAACCAAGTCCACCTGTGACCTACTACCGACTCCGCTGCAAAATTAATTGCAATAAACTGCAGAGCAGCTTCAGGAATAGACTACAGGGGTGAGAAAAAGTTTTAAATAGACGCACTTCTAACACAAATTACAAGCTTCTGTCGAAAAACACAACTGTGTCCAAAACCCAGCAGCTTTACGACACAGAAAAGAGAACAAAAAATGAAAAAGGAGCAACAAACATCATTTGAAGTGAAATTATTTTTCTCCACATCAAAAAATAAACAAACATACAAAAAAAAAAATGTTATATCACAGAACAAGTAATTAATTAGATAAAATCTTTAATCGCTAAGAAGTACACTTGATCATTTTTTTCATGATTAACACACTAACTTTGAAAACTGACTTTACTTGCTGCCTGATGTATCCCACCACTTTATCCGTTGTAACAAGATAATCAATATCAGAGAGGAAATGTTACACACACGGCCGTGCTGTCACCTTCGTCACTGTATACACCCAAAATGATAAAGTCTACCTGCTAACGCCATGACTAAACCCCTGTAGAAGACTAAACCCCTCTAGAATATTCCACTTTTACGACAGAGTGACGTGTGGAGTCGATGTACAGTTGTGTTCAAAATAATAGCAGTCCAACATCAGTAACCAGATCAATAATTGTTTTTGGGAGAAATTAAATTTCTTCATAGTAAATATTTTACTTGTAGGTGTAGTGGAGTAATAGAAAACCAACAGACCCAACAGTCACGACTTGCATGCACCCGATTCTGTGTAATTGGATCATTAACTGAAAAGGGGCGTGTTCAAAATAATAGCAGTGTTGAGTTCAATTAAAGAGGTAAATTATTCTGTGAAAAACAGGTTAAATAAAGAAAAAAAAAGGATAATTGCTGTGTGTGTGTGTGTGTGTGTGTGTGTGTGTGTTTGTAATGTGTGTGCACGTACACACACATTAACGGAGAGACCGTTTTAAAAACCGTTTAAAAATTAGCAAGGAACATCGCTAGTCACACTCACGTGAGCGCATACTAACGGAATCATAAAAAAAATAAAAAAAATTTATCAGCTCCTCACCTTTGAAAACAATCGCGACAGAGAAGAGTTTTCCTCTGTGTTTGTAGCCGAGAGGAGTGGGGGCTGTAAAGCCGAGAGAGAGTGTGTGTGTGTTGGTGTAAGTGAATGAGCGCGCGCACACACGCTTTTACAGCCCTCATCTCAGGTTCCCAAACAAACACACACACACTTTTACAGCCCCCCTCTCAGGTTCCCAAACAAACACACACACTTTTTGCCTTACACACACACACACACACACACACACACACACACACACACACACACACACACACTCAAAAACTGCAGGCACTAAGACCCAGCAGGGGAGACGATAAGTCTCGGCTTTGCAGCTCCCTCCTCTCGGCTACAAACACAAACCCAGAGGAAAACTCTTCTCTGTCGCGATTGTTTTCAAAGGTGAGGAGCTGATTAATTTGTTTTTTTTGTTGTTGTTGTTTTACTTTACAGCAGTCATTCCGTTAGTATGCGCTCACGCGAGTGTGACTACCGATGTTCCTTGCTAATTTTTAAATGTTTTTTAAAACGGTCTCTCCATTAATGTGTGTGTGTGTGTGTGTGTGTGTGTAGTGTGTGTGTGTGTGTGTAATGTGCGTGCGCACGCGCGCGCACACACCCACACCCACACACACCGCCTGCGTGCACAAACGGAAACACTTATCTGTCAGGATTAATTTTTACGGTTTTTTTAAAGGTAAAATGCAGGTTAATTTGTTTTATTTTTACTGTATATTTTGTGTTAATTATTTTTATGCATTCATTTTTTTGGGCTGTAGAACGAATAATTTGAGTTTCCATTATTTCCTATGGGAAAATTAAATTTGATTTACGAGTGTTTTGGAATACGAGCCCACTTCTGGAACGAATTATGCTCGTAATCCAAGATTCCACTGTATTATGTAAACCCTACAATGGATATGGAGCTTTACTCACTTTTTTCAACACACTGCTATTATTTTGAACACAACCGTACATCCCTGTCGGTGAGGTGAAGGAGACTTGAACTGCTGAGCGAGTTGTACTTACGGATGTGCTTTCATTTCAATGTAATTCTTTGGGATAAAGCCATCTTTGCCGTTCAGCTCTGCCTTGTACCAGTTCTGGTCACATTCTTCATTTAAGACCTGCAAGAGGTATTTACAGGTTAGTTCAACAGGTTACTGCACACAGATCAACATTTCACCACAAACAACAAAACAAGGAAGGAACAAAAGGAAGAGAGCTCCGCGTAAGAGAGATTCAACCATTTTCGAAAAAACATGCAGGATGGGGGAGGCATCTGTTTTAATGCATGGTCTACCATGCACGCTACGCATTGATAACATCGACACTTTATATGGCACACGTGTGTGTAGTATTCCAGTGTAGACTTGAACACTTATAAACCAGAAGCTCATCACACATTTCTGAGTCAAATAAATAACTGAAGACCGATTATAGTATAGGTCTTGCATTTGTAGGATTTCTAGCCACTAAAACGTTTTTCTTTTTCCCTTCTCCAAAACAATGCAAAGCCATTATTACAGTAGTGAGTCTTACCCCAAAAAAAAAAAAAAACCTCCCTCCACTTAGCTGAGGAGCTTCATGAGTGGTTTACAGCAGTGACATCATCAGACCGATATGACTTAAGGTGGGTGTTATGACTTGCTTCTGTGAAACCAACGGGGTGCAGATGAGCTGCATGGTGTAGGATGTAGGAAACAATATTAAACTTGTGATTATTCATGAACAGGTCTTGGCAGAACTGAAAAAGTGGGACGAACCAATATGCACTTCCTATGCAATTTACTGCATGAAGCAATAAATACTCGCGTGCACATCGCATCCTCTTTTGCTTTTGCGTACATGACGATTCCAGGGGCATTTCCTTCAGGTGATCCTAATCACCCTCTGCCTCTGATTAGACTCAAAAACCGCTTATCATATATGACCCTGTAAACAGCGAGCACTGTTAACAGCACTTTTCTGCAGACTCGCCACAACTGGAATTTCTAAACAGTCATCGTTTTTTATTCCTTCTTTATGTATCCTTAAATATTTAAATCATTTTCTGGATGAAAAATTCTGAGCTTCAAATTTGTGTTTCCTCTGAATTATTTAGCAATTATTTAAACAAGCCATGCAGCTCACAACCAGTACAGGTAAGTTTTTTTTACGCAATTACTTAATACAATGTAGAAAGATGTTGGTAGCTTTTTTTTTACGCAATTACTTAATTACTAAATATAATGTAGAAAGACGTTGGTAGAAAAGTGCAGTTTTAACAGCAGAGCAAGTGCCTAGATTTAGAAGAAATATTTAACCGTAAAGAGGAACAACTTCAATATAAGAAATTAATTAAAGAGACATTGCAACATATGTCCTCCGTTGTGTATGTGAGGGCTGTTGATCTGAACGTTTGTGTCTCCAAGCAGCTCAACGTGGAGTAAACAAAGACGACATGGAAGGGCGAGACTGCAGTTTAACCACACGCAGCTCAGAAAATACCCTTCTATGACAACATTTCACCATTGGTTAACACATTCAGAGCTCCACAAACCAGAACAGGCTGCAACACTCGTCACAACCCTCAGAGACTTTGTTCATTAAGACAACACGTTGCTACCTTTCCTATGCCAATATAGCATGAATTTACTAGTGCAAACCATTTATCATCACACACACACTCACTAATAACACTATATTATATAGTACTAGCCAGGACCTCGTAATGCTCTCAAAGCAAACAAAAAACCCATCTATATATGTGACATCATATATTTCTGGGGAAAATACTTGGGTGTTTGTTCACACACACACACACGCGCACACACACACACACACACACACACACACACACACACACACACACACACACCAGTGAATTACAGTCTCAAGAGGTCCCTCCTGCTGTCAAGCCCAAGAAATGTTAACAATTACTATTTTGATAATCATATTATCTGTTGATTATTGAAACAAACAACTGACCAATTCAGATTATATACGAACAACACAAAAACTCAATATTTCTTACTTAGCAATCAGTTCATTCTTTTAAATAAAATTTCCTGCTAATAACAAAAAGTGGGACAGTTTAAGAGTTACTTCCTGTTTAGCCACAATATCAATACAAGGGAAAGTTATAACCAAATCAATACACAAATCTTGACCACATGACACACAATGAATTATCTTGCGGTAGTTCAGCACAAGTAGTAGAAGTGGTCATAGCCCTTTAAAGCCTTCTGGAAAATAAAACACATCCATGAACATAATTTACAAGCCTTATAGAGTTTAGTCTGAATGCAGCAGGAAGACTTTATATTCCATGTGCTGGGGTTTTTACATAACGTACTGATTAGAGATTCGCCTTCCAGTACACTCGAGTATAATCCAACTGCCCGAATAAAAATAAACAGGTACTTGTCGTACACTGTTAAACTTTAACGAGGTGTAAGACAAGGCTGCGGAACGTCACCACTTGCTTTTCGCACTTAATATAGAGCGACCGTTAATATCAATATCAGACAGACTGATAGCAGTAAAGGCGCCAATATAAATGGAAATCAACACAAAAGTGACAAAATTTTGGTACTTTTAAGTGAACACTCCAATCCATTTCTTGAGTTGTTTTGGACACTTGACAAAAAACACTCTACATTAGCAGAAATTAATAATTAATTATCTCCTGGTGGCCAAAATAAAATTAGACACAGGATTTTAAAACTTTTTTGTTTTAAGCGCTTCCTGTAGAAATCTCTGCAAAAGAGTTATCAGAATGGGATAAAACAATTCACTCCATCATTTTGGAAGGAAAATAACCCAGTGTTGCATTTAAATGATGTTGATGAAGGATGAAACGTTATAATGGTGATAAATTGTTGCAACCAAGATGACCATGTCAGGCAGAAAGACACTGAAACGTCACAAATTAAAAAGCCACCGATTCAGGCAGTAACATGTAATATTTGGAATGAGATTTGGAAAAATTAATTAACAAAACCCATGAATATAAAATCTGGGACTCGATCTCGGAGAAACATACATTACAAGATGAACTAAGAATAATCAGACGATGTGCCTATGACTCTGATTTTAAGAGGTTAATCAACTAAACACCCTAGATTTAAAAGTTAAATAACCAAAGCAATAACTTTGTACTCAGTAAGCATAATATAAAGGACAACAAGATTAACAAACTCTGTAAGAAAAACACCTCGGAAAAGCAAGACTGCTAAAGGTATTTACAATCACAGCATTACGTCGGTTAAGTTAAAAAAGAAAAAAAAAAAATTTATAATAATAATTACCCATTGGGATCTAGATGACCCAGTGCTAAAATAAGTCAGTCAAATTTAAGCATAATAATATACTGATTGTAAAGGGGCTTTATGATAAAAACCCTTCATATAGTATGTTAATACGAATGAGAAAAGTAAGGCAACTTTGGGATTTAACCGTAGTTTAATTATTGTGGTTTGCCCAAAGAAACCAACCAAAAAAATAAAATAAATAAACAACACAAAACTTTGGTTAGAAGTACCTGATTAGATTTTTCTATTAAGCAGAAAGTAAACTTCACAGGGGACGACTCTCAGTGCTGGAGACTGTGTGTGGAAGCCATGAGGCCAATCACAGGCATATATTTTAGGAACGCCCTGTAATTTAAAGAAATGCTGTAATTTAAATGAAAAGATACTGGTTTACTGTCAGAATGGGATTCTTATATACACAACAGACACAACCAAATTTTACTGCGCTTGAAAAAAGAATAGGGCATCAACTTATTTGTGTTAGTGCTGGAATTATTATTGTTGTGTTTTTTCTATTCGTTGATGTCTAAAACGTTGATGTCCACTTTGCTTCATAATGTAAAAGGTTACGGAGAATCGTATAAGATGCAAATAACATTTTAAAAAAGGATAATGAAAATAAAAGGTTTCCAAGTCATCCTGTTTTGTAACCAGCGGATGTTTTCAGTTAATAAAAAAATTAAAGAACCTGAAGGGGGGAAAAGAGCCTCCTGAAGCTCGTCACTTACAAATGACACTACTGTTTCTGATGGGAAAAGACTTAACATGCACACCGCCAATTTGCTTTCACCTTGACCAGACACATGCCTGAATACAGGAAAGCCGTCTATAATCTCCCCTAGGGATAAGAAGGGAAACCTACCTGTCTTTATTCATGCCAGTGATCTCAGTAAAGTACATCAGGGGGATGATGTGCATCACTTCTTGAACTGTAAATTGAAATGTAAATTCCTGCATTTACAGCCGAGCCTCTTATCAGCAACGAATTACCGAAGTGTGTTTGTAGTTTCCATTGAAAACATATTCTCATGTTTGTACAAATTGTTTCAACTGCAGGAATTACCATCAACCCAAAAGGGAGGGGGAGGGGAGGTGGGGGGTGTAATTCCCGAAGAACAGGGAGTGAAGAATCTAGACGACACGCCTCTACGGACATAGTGTTCGTAATCTGATTCCAGGAAAAGCCTCCAAGCAGGAGAGTAATGAATTTCAGGAACAAAAACTGTAGACTCATTTGCAATAAAGAACTATACAGACCTCCGAAGTGAACACACCACATAAAATTTGTGGCTTTTTGCTATCTCGTGGTCACCTGAAGCTAAATAAATACGCCAGGCTGCACACACAGTTTACTAAGCACCATAAAAAGAGAACCTATAACATCAGTTTTATCACCACTGCCCTAGTTTCCTGTTTGTATATCTGACTATAAATACTATTATTATTATTAGCAGCAAAGATCAGGAGCACATCACCAGTGAATATTTATCAAGCAAAGCCAGTTTGATTTCTATTTCTAAAACACATCCATCCACGACGAGCCTAAAATATTAATGTTATATATTTATATTTACAGTATTAAATTTTTTTTCATATTATATTATTTTTATACTAATTACAATGTTTATATTAATTATATTTTGTATTATATTAGTTATTTAATATTTAAATATTTTATATCCATAATATATTTATAATATTTTGTAATATATATTTCATGTATATTATTTTATTTCTAAAATACATCCATCTGCAACAAGTCTCCTTTAATTTAAGCTTGTATTTATTTTATTTCTGGATTTCTTTTTTACTAATCTTAAGGATTATTATATTAAGTACTGTATTCTTAGTTTTTTTCATTTTTGCCCCTATTCTCTTTTATTTTTTAGGTTTTGATTCTTGTCTATGATGGTTGTAGAGTGAAAAGTGTTGTAAGGCGGGGAGGGTTGAAACTAGATAAGCTCCTCCGATAATCAATTACAAAAACAAAGAAAAGGAAAAAAAAAAGAAAAGCTGTGCAAAGACCAAGGCTCGTAGTTGGAGAACATTTTTCCTTAGTCATCCATGCTCACGATTTGAAGCAGAAATATCGCCAGCATCCCATTGTTGATGCCAAAACAAAAACAGACAATAAAATAAAAATCCCACAAGTTTTGTTAAAAATAAAAGACGGTATTTTCACACGAGCTGGGTGCAGACTGCAGACAAAATTACATTTCCTTAACTGTCCTTATCTGTAAATCCATCTACATGCCACTTTAACATAATGTTCGTCTAAAACAGGCTTTCGCAAACCAAGAACTGATGAGATGTTCAGTAGCAGTTGGCTGATTTCTTTCGGGAAATGAAATCACACATGGATGTGGCATTTAATCAGGATGAGGATCATGCTGCCGTTACGAACATTTCTGTTAATAGCTAAGCTGGCCGGCAAGCAAGGAAGTACACTGTAACGTAGCAGTCATGCTACACGACGGGAACAATTTAAAAAATGTTCTCATCTAAGTTTGGAAAAGAGTCATTTTTATAATCGGCTGGAAAGCGACTTCATCATTAGGTATACATTACATCACAGTGAAATTCTTTTCCTTGCATGTCTCGGGTTGTTACAAATCTGGGGTCGAGGCGCAGGAACAGCCATGATGCAGCGTCCTGGAGGAGAAAGGTTTAGGGGCCTCGCTCAAGGGTGCCACAGGGTCATTTTTTCAGTTCAGGGCCTTGAACCTCTGACGTCCTGTTCAGTAACCCAAAGCCTCAACTGTTGAGCCACCATATGTGTAATGATGTGATGGCTGTCAGCCAGTTAGAGAGAGAGAAAGGACTGTGTGCTAGCAGCACTGCAGCTGTCCACAGGATCTGCTACAAGGCAGGCAAAAGGAGAATAAATTTCCAGCATTGTTTGCACTTTTCTCAAACAGTTGTTGTTTATTAATGCATTCACTCAGACTGCAGATGTAATCATGCGTTGTGTAATGAGGTACTGCGATGCGAACAAGAAATTGTGTGATATCAGCATTCTATTGCATCATTTGTACAACCGAATACTAGTCATGTGATATTTTAGTGGATAAGATTATGAATCTTTCTACTTTTATGAATACTCTTGACATTCAGGACAGCGACGAAACCCGTTTTCCTCTCCGCTTGATCTCGCTAAGCCGCAACTGCAGAGCCAGTTTCTATTTCTGTACCCGAAGTCAAGGATAATCTTGTCCACAGATGGTTGGGACTCCTGCTGATACCCAGAGCAACAATAATTACAAAAAAAAAAAAAAAAGCCACATCAGGGTATCATGAGGATCAATCATTAACAAAATCTAATGACATCTTTTCACCAGATTTAACCATTTCAAATAGTCCTAATTAAGATCTTAATATTAACGAATCGCTGCGACAAGCATGACCTTAGGACAGAAATCATGAACATAACGTAAATAATTTTTACTATATTAAAGTATCTCATGAATTTCTATAAAAGAAGAGAGGCGCGACTTGTATCTCTCACACGGCAGTTTGGCATGTGACTCAAAGTTGCTCCAGCACAGCTGTACACTACAATAAACAGTAAAGTACACTACACAAAGCTGACTATCACGGCTACAACTGCATTCACAATGCTGCGTGTGATCGTACCAGGCTCTCTGTGACTTCGTTCATCAGCACTCTTTGGGGGCTGGGGGGGGGGGGGGGTTAAAGTGTAGAAGGGG
>JAQMYJ010000008.1:14629244-14672756 GCA_030014305.1 Clarias laeviceps | reverse complement strand
AGACACACACACACACAGACACACACACACACAGACACACACACACACAGACACACACACACACAGACACACACACATACAGACACACACACATACAGACACACACACATACAGACACACACACATACAGACACACACATATACAGACACACACATATACAGACACACACACACACACACACACACACACACACACACACACACGGAAAAGCTTCCTATCCTGCTGTGGGAAAAGACAGCTTTTCCACACTGCAGGGTTCAGACCGGGATAAACACCAAATTACGGAAAATACGTTGGGACATTCGGGGTACAGCGACTGCTTCCTAGGAATAACTACTGCTTTTTATTTTAACCAGATGGATAAATTACACCAATAACTAGCACTCGGGCTCGCCCCGAAGAAGCCACGGCACACCATCTTTTTCTCTTCCGTCTTAATTTCTCTTTACCACCCGATTGATGGCAAGGACCGATGGAGAAGGTTTGAAGCAGGGAGAGCTTAAAAAAAAGAAGAAAAAAAAAAGACTTAAGATTTACATCAAGTTAATCTGACTCAGGTTACTGAAATAAGAAAACAGGCTGGTGAGGGAGGAAGAAGAGGGCAGAGGACTTGCATTCAGAGAACCTAACAGGAAAGTTCTAGAAGAGTCAGAGAGAGAGAGTAGAGACAGCACATGCTGCTCCATGAAGACAGGAAGATGATGGGGGTGGAAGAGGCACTAAACAGGAAGTGAGAACAAAGTGGTACGAAGGGTGGCTGCAAAGTTGCATGCGCGTGTCACTGAGTTTACTGGTACATTCCTGCAATCTCACAGCTTTAAAAAAATTATGCGAGTTACAGTAAACAGGTTAAAAATGATTTGCGAGCTATTCCATAAAAATAAACAATGCCTCATTACAGCACTGCTAGATCAGGGGGAAACAATGGGTGTGTGTGTGTGTGCGTGTGTGCGTGTGTGTGTGTGTGTGTGGGAATGAGTTTAAAGTGAAACGCCAGACACAGATATTACTCTGTTTAAATGTGAAATAAAAGAGCGCACACACAGCAAACTGTGTAAACCAACCAAGGTGAGGAGGCATAATAAAACAACACTTTTTGGGTAAAGTCAAAGTTTAACCAAACTTCAGACAAGGTCACTAATGACTAACCATGCAAGTGCAGAAAATACATCTGCGTGAATTTCCACTTTGCATTTACTTCTGTATTCTTGCCCCGAGCACATTTTCTCTGAAATTATGTTAATCAAAAAACATTCCCAGGTTCTTTTATTTGAAATTGAACATTAGATGTTATGCTATGTCAGACAGGTTTGACTAACACAAGGCTGTAACCTTTTACCACTAATGTAAGACATAATGTAAGACACAATGCGTATTCGGTGAAAACCCACGGATCATCTAATTGTTCCAGGCACATGAAGACTTGGTGCAAACCCAAGGGCATTTTTATTTTTATTCTCCTTTTTCCATCGTTGATGATTCAAAACCACAAGATCTCTGTGTTGAAACTGAGCTGTTTATAATACAAAAAAATTCCACTAGTAGCGTACACACTGACATACTGTACGTCCGGTAAAACTGGGAGCCAAGAAAACCCTTCTCAGTAATAAACCAAGGACATGCGATCGATGAGAGAGAAAAGTTATAATTAGGACGCAACACGGAGAGAAACCAGAGACGACCAGTAACAGGAAGAGCGAGATTATTGCAAAGCATCTTTACTGATAACGTTTGAAGGGTTTACATTTTTCACACTGGAACATTTCGACAGGGAACGCTTCAAGTTAAAAGATAAATGAGTAGGATCTGTGGCAAATCGCTTTAACCTCGTTTTTCACTTTTGACCAACACACATCCCTCTGAAAAAGGACAGCAATCTTAGACTGTATACTTTTAATCAACATTTTAAAGGCTCTTGTGTGGAGGCAAATCATACTTCTTCCTGTTTACAAAAATATAAAAATATAGGACAAACCAAAGAAGCCAGCCGTAAGACCATATGATGACAGAGTTCAGTAACAGGATTCTGTGTAGTTGCAAATCTTTTCATCTTTTTGTGTTACTGACCACAACTATTTATTATACATTAAAAGAAAGGACTACCTTCAAAAAATAAAAAATAAAATGAAAACATGAAACAAACACTGGGTTTTGTCACTACACTATAAAAGGTGAGTGCTGTTCAAAAAAAAAAAAATACAAATACATTTAAAAAATAAAAAAAATCTCGACTGATAATATCCATACCTCACATTTTGCGTCAAACGTGAATAAATCATGCCTTCAAAATTAGTTTCACCAGTGAATGCTCTTTACTGGAATGTATATCTTAAGAAAGACCCACATTTACCACATTTCCACAGTGCTGCTGATCTGAATTGTATATGGTATGGCAGCACTACATAAGAGAGTTGCTTGAAATGTCATGCATGTTCAATAGGGCATTAAAAAAATATATTATTAAAAAAAAAAAATTTAAAAAAAAAAGGGTTTCCGCATTGAGTAGCCAGCTAATAAATGTAAGCCCAGTTCACCATGACCAATTTAGAGTCCGATTATTTGGCTGCCTTTTTATACTGGAGCATTACGGTTTCCCTTTTTACTGGAATTAAGGGATCCAAACATGTTCCAGCAAGACATTGCCCCTGTGGACGAAGACAATCTTATGAAGACATGGACTGTCAGGTCCTACACCTCAACCCCACTGAACATTTTTAGAATGAACTGGAATGCCAAAAGGCCTCATCAGCTGACCTAATGGTTCTTGCTACCACAGCCAGACCATAAAATCTAGAAGAAAGGTAAAGGGAGGATATGATACAAAAAAAAAAAAATCCAATAAACAAATCTGGAATGGGTGAACAGTGTAAATGGTCTGGTGTATACATACTTTTTGACCATACGTTGCATATTATTATTATATTATAATAATACATTATTTTGCATATTTAGGTCACCAATTGGATTTGTTTTATTATCAGTGCAGCCTAAAGAAGTACTGAAGCTTGAAATGTAAATTGAGAAGAGTAGAGAGTATTTGGTTTTTACTCCAGCTTTTCTCCTCCATTCTTAAAATCCTAAAAAAATTCAATTTGCTAACCGGATTCCTTTGGCTTTGTAGCAACAAGTAAAACAGCAGGAATATTCTTCTGCAAAAGCTAACGAACAAGACTGTGACTTCACTTCAGGTTGGTAGAAAATGAGATAAGCTGCATTTCTCTCATCAATCATTGACCACACTGTTCATGTTCGATGACAAAGCTGATGTATAAACAATCGATTCTTTGGTGAGCTCAGCTCGGAGACGACCTGAAGCTCAAACAAGAGTTTTAAATAATCTACAGCAGATTGAATTGGCACTGGGGTGGGTACGCTAAAGTAACAATACACATCTGGAAAATAACTATCTGTGCCAGCTGAAAATAGCTTTACATACCAGGACTTTAAAGAGAATAACATGAGGAAGACTGGGGGTGGGAACCTGAGCTGCTTTCCAACAATCAGACTAAATGACACATTCAGATCTGAGATTCTCAAAGTATGTGCCAAAGTATACACAGATATAGTGTTACACGCTACATGATGTTAAATGCTGCAACTTTATTGGCTGTTCGGTTTCAGAGAGGAAGTCAAACTTCCCGATACTGTGTGGATGAGCTAATGCTTAGCCTTTTACTTAGCGGTTTTCTTCATGTTTTGGTCTCTTACTATGAAAGATTCTATCAATTTCTGTCGAACAAGCAGATACCCAGCTTTATTTTAGAAAGTGTCACATTTCTACCAATAAACAGCTACTCGTTTTCTAAGAACACAGTTTTAGGGCTTCAAGCTGTTGCCATTACAATTGGACACAAGACTCATGATGTGATGAGGTGGAATTCCTAGTAGAGACATTTTCAAGGAAAAGAGAAGTGGAGCAAATAAAAAGCTTGCCAAGTAAGCATGTTTTTTCATTGTTCCCTTTTAAAAGTCTACAAGGTCTAAAATAAAACATAAACTGAGGTTTGTTGCATAAAATGAACTGAAACACTGATTTAAGAAATTCACAAAACCTTCTGAACTATTTGAAACTAAATTCTTGCATACAAGTCCGTGAATACATTTATTACTGAAACACAATGTCAACACACACAGGGACACGTGACGCATCATCAGGGTACTATTACACCTTCCAACAATAGGTACAATGGCACCATAGACATGTTGTGCCCGTGCCATTACTGTAGGTTTCTCCACGTGACACTAATTGTATGCTGGTTTTTACAAATGAATTTGGACTCGTGAAAGTGAAATTCACAATTCTGACTTAACAGTATTTACTTGATAAAATAAAATCTCTAGCCAATGCTTTTTTTTTCTCTCTCACACATCCCTCGGCTTGTCTTGGTTAAAAAGACAGAAAACTTGTATATAGCAAGAGAGAAAACTTCTCACATATCACATAATGCAATAATTTTTTTATTGACGTAACAGCACCCAAACGCTTTCACTATTAATTTGTTTCATAAAATAGACCAGAATGTCCATACATGAGGACATAAAATTTTCTTTCAGCTAGATATAACCAATAATGTTCTGCCTATAACTAAGGGGGCTCTGATCAGCTTTTCTGCAGCTGATCACCGATGACCAATTGGTAGATCAATAGCGATCACAGTGCCTATTTGTAGCTGCCCACCAGTATGAGACTCGAGGATTATCATTTTGTGGATACTCGCGTATACCACCCGCAATTATTAAAACTGATTGTATCATAAGTTGAATTGCATCAAACACCACCAGCAGATACACATTTACACTGGTGTTGTGTATTGCTAAAAAAACAAAACAAAACAAAAAAAAACAGGGATTTTGTTGACTTGTGTATATCTGTAATTATACAACAGTTTATTCCAAGCGAGTAAACTGATTGGACAAGATGCATTCCATAATGATAGACGGTATGAAACATTTAACAGCCAGCCAACATTCACATTCAAAACCAGTCACAGAAGAACTTTCAGCAAGAAAACACATCAGATAGCATTCTCTCATCTTAAACAAAACTATCACTTTAATAAGTGCTTCCAACTCGTTCTGAATTGTATCTTGAACCGTCTGCGTTATTTTATTTTACGGCTACAAACATAACCAGCTCCTAACCCAAAGCCGAATCTACATGGTGGGTGGAACAGTGGATTGTACACCCTACATAGCGCACTAGCTTTCCATTTAACGCTGTTTGGGATTCAACCAAGGAACCAGAAAGTTAACAGACCTGATATTCTGAAGTCGAGTAACTGCACTGTCTTAGTTACCGTTAGCTGAGTGAATGTTAGCTGAGATGATGAGCAGTCGTGCTCTCACTGCCTTCATGCAAGCTGGAATTGAAGGCTCCTTACATTTGTTAACATAACCAACTTTCTCAAAAAACCTTGTAGAATTACCAGACTGATGCAAGAGAAGACATTTTGGGTAAGGGCCCAGAAATCATCTGATTGGCCCTTATAGCGTTTGCAATCAAGCTATTTAGTTGGACTATCGGCCGATGATTGGTGGCTGATTGATCGTAGCATATAAGCTTCTCTATAACCCCTTGTAAGATCCCCATACGAGGACTGTTGGGTATAATTCATTTGCCAAATTTCTTCCGTTTGAAGGCACTGATTAAGTTGAAAGTTTTTAAGTGTCAAAAAGAAATGTTGAGAAGAAACAGCAATGTGGACAAAAATAGAAATCGGGTTTTAAGAGGTTAATCAGATGCATCTACATTTATTTGCATCTAGTTTGTTTTACGCTTCTTGTGTAAGGAGGAACGGCTACATTTAGAGAGAATTTTTATTTTTGAGTTGGTCGTTTTCCTTGACTACTTTTACTCGAGTAACTCTCTGGTACTTTAACAGGTGCTTATTTTTAAAACACAATTTTTTATTAAACTGCAACATTAGTGGGGATTCACTATAAAAATGACTTAAATATTTGTAGACATTTATTCTAACCTCACATCCACTTTAACTTGTTATAGAAATCATTGAACATGGGACCTTTAAAAAGTCTACATAAAAAAAATATAAAATAAAATAAAAACTGAGATTAGCAATTTGCTACATTTAATTTATTTGTCTGTTTGCTCCTACGGTAGGAAACAGCCATGCAACATGATACTGTACTACTTAAACCTTTGTAAGTTTAGGGATTAAAAATACATTATGCATTACGATAACGACTTCTCTATTATTAACCTTAAGTAGGAACTAGGCCTTCATTGCTAAGGGATGGTTTTTACAGGAAAACAAGCAAATAAAATGCCTGCGAGTATCAATACAAAGAATAACTATTTCTGTATGAGAAATTACAAGAAGAAAGAAGAAAGACACAGCCAAGTTCCCCACTGCACCGATGCTCCGCCCCTCCTCCCTCACTGGCATGATTTAGTACATCATTCATGTAACCACAGGTCCAAGATTCTTGGGGGCAAAACTTGACTGACTGAATCGCTTTCACAACAAATGCTGGAGAGCAAAACAAATGTAGCATGCTCATGTGTTCAGACTCCTACCAACCCCAGAGGCTTAAGATTCAGTGAATGTAAAACAGGTCAAGGCTGGAACAGCTGCCCTTTCAGTGAAAAAGCATTGGGCCTGCCCTTGCCAAATCTTGGAAGATGTTATGCTGAGATTTGGGACGGCTGGAGTGAACACAAAACCAGGAAAACACGACTAACACTAAAAATCATACAGAATTTCAACAGCAGAGCTATACTTAAAGAGACAAGTGATATCAGAATACATAACTCAAATAATAGGTTTCTACTTGCATCAACATGCTTCTTTGAATATGTTCCAATTGCTATAGTAATAACCTGACAAGGACTTCATAGGCAAACTATCTACATAACCCAGGAGGAATAACACCAACTGGGTAAACAAATGTCCCAGTTCCCTGGTAATGTAACAAGCTACAGCTGTTTTACATACATTTCATTCACCATATTTTATGTAATTTAAAAGCTATAGACCAGTAATTTACCTTTCATTCATCATTGTGTTGTGTAAAAAAACAAAACAAAAAAAAACATCTACATTCATTACATGAGATCAGTGTTAATGTGCTAAGAACATCTTTGAATGTGTAGCTCTCAGATGGACAAAGAGAAGTGCATGTGTGGTTTATAACACCTCTATATTAAATATAAAAACAACCAGCTATATTTTCTGTGTACTTTGTCTACAGTGTTCAAAATTAAATATCTTGTTTTTAACTACAAAGGTCTACAACTGTTTCCTTTTCTAGCTAACGTGCATTTCTGTCACTTCACAATGACTAAAGCCACAATGCCCAGCATTTCCCCATTAAATGAGTCTGCACAAACCAAAAACTGAAGCAACTGCATGAAGGGCCATTTGCTTGATTCTCATAACTAAACAGCGACAACATAAAACAATATAACGGCTGCCAGACCACATGAATTAAAAAAATAATAATACTTGTACAAAGCGCTAAGCTTTGGTCTGAACTACACAGCTCTTAGGAGCTGATACAACAGAGTTCCTCTTCTGTGGTGTTTCTTGCCATTAGGCAACATGGTTAAAATGTGATTTTAGCAATTTTCCCCCTCAACATACAGAGATCTTTAAAATGTCAAAAAGTAAGCTCTACAAATGACAAAGGAGAATAATTCCACAAAAGAGAAAGCGATGCTACTACAAGGTAAAATTTATCCCCAACTCCTGATGATTAGTGGTGTAATGGATAAGAGTTGACGGTTCGGCACGCACCCAAACCACTGATTAACCAACATATGGAAATAAATTAAATTCTACGGTTATATGGAGTTATATATTTGGACTTGTTTCTAAGAGAAGAAGACAAAAATTATATTTTCACTCTCTCAAAGTCTCTCATGTACACATTTTTTTAAGTCCCTCAAAATGTCATTCACGGGTCTGTGTTCACTCGGATTGCCTGATAAAACCACCCCAAAACAGCTAAACACACAGCCAATCTGATGATTAAACCAGGACAAATAACAACTGTAATAGACCTCACTCATACAGGAGCCAAAATATACATGCACATATTTTTTTTTCTTCCAAGATGATGAAAACTATCCCTTTTTTTATTTTTATTTATTTATACGGTACACACTTGAAAATGTATCTGATTTCAGAGGACTGTTTTGTGATCCACTGGATGCTACTAATGATATGGCAATCAGCTGAGCTTAGAGCAGGTTAAGATCAAAATGCTAAAGCTGTACTTCCCATTTTGATGGAGAGATTCAACACAGTAAAATGTGACTGATGCTATAAACCAGGTGCCCCTTTCAAATTCAGTGTTCAACAGCTTTATTAGTTTAGCTGAAGTCTTACAGCTATAAAGTTTTTTAGACTTTTAACTTCTGTTGGTTTTAGGTGTGTGCAATAAAAACAAGAGCAATTTTAGACAATCATAGATATAAAAACAACAAAAACCACATACATACATACATTATATATATGATTACTTGATCATGATTAGCTTTGTCCCCTCTATTAATGAACTTTTTTTGACCTCATAGAAAATATGCACAACTATTTCAGGTGGGATACTTTTTTCTATTAAAAAAGTTCTCCTCCATATCGCAGATTAGAGTTATTTGACTACACACATGGTAGCCTGTTTATAAGAGGACAGAACAAGAAGACACAGTAGGAAACATTTAACAGGGGGGGGGGGACTTACAATGGCATTTCCATTAGTAGGTTGTAATTAATGTTCGATTAGTTGACCAGCCTTACCTGGTACGATTACTTATATTCTAATTACAGTTAATTATAGTTATATTTACAGTCTAATGATGTCTGTGTGAAAGAATGTATCTGAACTCAAGTAAAAGAAAAAGAAAGAAAAAGACTATGACACTCAAGGTATCAGTATCTGTATTACTTGTTGGAAAAGAAAGTGGTACCGTGCTTTGTCTAATTAAAACTGAAGGAGCGACTCTTTGTTTCTCCACCCCCTCAATCAAATTTCCCCAAACCTTTAATATTCAAAAACTGCAAATTTCATAATAATATTTTCTAGTTTATTTCACAAATGTACACCGGCATTGTAGTTTGACTCAAGCATCTGTCCTTCTTTCATGTCTTGTGGGCTTCTGCAGTTGACGAATATCATGTGATTAAGAAAAAAAAAAAAAAACTCACGGAAAAACTTGAAATGACGCGAGTTCTGTTGCAACTACTTCAGATCCTGCTGCCATCACAAGATCACTGACGCGTCTTAAACTTGTTGAAGCATTTACACGGTCTTGCTTAAGCTTTTACATTCATGAAAGAAAAAAAAAAAAAAAACAAACAAAAGAAAAACAAGCTAGGCTCCACTTAAACCTATTGCCACTCTCGGTGCCATTAATCCCAAACCATCTCATTCTGTCTCCTCTTTATTAATATTCTCCTGAAAAGATCAGGATGCTGATCCAACGCAAGCATAACATAGATAAAGATGATGATGTACAAGAAGTGCCTATGTCTTCTTTATCAAAGATCATATGATGACTGACTAGAGGGATTATAATGATTGTGTTTAAATCTCTAAAGCTCTGGACTGAAACCGGAGATGATTTGAGGTCTTTTAGGCAGGACTTATTCTAAACAAGTCTAGCTTAACAGAAACCCTCATGCTGAACCTGAGTTATATGACAATTTAATTATATGATTAGAGATGATTTATTGATGTATAAAATAAATAAATAAATAAATAAATAAATAAAAAACTGAAAACATCAGCTCACTGCAAAATCAAAGATGAGACGCTGATGCTTAAATATAATTAAGTGTTTTCTGTAAATATACAACTATCTTTCGAATCGAACACTGCCACTACAGAGAGCGCAATATATGAAACGTTGCTCATGGCAAGCCCAGGACTAATTCCAGGTCTGTAAACATTATTCTTGGTTTACTGCCTGTGTTTCATCAAGGTGCAGCAGTAACGGTAAGGAAATGAAAAGAACATTAAATCTAACCACGTGACATGTAACTTATTCCAGGATGATTTTCAGTGGAATAAAGCTTCACTTTAAAAACACAGAACAAACATTTCCTTGAATCTTTTAGGCCAAAATAAAGCACTCACATACTTCATGCATTAGATTCTTTTTGTGTGTGTGACAAAGACAATCTCTTATGTCAAAATCCAAATTCCAGAAAAAAATTTACCTAATGTTTATAAATCGGATAAACACATTGGGATGTGCTTAAGGCCACATCACACATGTGGTGTCATGAATCAATTTCCTATAAAAATAAAAAACATTTCACAAATGCTTTATTCCTCTTACACTCCAGTGTTTTGCCAACAAGTACCTTTTTTTTTAGATCATCAATAAAAATAATATTTTTATTACATATACATTTACAGCTACATTTCATTTTGTTGAGCATCTGCATCAAAGACAGTTCCTGTTATTGGTTATATCGGTGCAGCTATAAACAGTTGTTCCCTCATCCGCCTTTCTATTTTTCTCTGTGGTGGCCAGTAAGCGGCTTGTCGTTTTAGCAAGAAACAGGAAAGTGCACAGTCATCTGTCCTGAAGACTTTTCTGTTGTGGAAAATGTACTGCTACAAAGTGCTGAAAGGGAGATTCCTTTAATCAAATATTCACTAAACATCTCTTTCAAGAAAAGCTGGTTAATTAAACTTTTCTTTATCTGTTTATTATTATCCTTACATTCATGTGAATTTCACATCAGTTGCTACTACAGAACTGACTGCATTAAAATGAACGCTTTATTATAAAACATGCATTATTCAGCGTCGGCACAGAAATTAATCAATACCTTCTGACCAGTCTGACTCAGGACTGCAAAAGCGCTGTGATCTAAAATTGCATAAACAACTGTGATTATGTAATTAGACAGAAGGATGATGAAATTATTTAAGGATGCACTTTCTAACATTTCAATTGAATAGGAGTGGGTTTCAGGTGTCACAAAAGTCTCAATAGGGGAGGAAAATGAACACTTGTAACAGCTTCTTGATCGAGCCATAAGAACGATTTTCAATATCGTTTAATTTTGTTAAATGGCAAAAAAAGGCTTGAAGACTACTGGCGAAACAAATATATGTAATATAAACTAAGCAATAAACGTTTTGAAAAATGTGTAACTTCTATATAGGCTACGCATATTTTATAAAAAGTGTTACACCAGGTATAAACGAGTGTTGAGAAAATAAAGGAGTATGGAAACTTTTGGGAAGATGTCATGATTACCTTCAGGATCTCTCCTCGTTTAAAACTCAGCTCGTCATCAGCAGTGGCTTTGAAATCATACTTGGCAATGGCCTCCATGATTCAGCTCGAACACCTGCGTGTATATTCACCAAAGCAAGTGGGAAAAAACGTCTCGATCGAGTTTTTTTTTTTGGTCCCCCGAGTTTATTTCCTCCGGTCGGATTAAGGAGACGATGTCTCGACTTTATAAACACTAGCACAGGTCCAGGACACGAGTCTCAGCTGCTCCCGGTGTCTCTCCTCCAGTCTCCCGTCTCTCCAGCACGATCGGCTTACATACAGGGCCCGGTGAAGCTCCTGCAAACAAACCAAACACCCATCAATCAACCCCGCCGCAAACCTTACTCTTCTACAACGGGGCTGAAAACCCAGTCAATCCGGATCGCTCAATGGACCGCGCCCACGACACGAGCGGTATTAAATAATCCAGTACCGCTCATAAAGAGGAAGGAAAAGCGTATGCTTGACGTTTCCAGAGACCAACCGCGTCGCACAATCACCACCGAGCGACCAATCAGGGAGCCGCGTACAGACAGGCTCCCCAATAACGAGGCAGAAAATCCTATTGGAATAATCTCATTGGCTACGCGCGGGCAGACGCTGGACCAATAGCAAAGCAAGATTTTAAAAGCCCCACCTCCACCTCAAAAAATGAAAAAAAGCGATGACGACATGGCGCATAGGCAGGAATTAGTAGTACTGAGATATTAAAGTGGATAATTGATAGACAGGATATGAATAAAGTCTATTAAATGAATTAGTACAACTGAACTTTAACCGGTAACTCTACAATGAACAGCAGCATAATTTGTACCTTAAAAAAAACAACACAAAAAATAACGTTATGTTACATGCGAATTCTGTGCCATTATGTGAGAGAGAAATGTTGTGGATGTATACAGACGTGTGTGTGTGTGTGTGTACACACACACACACACACACATATATATATGTGTGTAAAAAAAAAAAACATGTGTGGGTTTTTAATTACGCCATATAGGTGTGTAATCAGGGAAACGCTTTATTTTATCCGTTTATTAATATTTTTCTAATAAACGGATAATTGTTATCCGGGAACAACTGGCAGATTGTTCACCTCTCTTTCTCTCTCTCACACACACACACTATCCTAGTCATCATATTAACACAGTATTCTGTGGTCTGTTCACTAACGTCTGTTACATTAAATAATATATAAGACCTCTCGACACAACTCCACCTCTCTAGTTAATCTGGTTAGTTAATGATACAAGACAGATTGGACCCCCCCCCCAACCCTCTCTGGAAGCTTCGCTGCTCGTTAATCATCAAGTTCCAGCAGCAGCGGGACACTAACTGACTAAAACATTGTCCCGCGACGGGAGGATGTGTCCCAAAAGAAATGCAAAACAGACATGCTAATGGACTTCCTTGAAAAAAATAAAATGACTGAATTATATTGTATAACGGTATACAGAACCCTGTGACAGGCTGTGTTGACAAACAGCACTGATCCCAGCGCGCGCGCGCGCACACACACACACACCAGCTTCCACTACAGCAGACCTGCTCAATCCGTGTCCCGTGCTAGCGCAGCTAACGTGGCATAACCGAGACATGCCTGTGGTTTTGATTAAAAAAATAAATAACGAATACATTCATCTCCCCTAAGCTGTAACATGTGTCTAGCAGCAAGTCGTCAGATAGCGCGATGTGTCGTGAGATTTCAGGAACCCAAAGCTAAAGTGAGCTAGCATTCGGAGTGCGTAATGGCAGCGACAGCTTGTTTTGCTAACTCGACGCTAGCTGAGCCGAGCCGAGGCGTGGAGGAAACATTTCGGGTTTCGGTGCTTTTTGTCGACAAAAAAAAACTTTAAAAACAGGTTATACTTACACTTGGGGAGACCCCTGATTCTTCTTTCACTTTACGTAAAATCCAACTTTGAGTTATACTCAATTAGTTGCGTTTCTTTTCTCCAGTAAACGAGTTAGAGGAGATTCGTTTCCCCGAGATGGAGCTTTTCACCAGACGCTTCTGAACTGAGCGAGAACATTTCCGCTTCCTCTGGAGAGATGGCTGTGTCTTTACTGTGCCCCCTGCCGGCCGCCGCTGGTAACTACACCGCTCCAATCAGGAAACAGTAAGAAATTGTGGAAAAGCTTCGTCATAGGCGAGTTAAGTATTAACCCGTGAAGAGAATAAACAAGTTAAAGTTATAGGCACACCATAATTTTATATAAAGGGCAACCTTTTGGGATTGTTTATAGACTGAGGCAGCAGAGGGGCTTAGTGGTTAGCACCGTCGCCTTGCACCTCCAGGGTCCGGGTTCGAGTCCCTCCTCCTCGGGGTCTGGGTGCATGGAGTTTGCATGTCATCTTCGTCTTTGGTGGGTTTCCTGCAGGTACTCCGGTTTCATCCAACAGTCCAAAGACATGCAAATTAAGCTAAATGGCGTTCCCAAAATTCCCTGTAGTGCACCACCTCAAGCCCCAAGTCTCTGGTATAGGCTCCAGGCCCCCCATGACCCTGTAGACAGCATTAAGTGGTATAGACGATGAATGAGTAGTGAGTGTATAATACTGAGGTGAAGGAATGAAACGCAATAAGGCATGCTGTCATGTGAAAATAATCCATAGTGCTCAACTCTATGCTTTCACATATTACTACAGCTCTACGAATTGGCTTACACGTTATCTATGAAGTGATACAATGTAATTATGATTAAATTGATATAGAAATTAATGACTTCACTACAAACGGTGCCAAATCCATGCTGATCCAATACAAACCATCTACAGACCCACACAATTTACCTACAAAATACCTATCTCATGGTATGCAGTGAATTATTAAGATTTGTCAATGGCAGCTTTGATTTTATCACCTGATACTGATAACAAATTGGATATCTAGCTTTTGGATACTTGTGTTTGCAACAAATGTTTGCTAGGCAAATTAGTTCATGTTATTGCTTGTTGTAGCAGCTAAAACAGTCATTTTTACACCAGCTTGTGCGCCTCTCTCACATTCGAAATGAATAAGCCAAAAAAAAAAAGAAAGAACTTGTCATATTACAGAGAAACTGGAAAGCACAAATGTCTTAAAGTGTTACACCGAAGACTTTTAATATAAATGTAGATTTACGCAAATCTTTACCACATCAGCCCTTTCTTTGTTTAACAACAGTACATACTCTGTTTTCAATAAAAGCGCTGTGGTATAGTGTTTTAAAGTCTGTCCACCCTAACAGCATTTAAAGATTCCTTTCTGTTTCCACTGAGACACTAATGCACTGACTGTCTAAAAGCAATTATTGTTTATTGATTCCATTTGTAATTAGTGTAGGATGTGATAAATCAGAATGATAGGTTTTCCCTGGAAATTGTTACTCACTGACATATCACGCTCGTACGAGGGGCGTTCAAAACAGAAATTTCCTGTGAATGAAGGAGTAAAAACCGATTCACTCCAGCATGTCCAGAAGACTTCAAGCACAGTACGGTGATGAGACTCTTAGCTGAAGATGCCAATTGTGAACATTCAGCGTGTGGAAAGGCCTGATCCTAGAAAATTGACAGATTACTCGTCACAAACTTGCAGAAGAGACATATCTGTCTGTAGGAACTATACACACAATCATTCACAAATAGCATTTGCACATTACACGAACTCAGCTGGGAGTTACTGCCACATCACCGGTACAGTCCTGACCTCACTCCACACAACTCCATTTATGCATGTTTAGGCCATTAAAGGAGTTCCTGGAAGACCAATGTTTCAGACGTCAAGATCATGGCTCAGGTGTTCTGAGAAAACTTTTCACATTGATGGGCTATCCAAGTCCTTGTGAAATGCTGGGATAAGTACATTAGTGTATACTGCGTTCAATCAAAAGTCCTGGTTTGACTTGGGAGAAGATTACTTCACGTATTGGAGAAACAGGTATGTCTTAAGTCGTCATTTAAGGATTGCCAGAGACTCATCTGTACGGACATCTAGAGAAAGTTCATTCTACCACCAAGGTGCCAGAACAGAAAAGAGTTGCATGTCTTCCTTCATCTCTGAGAGATGGTGGTCCAGCCGAGCGGTGCTGGAGGATCGGAGGGAACGAGGTGTGAATAGAGCTGAGAGGTAACTGGGTACTTGGCCATTTTTAGCTTTGTAGGCATCATCAGCTACAGGAGGCCAGTGCACGGAGCGGAGAACTTAGGTTTATTATTGATCTGGTTTAATTTTAAACTATTTCATTTGTTTTTTCCCCCCACTGCACATAAAAATGGAGGTGGGGGAGATCCTCATGTCTTGGCAGTGCAAAAGAAAAGCAGAATCATAAATCCGAATCTCGATAAATCAAGAGAGTGAAACTGACCACACTCACTGGGTGGGAGGGGCAGCATTACGTACTCCCCTTGTAGATTATAGCAATTCGGGGTAATTATGCATGGGACTTTCCTATGAGTGGTTTATGCAGCGCCGGCTAATGATTTGGAATTGGGAAATGACATAATTATGTGAAAACGGAGTACAAAATGCATTTCTCGTCCAGCGAGAACTGGTGCAAACCGGAACAAACTATATTTGTAATTATTGTTGTAGATTAATACGCCACTAATGTTACATCCACCCTTGTTTTGACCTTATTGCTTGCCACAGTCTACTGCCACATCTATTGCTAAAGTCTATTTCTTTTTTCAACTCTATGTGGTCAGTGTTTCCTGCTCCCACATATACACACCCACATGCGATTGGTTGCAACACCACAACCCTATTTAAGGTCTTTGTATATCCTCGTGTTTGTGAAATCTTGTGTGTTTGTCTCAGTCATCTAAGCTGTGTGTTCCTTGGTTTAAGCATTTACCTTTTCTGTAGTTTAGTGGTTTGCTTTGCAAGTTCTAGTTCTTGCAAAGGATTGGGTTCCCATCAGAGCCCGTATTCACAATTCGCAAGATTCTTAAGCCTAAAAGTTGCTCCTAGTAACGAAATTCTAAGAAAATTCTTAGAATTACAGTTAAATACAATTAAATTCTTAGAATTACATGACATTTTCTTAGAATTAGGACTAAATCTTAGTAAAGATAAAAATGATTCACGAAACATCTTAGCCCTAAAAAAACAGCTCATAAGGTAAAAATCAACCACACCTCCTCACTAAGATACTTGTACTTTCCTTACTCAGAGTTGCTCTGAGAAGTTTCCTAAATCACTCTTAGTCTAAGACTCTCAGCTAGGACTTTTTAGGCTAAGATAGGAGCTCTCTGAGAGAATTCTAAGAGTAATTCATTTGTGAATACTGGCTCAGATTTTCATCTCTGTATGTTTTCTAGTTTGCCAGTATAAATTTGCCTATCAGTGAGACTCCCCAAATAAAATCAATCCTGTGCACAGCTGCTTGTTTTTGCAAAACACAGCCTGGGTTATAGCATACATTAGCACTTAGAATGCACCTTTCAGTGCTCATCAGCCCTTTGTGTAAATGTGAGATTAAGAGCTATTTAGAATTTTGCATTATGACAGTAGTCCAAATGTAACTTAATGCAAAAATCTTCACTTGACTTTTCAGATTTTTGAAATGTAAATATTATGTATTTTATACTAGATTATAGATGTTAAACAACCCCTAGTGCAGGTTGTAAAGAGGTGGTTGTGAATATTAAGGATTTCAATGCTTTTAAGTTTTGATTTTTTGACAACTTTTCACACATGTTTATGTATCCGTGTTCAAGCATGTCAGCTCATAGCCAGTACAAATAGCATATGTTGCAGCAGAAGTAAAGAATAGCAACTGAAAGTATACTACTGTTGCATCATGTGTTATTCATTCTAATGGAATGGAAGCATCAGAATGAGAAAAATCTAAGTTCAGTGACTCAAGCAGTGGATAGATGGGCAGCATGGTGCTAGATGGGTTGGTCTGAGAATAAAAAAAATGTTGCTCTTCTGGGATTTTGACTCAAATAACATCTCTTTACACCTGTGGAAAGCAGAAAAAAAATTCTTGTAGCAGATGAACTACAATGACATGAATCACGCAAATTACACACTCTCATGCTACCTTCTGGAGAAAACAATGAAGGTCCCAAGTAGAACCTTACAACTTCTAATTACGTAGAAGCTAGAAACCCAAGAAAGTATCCATGTGCCAATTCTTTGTTTCTGTACTTAGGTGCCCTCTTTTTAGTAATAACACAGTATATGTATGACTACATGGATTGCATGAAAACTCATTAATGAATTATGAATTCCGTATTATCAAAGGGAAAATGATCAAGGGTGTATTTTCTGTCTCGTTCCCAGTATTCCCAGGATAGCCTGTGGATCCACCACCACATTGACCAGGATTAAAGCTGTCACTGAAAACAAATGAATTAATAAACCGATTTTGTATTAAATTATGCAGTAATATAAAACAGTGCACTTTACTACACTATATACCAATATGGTCAAGCATATCAGGTTGCAGCATCCAAATCAATAATCGCACAAAGAATATAAAAACGTTCTTTGCTTTGGGGGTGGGTCACAATTTTTAACTGTAAAAAAGCAGCGTGCAAGCAACAAAAAAAAGAAAAGAAAAAAAACAAACAGAAACTGCTCATCATGGCCGCCTATTTTACAAAAGGGACTCGTTACATAAGAAAGAACAAAGAAACAGATGAAGACATTGTCTACACATTACAGTGACAAATAGAGTGTTTAATCTGCTATATTAAAAATAAAGTACAATGTGCTATATAAAGTGACAGTACAAACACGTATAAGATTTCCTTCCAGTGTTTCGATTCCACATATCCTTTCATTTCTGTCTTTTGCCATTAAATCAGTATCTAAGCATAAAATCATTCATTATACAATTTTACAACTTTATTTACATTAATTACAGATTAGTTAAAAAGATTTCCAATACAAAAAAAGTTTGCATAAAAATATATCCACAACCTTTAACAACCCTTAACAGCAACGACATTCCTTCATTATAGTACTTCAATCAGGAATGGAAAAATGGACATGATTCAATCTTATGATAATTACTGACCTGAAAAAGGGAAATGTGATAGATATTTTCTTAAATCATATAATTTAGCTATTTAAGCAGAAAGTTGGGTAACAGTGTATGACTACATTTACAGTTACACATTTGGTAGATGCTTGGATCTAAAGTGAATAAGAAGTAAGGCAGAACACAGTTAAGAGTCTCACTGAACGGCTCAGCAGTGGCGCTCTAACAGTACTGGGATTCGAACTCACAACCTTCTGGTCACTTGAACAGAAACTGTTGTGCTTTCACTGATTTGCCTAAATTACCAGATGCCCACGAATGTACACTAAATAGCTATAGCTAACAAACTTATTAATAGAGTGCGGTGAGCTATGTGAATGCACATATACAGTACGTCCTTCATCGGGTTGCTGAATGAGTGAAAAGGGAAAAAAAGTCTAAATGAGGACACTTGTCCACTCAGTCAGGAATAGCTTTGTCACTTATCTACTGCATGTTTGGATGAGACTGAACTCTAGAAAGCCTGTACAGAAGGAAGCGTGTAAGGAAATAGATACAGTTGTTCGAAAAAGCAATGGATCAGCCAAAGAAAAATGAAGTGAAATATACGTTGGGTCCTGTTCAGTGCCACTCGCTATAAAACCCTTAACTTTTAGAAATCTCTAGAAACACTATATACACACGTCAATACTAATATCAAAGCAGACATACAGCTTTTTTTTTTTTTTACCTCAATTTAGTGAACAAAGGCCCAACAGTTCAATGTGAGGCTGTTATTTAAAAATGTCTAATTTGTTGGGAAAAAATTAAGTATAAATTTAAGTATTGACAACAGAGATAAAATTAAAGACAAAAAAAAAAAAGATCAAAAACATGATTTAGACATTATCTGTACCTGCTTCTCTTTCTAACTGCATGTTGTTTGGAACAAGAGAGATGATGGAGATAATGATGATGAGAACAGTGTGTGTGTGTGTGTGTGTGTGTGTGTGTGTGTGAGACTGTGTGGTCTGTATATTGTTTGTGCAACCATATTCAATGTGCTTAGGAATAATGCGTCTATATATATATATATATATATATAGTGTATACACAATTGTGCACGCCATCTAGAACACATCTGTAAGTGTGCATATGTGTCTATATAGATTCCACACTAATGCTCCTTCATGAATATTATAAAAAGGCACTTAAATAATATCACATTCAAAGTTTGAACTGTTTTCCTCACTGACACTGATTGCTGTTTTTGTCTTCAGTAAGAATCGATCTGTTCTGCTGCACTTAATTGCATAAATGTTAAATTGCATACATATCAGCTTTAAAAAGAAACAAACCAACGATCCAATTAATGTTCATTAGGAAAGTAAAAAAAAAAAATAGATATTGGAGTTAGAACCACAAATTATTATTATAGACATGACATGATATCACGATACCTAGGTGCTGATTCGATTTGTATTGCGATTTTTTATCATGATTTAGCATTTCCCCCCAGATTTTGTTACAATTCTACACAAGCTTAGAAAGTTATTCGCTCCCACCACACAATACTGTGCTGACTGCCAATGTGCAAACAGTTTAACCACCTGCAGGATTATAGTGGAACTGCAACATCTTACAACATTATAAATAAAAGATGAAACAAAATTATATGTTATAAAAATTATATATTATAATTTTGTGTTTTTGTCTCGAAAGTTGTCTCAGGGAAGATTTGACAAAGATGATTTCAAATCATTGCTTGTCTGGAACCATGTATACTGTACATAGAGAACCAGAAAATGTGTGAAAGGACTTTTCGGCTCAGCATGTCAATCAAAGTTAAAGGGAAATTTAAAAGAAAAAAATTAAAAGAGGCGAACCAATATCTGAATGTTTCCGTTTTACACTGATATAATTTTTCTTTTCAGCCAAGTAAGAGCATGTTATTCAGTACTTGTTGATGACGATACTGATACCAAAATCAATAGGCTACTTAGTATTAATCAGTCAGGGACATCACTGAACACTGTATTCAATTCTGTTTGTTCTGCTACCGATGAAGTTTTATGTTGGCCAAAAAATTATGAATACCTGACTATCACACCCATATGGGCTTGTTTAAATGTCCGATTTCAGATGTAGCCCACCTTCCCCCTTTGCTGTTTGGTATAATGACCTTCACTCTTCTGAAAAGGCATTTCACTAAATTTTAAAGCTTGGGGATTTGCACTCATTCAGAAACAAGAGCATTGCTGAGGTCAGGCAATAATGAGGACCCCTGGGGTGAAGTCAGACTTCCAGTTCATCCAGAAAACATTCAGTAGGGTTGAGGTCAGGACTTTGTGCAGGGCACTCAAGTCCTTCCATTCCAAACATGGTTCATGGTGTAATACAAGGACACTAATCCTGGAAAGTTTTGAACCTTTTAGTTCCAGCAAAGGTAAATTGTAATGATAAAGCGTACATCAATAGTCCTATACTATTCTGTGTAGTTTAAGGAACAACAACATGTGATGGTCAGGTGTCCAAAATTTTGGCCATACAGTGGTATAGTGTTTAAACAGAACACTTAATAGAGAGCATAAGAATGTCTGAGCACACAGCAGTACAAACGGTCACTAAAAGTGCCAGGTGCTTTAAACTGCATCCTGAGTCACAAGCAAATTTTTGATTCTTAAGAACTAGAGGGAAGAAAGTGTGTGTGTCTCAGTGCTTACAATACTGAAGTGATCTCATGTGCATGTCTCACTAGCTTCCCTGCAGGTTTGACTTACTGCACCACTTTCAATTATATACTATATATTGTGTGCACAATTTACAGCAGCATTCTTAAACTTGCTGATACAGCTGTTTGTCAGCCATTCTTGAGCCGGCCCTGAAAGATACTGATAAAGTTTGCTCAATTAAGATGTTTCACCAGGTTACTTCTATAGCAGGACGATTCTGTAGTACTCTTAATACTTTCATATACACCGATAAGCCATAACTTTAACACCACAAAATATTAACATTTTACAACTGATGATCAATTATGTACCAGTAGACCCATGCTCGTGGGAACTAAAAGCTAATCCATCCAACTTGATTCACCAGAAAGGCACTAAAATAATAAAAAAAAAGTGCACCAGAGCCCACCTGACATGGGGCCCGGCGGGCAAAGAGCCCAAGGCTGCCAACCTGGCCTTGAAACTCACCAGCTCCCAATCTAATTGAGCACCAATGGAATTGCGAGAACAAACAAATCTAATCCACCCCACAACCCACGGCTCCCAAAGGATCCGCTTCCAACATCCTGGTGCCGGACACTACAGCACACCTCAGAGGTCTTGTAGGGTCATGCCCCAAATGGCCCCAGGTGAACCTACAAAATATCAGGCTTAATGTTTTACATTGTAATGTTATAGCTGTTCGGTGTATATTTACATGATGATCATTAATTGCTCTTTCTTCTTGTTTGTTCAGTAGCAATGCACCAGGTTGACGTCACATAGTAACACATGGTATCTTTCATTAGAGCATTTTTTACAAGTATAAATATATGAGCATTGTAATACTCCTGATCACAGTATCTACTGTATATCAGTGCATTTATATGCAAAATATAGTATAAAATATAATGTTGGTTGGTAAGTATAAGTTTTGTTTGAATTACAGACATAAAATGGATTTTTTTTCAGCACCAAATCACTGCAACATTTATAGGTCTTTCTCTTGATTGCCTTTTAAAATCTTAAATAAATAAAGGGTTCTAGCTGACATTTTGTCTAAAAATTAGTTGATATAAATTATTTGATATAAATGATTTTAAATTATGTTATTTACATGATATTTAAGATATGTGACAAATATTACGCTAAAATATTTTGCAAACATATAAATATATATAAGGGTAAATCTCAGTCATATCTTATTTGGTCAGTTTTCAAGGTCTTGGTTTGTACACCCCTCACACACTCTCTCTTATTCATTCTCTATACTGCTTATCGTGTACAGGGTCACAGCAGGCCTGGATCTCAGGAGAGTCGGGGCATGAGACCAGTTAGCCGGATCTGCACATCTTTGGACTGTGGGAGGAAACCGGAGAACCTGGAGGAATCCCACCGAGGACAGGGAGAACAAGCACACGGACCCGAGGTGGGAATCGAACCCTCAAACCTGGAGGTGCGAGGGCACAGTCGCCTACAACATTATTCTAGATATAATAAAGCATAAAAGTGAATGAAAAATATGTGTCGATCAAATTTGATTTTGTGCGCTTTTAGGCATTTCTCTCACAATGCTTACATCGGATTCCCTTTTACACCGTGCTGTTGAATTCCTGATTATGATTGTTTAGTTGATTAATTTTCTATAACAGCGTGGCTTTGTCAGTAGTGCTGACTGCAAGGCAGAACACAGGATTACATGAATGCACTTATTCTAATATGTTATTGTTTCTATAGTTACAGCTCCTTCTCAAGGAGGTAATGTTGATGATTATACTTACAGAAGCCTCAACACTGTGTAACAATCAGGCGAAAGTCTTCAGGACAGATAAGTTTGCTCTGTAAGCTTTCTCTATAACACGTCTAAATAATTTGTGGGAAATACTATTTATAGCTGCCATAGCGCAAGTGATAACAGGAGTTAACTCATTTTCATGGATGTTCCACCTCATTAAATATACAGATTAAATATAAAACCGATAGAAAGTAATAATAATTAAAAAAAAATCTGAATAGTTGGCCAATTGCTGTGGTATAAGATGAGAAAAAAACTCTTAGAAGAAATCCTCTTCTATATCGCTGTTATTTTGCTCTAACAGCACGGCCCAGTGTCTTTATATTCCTTGATGCTTGATACATACAGTAATGTGACACAAAAATATGTGAGTCTATCATGATTCCATTACTTCATGTGTCCAGAGCTACAGCGCAGAGATGATGCATTGAATAAAACCATGTGAGACAGGGTGTCTCGGGGAATGACATATAAATAATAAATCAAAATTTGTGTCTAAATCAAATTAGTGTTAATTTAAAAATGTAAAAAAAAGATTATTAACCGGTCTGTAATAGTAAAGTATTCTCTGTTTTCTTGCCTTCAAATGGTGCCTTGGTCAAAGTACCCTAAATATGTTCTCTTCAGTGGAGGCACTCAAACTGGAATTATCTCTACCTAAGGCAGACACTCACACGTTTCAGCTGTCCTGACATCAGAAGCAGGATTCAGGTACTGGTCTCTGTCTACCTAGTGAAGTCGTGCTATATCTGTTCCTCTGCAGCGTATTGTAGGATGGTTTGTCAACCGTCTGTCCTTTCTGAAGAGGAACTAGCAGCCCGTTCCTTTGGAGGGACACTGTTCTCCTTAGATTCAGATCCAGTCTACTTTGTAGGTTTGAGGAACTCAGCGCCCGCTTAATATCCCCTCCACTGCCACTGTGGGTTTCCCTTCCACTGATCAAGGTCTTATTGTAGTACCGTGCACTGCTGCTCCTGTGGGTGCCATTGCCTTTTTTGTCCTCCACTACCAGTCCGTTTGGAGTACCATTGGACAAAGATGGCTTATTTGAGCTCTTATTTGTTAGTGTTCTTCTTTGACTTGGTTCTTTGGCACGTATATCTTTCGACTGGTTGTCCCTCTTGACATTGCCTGGCATAAGAAATGCTGGGATGTTCTGAGTCTCCTTATTTCTGCTTCCTGCAACATCATCTTGCTGGTTTTGACTAGTCCTGGTAGCTCCAGCTGGCTGGTTGCCAAGTCGCTTTAATGTGGAATCTTTGCTTTCACTTGTGCTGTTTGCTAAACCTTGAGCTGTGCTAGTCCCATGCTGAAGCGCGGCAGCAGATTCTCGATGAGACTGACCATCGTGAGTCTTTCCGTGTTGCTCCGACCTCCTCCTTGAAGTCCTCCTGGCTAGTAAACCTTCATCTCTGCTCCTTGTAGTGCCTCTGTCTGAAGCTGGTCTGCTCTGGCCTTCAGGTACTCGAGGTGAGTCCGGCTCACGACAGGTTCCTCGCTCTGCTCCACTAAAGCTGCTGCTGCCACTAGGGGAGCTGAGTGATTCTTCTACAGGAAGCTGGGCTTTACCTTGAGCAGGACTAGCCACGAGGCTCACTATGGGCTCCTTGGTGCATCGTGGTCTCCGTCCAGATTCCAGGTACTCCACCAGTTCACCAGGATGTTTTGGTATGGTCTGAGGAACAGATGTGACTTTCTTCCGATCCTTAGCACCAAAAGACCAGCGGAGAGGAAGCACTTTGCCCAGGTTCTCCTTGTTCTTGGTCGGGGAACGCAAGCTTACACTACGGCCCTGGGTGCCACGAACAAATGGTCTTGACTCAAATCCATCTATGGGTAGAGAATATTGGACAAAATTAGGATTTGTGGTAATTCTTAGCCCAATTGAAAACTATTGATAATGAAGACAGTTGACAAAATTGCCTAAATTATGATACATTTTTGCATAAAGAAAAGCAATACATAAAGTAACCACGGTACTCCAGTTGACTGGTACCATCTACCACAGGCAATGCTAGTTGAGAAATAATTTACCAGAATCTCCCTTTGGTTTCTCATATAAAACAGTAGATATTGGCGTTTGGGGTTCAGGAGCTGACGAGCAGCTAGTTGTCTTGGTCGTGGGACTTTGGCTTTCTTCGGATACGGATGTCAAACGGATGAGCCAGTGATTAGACACGGAGGAGCTTGTAGATCCTGTGGAAGGACCGAATACATCTAGCTTGGTATAACTTAATCATTGCCATACTCCTAAATTTCCTAAATCCTTTTTCAACAAATTAGTGTGTGTGTATATATAAATATATATAAAATAAATAAATATATATATATATATATATATATATATATATATATATATATATAAAACATTAGTTGTCAAAGGTAACAGTAAAATGAACATGAACAAATGATAACCAACAGGTTCATTATTCAACAATGTAATCTTTGGTGTGTTTGTATAAGCAAAGTCATGGTTAAAGTACCAACCTGAAAAAATGGCAAATACAAGACAATTTAATCTTTCTACAATATAGTCATGATGGAAATGAAGTCTAACCTCGGAGCGAGCAGCTGGCTGACCATGGAGGGATACTGTTGCGTCTCTGGTAAAAGAGGATATAAGCCCCTCGTGTACACACTTCCCCTTCAGGCACTGGTTCGACGCTGCTGTCATCAAAACTGTACCACTGACCATCCACGGAGTTCCTGCAGTACGCTGAAATAGTGAAAAATCCAAGATTAACACCAGAGATCATTTGAACACACATTCAAATCACATACACAATTGCTTGTGGACATAGTAGTTATGGGTCGTTCATGAATGATTCATTCTTTTTGAACGAGTCTTTAACGTGACTCAGAAGAACGAGTAGTCTCGGAGAGTGATTCGTTCATTTTCTATTGCGCGTGCATGCGCAAAGCATCGCGAAACCTCCGTAGGTTATGTACAGGAAGCAGAAACGAGTAGTTACCTTGGAGTCTTTGGTCCAAATCGTTTGTTCTTTTGTCACGTGACTCCCATAGACGCTATCCCATGCAGTACACAGGAAACTGAATTGAACGGTTCTTCTCAATGAATCTTCTACTCCTAGTCGTTCATTCTTTTGTCACATGACTCCCATAGACGCTATGTGGTGCAATAGATTCAAAAGAATGAACGACTCGGACCAGAAGATATGAGAGGTGAGCTGCTTATTCTGTTTATCATAATATGTCCTTAGTTGCATTGTAATATTTTACAATATTACAATGCAATTATTGGAACTATAGCCAAAATTTGTGTATGTAGACGTGTTGGGGGCCGGTTTATTGAAAATGTAACATTTTATTTTATTTCTGATCAAAAGAACGAAATGATCTAAATGACTCAAAATAAAAGTTTCGTTCATTTTGATGAACGAGATTCAAAGAACCGAGTCACTAAAATGATTCAAACTTCACATCACTAATACATAGCACAAATTTAGTTTGCCAAAGTTAGTCCAAAGTGATAGGGCTATAAAAGTAAGAGCATGAAGGGATGCACCCATAGTGCATAGTTCCCACTGTATTATGTGCTATATGGGGTTGCTTCAGGTTGTCAGGTCGAGGTTCAGCAACACTATGTGGCAATAAAATAAAGTCGGCTGACTACATGAATGTTCTGAAAGACCAAGTTATCACATCAATGCATTTTGTTCCTTCTCTGATAACACAGCCATATTCCAAGACAACAAAAGCACGATTTTTTTCACCGAATTGTGAAGAAATGGTTCTGGGAGGCTGAGGATTCATTTTTATATGAACTGGCCACCACATTGCATGTCATAATCAAAGCTAAAGGCGACCTAACAAATATTAGATTGTGTACAGTTCTTATAATCTGGTTAGTATACTATTTACTGATTTAATCCCAGGTTAATTATCATCAGTCCACACACCTGTGTAGTGTCCTCCATGCATGCCTCCATGATGGTTACACACAGCGTACAGGTCGTACAAAAACTCCTCAGGATGCTGGCTTGTTTCTGTCCTTTGATAAGGCTGCTGCTTCCACGTGGAAGAGAGACGGGTGCAGTTACTCCTCTTGACCATGTGGGGTGCCATGTCCAGGGCTGAGAGAGGAAACCGTACAAGAGTGGAGAGCTTGTTTCGTCGTTCGCCCACCTGCCTGAAGCGCTTCAGGTGGAGGATGAGGATGTCTGGGAGTGTCCACAGACTCATCTGGACCATGCCTTGCTGCAGCTGCTTGCAGTGAGGACATTTCCACGCATCATCTGGAGCCAGCTGCATGCACAGGGAACAGTATAATGGACAATATATGATATATGATATGAACAAATGGTTTTATTGTTCAGTCAATCATCTTCAAGGACATTAGCACACATTTCATGCATATTGTTTAAATAATAGCTTGTTAGAATAATATTTTCTCGATTTATTACAGCGCTATAGAGCTTCCTCAACATTCCACTGACGGAACTCATTAGATCCGAGTGACGTTATTTCTAAACCTACGTCTTCTAAACTAATTAAAACTATTTCAAGTGATAATTATATGAACTCAGGCATACATTTAATAACTTTGACAATTATGAGCACCACTGCCACTTAAAAAAAAAAAAAAAAAAGCCTCAAACCTAGTCTTCACAGGCCTTGGCTTTATGGAAAAAACGGTGTATTTAGATTTATTTTATTTTATTTATTTTGCAAGACAGCCCAACTAACCAAGTACTGTATAGGAAACAGCGTTTGAGCTTACAACCTTCTACTCAGCAGCCTGCAGCTTGAGCACTGAGTCACACTTCCTCAAAAATAAATGAGAACTCTTACCATAGTGAGACGAGCTGACAGGAAAGCAGGTGCATCTGAAGCAGAACTTCTAAATCTCTCCCTATCTTTTTCTCTATTAGTCGGCATTTAATGGTCACATCCTAAATCTAGCCATTTTTTGGTTGATTACTTCTGAGTTTGGTTTAGTTGCATTTGGTCCAATCTTCATTTTGTCTCTGTGTGATGTTCTTTTCTATGGCCATTCTTCGTATGACTAGTACATTTAAAGTCATCTTCAGCTACTTATCTTTGTTATAAGTTTCACTTCCATGTTGTATCGGTCCTAAATCGATCCTTTGACTATTAGACAAAGGTTCCTTGTTCCTCTAAAGTTCTTAGGAACTTCTTCTATTCTCATTACACTGTAAATGCATCTTCACAAGAGTCTATACACATGTTCATCTGTTACTGGATTCTAATATTATAGGGATTAGTCTAGACTGGCTATACGCCAAAACTCCAGAGGGTCGGTTAAGTTCTCAGCGAGAAGAGCTGCATTGTGTGTATGTGTGTGTTACCTGCTCTTCTTTAGTATAAAGCTGAAAGCACTCGTCCAGTGTGCAGCTATGCTGCTGAACATGCTGCTGCTGCTGGGCACGCACGCTCTCACAATCCTTCACCACCTCCTCCTGAATGTTACCAAACAGACTACACACACACACAACTCATTTTACTCTGATTTATATTTATTTCATCTTGCTCCACTTTGTATCTAATTGTTTTTTCAAATGTGTCACAGTGGAACAAGTAAATACAGCATTTAGACCTTAAAATTATTTGTATCTAATACCTTTATTTGTAATTTAGTGATTAGATGATGATACTGGACTCACCAGTCCTTTACTCTGTGTTCCCACTCGACAATCAGCTTCACATGTGGAGGACCACCGGAGCCACACAGCTTTAAAGCTCTGAAAATAAAGACGAAAACACTAGTCAGTACTAATAATGGGACATTTTCATATCTTTCTGTGAATAAATGATAACAAATATAGCACTCCACAACGACAAGAGCAATCATACAAATATTTATTTTTATTTAATAGTCACACATGCTAATATCCTGAGATATTTCGCTGTGACAACCTGGCCATTCAATACATTCAGCTGACTTTATTTTATTGTCACATAACGTTGCTGAGCCTAGACCTGACCAACTGAAGCATCACCTCAAGTTAGATTATGTTTTTTATTTAATAGAGATTTTCGACTCACTTACTCCAGCTTTAAAGCAACCTATGTGGAATATCTATGAATAGTTTACTCTTTTTAAAAAGTCTAAAAAAAAAAAAAAAAGTCCCTCTAAACTACTTGATAATACTGAGCAATGACTCAGTCTGCTTTGTTCAGTGTCCTTTAAAAAGCAACTGGCAAATCTTCATCATGCCTGCCATGTGTGTCCCTGCTGGAGATTTTTTCACGAGCCAGTTTTGAAGAGGCTCTTGGTTTGATTCTCTCATCCTTGTGCCAATAAGCCCGAAAAACAGCAGGCGAGAGAAGCAGGCAAAAGGAGTCAACCCAACCCAACCCAACCAAACCAAACCAAACCAAACCAGTCATTTCTCCTCATATACTGTACATTACTATACATTATGTAAGAATTTACAACATTGTTGCTGAAGACAAGATATGGAATTATACATCTATTATTTTCTTAATTTAAAAAAAATAAACATAATACTTATAAAAATGTAGACTCATTTGGGAATTATTAGATCTCCAGATATTATATATGCTGTTAGAAGTTCAACCCAATGTGCCTATACTGATAACTAACCCATAAACATGCTGTTAGTCTGTAAATGTATATTATGAAATTATCCACTTAGACAAAAACACAATGCTGAGGATTTGTCCCTTCTATTTCTAGAACAGTGTGGTGTCTAGCAGTCAGGATGATTATATATAATTAGACAACCGTAGTCATTTTCTAAATGATCAGTTTTAATTTAACTATGTCAATACACATCAGTACTTTATGCAAAGCAGGAACCGAACATGTTTTTTAACATATACTGTCAGTTCTCATAAAAGGTTCATGCACAGCATTTAAACAAATCATGTCTTTTCCTAATCATTTATGGTATTTGGAAGATACCCTTACTTACTCTTTATCTTATTATACATCTTTGCATCGGGGCCCAAGAGTGGCAACTTGGTGGTGCTCAGGTTTAAACCTTTTGATGATTGGCCAACACATAAACCACTGAGCTAGCAAAAAAAGTGTAAGCTTTGACAAATTACTGTTGAATTAGAGAAGCAAAACACTTTGCCGTTTACAGTTTTGGAAAATTAATCAAATTTAGTGGTAATGGTAGTAGCTCTCTGTGGGCTGTATCACACACCATCATTATTGATTCTTGTCCTATAACAGCATGTTTCAGTATGTTTCATTCCTTACAGAATAGTTTTGATAGTAAGTAATTTCCACCAGGAGCAACCACTGATGTTAAACTTTAACATTTCATTCGTTCAGTTTTCACACCGTTGGCAACCCATATCCCACACTCACACACCCAATCATACACTATGGGCAACTTGGAAACACCAATCAGACAAAGGGCATGCCTTTAGACTGAGGAACTAACTGGAGGAAACTGATAAAGCACAGAGAGAGCCGCATGCACTTCATGCACACAGACCAGAGGCAAGAATGAAACCCCCAATCCTGGATATGTGAGCTTACTTTGTTAACACTGGGAGTATTTTATTTATCTTTTTATGGCGAGTAAGGCGTTTCTCAGCACTGATTTTGGCAGTCCGAGGCTATCAAATCACTAACCACGTAATTTAACCACTGACCTACTCTCTCCATAAAGACAAACAATAAAGTTCTACAGAAAGTTTGTAAACAGGGCTATTATGAAAGAAAGAATTTACCTGGACATTGTGGCTTTAAATGGATCAAGTCCTGGTCAGCTCTCTGACTGCAGATTTCCAAAGACATTAGCTATGATACGAAATTCTAACTGCCTTAAGGCATTGAGCTCCTGAAGAACACAATCTAAATTTATTATTATTCAGTTCTTTTCTCCATTGCATGGTTTTGTTCACGATCTCAATGTAGAGAAAAAAAAAATCAATACTCTGCCATTATTAACTGTCAGAATGCAGTATGTTTTGTTTGATTCTCAGGTGAAATGCAATTCTTCCACTTGGTAATTCCTGTACACAGCTCCCAGGTAGGTCAGTGTGTGGACGGATTGCAAATTAACCACCTCTCATGGGGATACAGCGAAAGTTTATGGCACAAACTTTCTGTCTGTATGCATATTATCATGTGTGAACCCTGCCGGCAAGGATTCAGCTACCCATCACTAAACTCTATACTGTATCTGTATTTCAATCCAAAAATCTCCCATGAATCATCACAGGATGCTCCCCTCTTACCTGTCTACTGCAGGATGGTGAAGTGGACGTCCATCCTGGGGACTCAAGTAGCTACAGGACACCGATCCCCCAACAACTCGAATCTTGAACAGAACCCTGTTATTCTGCAGCAAAATAAAGACAAAAAAAAGTAACTTAATAAATAAATTCATAATTATACAGACAAACTGGCAGATGCAGGCATTCAGGCTCTGTAATGCTTTTTGAAATACTTTACTGTCATTTATATTCACTTGTCCCCTTTTTTAAACTGCCTATAAAAGTCGATGCTGGCCATAACAGAAAAGCCCTAGAACACCCAGTGTGTGCACAGCCCGCCACACATGGGACCCAGCGGGCAAAGAGCCTTAGGCTGCCAACCCAAGCTCCAAACTCCCAAGATCCCAATCCGATCAAGCCACCCCAGGATGCGCCGGAACAACAAATCCGATTCACAGAGGTCCCCCCTCATAACCCACGGCACCCAGAGGATTTGCGGCCCGCACCCCGGTGCCAGACACCACAGCACACAATCAGAGGCCCCGCAAAGCCACGCCCCCTGAGAGGCCAGAGCCATCCTGTCGACACAAGGGGAACCCAAAACGTAGATAATTTTAATGTTATGGCTGATCTGTTTATATTGTACCAAGCTATGAAATTATCCACATTGTAATATAAGGATTTTTCCTGTTTCTATTTGTTCCATTCCTATTTGATCCTGAGTGTAAATTACTGTTTGTGCAGAGTTTATCCCTGTTCCCTCCAGGTTCTCTGGTTTCCTTCCAACTACCAAAACCCATGCCAGTGAGGTGGATTAGAAATGCTGCTTTGATCATAGATGTGAACGAATGCATAGATTTGTGTGCATGGTGCCATGTGAAGGACTGGCAATGCATCCAGAGTGTATTCCCACCTCGTGCTCTGTAATCCTAGGATAAGCTCTGGATAATAATCCAGACTCTCACCAACACATGGCAAAGTCTCACTTCTGCTTCTATCAGTGATGTTTCTGCGTTTTTTAAATGTTTTTTTTTTGCACGGTTTGACATTGCAAGGTGCTTAAAGGTCAGCTGACTCTCAGCCCGTTTTGCATTTCTGAATACTGGTTTGTATTTCTGATTTGTTTGCTCTGGTTTTCCTTATATAAAACTCTGTATGCAGTCAGATATCATACTTGTTTTTAAAATTGTTTGTGTGTGTTTTCGCATTCTGTAACGATCTACTGAACTCTTGAAAATGAAATGCTGCTTCATTCAAGAATGAAATTGATTTCCTCTCCTGTCTAAACGAAATTTAACATTTTGATGGCTGAGCTTCAATGATAAAAAAGCACTCCTGCTGAGAGTGAGAGAGAGAGAGAGAGAGAGAGAGAGAGAGAGAGAGAATGTGTGTGAAAACAGACAGGAGAGAACACTTCTTAAAAAGGCAGATGTAGAATTATTTTGTTTGTAATACAAATCAATGATTCTTCAAACTAAAAGATGAACAACATAGTGTCTGAAAGGGTAAAGGTACAGGAATCCTGGCAGATTTGGCGTACATGGGTATAGCAAAGATAAGAAGGGCTGATCCAAGATGTTTACATTATTCACAGAGATCTGCATGTATTTCTCACAGCATCCAGCAGATGGAGCTTTAGGATAGTTAGGAGAATAGCTTTAGGAGAATTAGGATGCACCATGTAACTGAGGTGTCATGATGGAAGTGATGGGATTTTGCTGTGGCATTTGTGGCATCCACTAACAGCAGCTCTTTCTTGTCATGGGGCACATTCAGATGACTATAACCTGGCATACGACCAAACTGTCAAATTGTTGGCCAAACTATGAGGCTGTCTTTTGAACTTCCTGTCAAAGCAAAATGCATTGCTGACACTCCCGTGTTTCAGCATGACAACTTTAGGGCTCAAGTGAGTGAGTGACTGGTTTGATAAGCATAAGGAAAAACAGTAACAAGTCTCCAAAATCCCTTCACCTAAAAGAAAACATGTTTGGAGCTGCCAAAAAAAAATGCACCATGAACAAAAGCTGAATTATGCATGAAATATTTCATCTTTAGACATTTGAGGCATGCTGTCAGGATTTATAGAACTTATAGGACAAAGTTACAGAGGGTGTTTTTATGGTTGTACTATGTGGTATCGGACAAAAAAATCAGGACGGGTTGCATTCGGGTCCTCATTCTGTCTCAGGGAGTTTTTCCTTGCCACCATTGTGCATTAGGGACAAACTGACATTTTTTCACTTTATTTCCAGAATTTTATTTCTGTAAAGCTGCTTTGTGACAATGTGTGCTGTTAAAAGCGCTATACTAGTAAATGTTAATATTATTTCATTAAGAGAAATGATTGTGTTAGGATGAACTTTAGATATTGCTTCAAAAAGTTTTCCACTTTAATTAATTAACAGAAGATTCATACATTAGAATTATTCCAGATGTATCTATTATTAAGGTGACAAAAGTGTTTGAAATTAAAGTATAATACAAATAATTATAAGGGATGTTTAAGTCAAACCAGAACTTTGATTGTGCAGAATTAAAGAACAGTTATGAGAGTAAAGCCACCTTTATTTCTCTGTATATAATCCAGAGCGACACTAATGCGTTTTACTACTGCTTAGATACCATCAAGGTAGAAAGTTTTCTCAGGACACCGGAGTCAGGACACCGGAGTCACGATTGATGTGGAAGGCTGCTTGGCCTTCCACATCAAAACGTTCCTTTAACTCACTCGCAGTGATTCTGTAGTAATCAACTAGTATTTCCATTACAGTAAATAAATCAGATGTCATATCACTTAAACCCTCAGTCTGGGTAAATTTATATCATGCAAACGTTTGCTTCTAGCAAAATCATCTTAAATAGTAAGTTAGGGTTGGACAAAGTGAAGCTTTTCTTATTTGTAAAGTCAATGATAATTACCTCTGAGCAAGAACTCTTTTTATCTTGTACTTTCACACACACGCCCAATAAGGCATATCTGAACCTTATTCAAACAAAGTCACATGTTTGAGATAGGATACGGTAATTAGCTGGTGTCTTTTCAACTACAATTTATTTTAATTAAATTCATTGTAGTTTGATTTCTATAGTAGCAATTGACATTGTCACAAAACAGATTTAAAGGAATAAACATTTTGGATGCAAATAAAAAAAAAATGCAAGAAATGTAAAGACTTGTAAATTTGTAGTGTTATCAGTTTGTCCTGAATGAGCATATCGTAGGTGACAGTGGAAAGGAAAAACTCCCTGAGATGACATGAAGAACAAACCTTGAGACTCGAAAGAACCAAACAGCGGTTTTACTTACAGCACTGCGCGAATGTCTTGGAAACATACAAAAAATGCCATAAGAAAAACTGCTTTTGAAAACATTTCTACATGAAAGAAACTTATACAAATACAAATATATACAATTTATATAAATTATATTGAGCAATTAACTCACTCATTCACTATCTATACTGCTTAATCCTGTATACAGCGTTGCGGGGAGCCTGGAACCTATTCCAGGAGAGTTAGGGCACGAGGCGGGGTACACCCTGGACACTCGCACACTATGGGCAATTTGAGAGTGCCAATTAGCCTTATCCGCATGTCTTTGGACTGCGGGAGGAAACCGGATCACCCGGAGGAAACCCACCAAACACAAGTAGATCATGGAAACTCCATGCAGACAGAGGCGGGAATCGAACATGGCTGGGAATTGAACCCGGACCCAGGAGGTGCAAGGCGACAGTGTTAACCACTAAGCCACCATCCAACAGCAATAAAAAGTAATAAAGTAAACACAGTCAATATTTGGTGTGAAAATTCTTTGCTTAAAAATAATCAGTAGTATTAGATATAGATTTGTGCACTTTTATAAGTTTTTTCATCTGAAACCTAATCTGTATGTAATATGTTGCTTTCTTTACAGGCATGCAAATATTCTTCTGTACTGTTATTTATTCATTAATTTTAAAATAAAGTTATATTTGGAACTATTGAATGGTTTTGTACATAATATGATAAACATATAAAACAACATTCATGCTAAAGATAATAGGCTTCCTAAGATGTTTGCACAGTGCTGTATACACCTAGGGAAAAAAGGATCCTCATGAAGTTACTTCTACCAATATTCTCAGATCTGCTTATATAACCTGTGAAAAGGTGGGTGTATACCTAAGAAACCGCCAACTCAGTGCATATGATAAAGCTGAGATGAACATAAGCCAATTCCTTAGGCTCCAACAGTATACAACACTGATGTGATTTAAAAGTTTCCTTGACTGCCAAAAGTGATGTGTTAATTACCATGCACCTTGTCAGAGCTCGCTACTCGCTGTGCATGATGAATGGTAATCGGAGATCCGTGAGCAAAAAGGAAATAAAGACAAGAACGTAATTAATTTCATGGAGAGCCATAAAGTTGCACAACTTACTTTGTTTTACTGAAATTGGTTGTGAATGAAAAAAAAAAAATCCATCCTTGTGTTTGACTTAGCCCCAGACAAAGAGAGCCTTAGAATATAATGTAAAGGAACAGATTTCAGGCTACATAATATAATTATACACTGATCAACTATACCGCTATAATGAACAGCATTGATTATTCTGTCACAATGGCACCTGTCAAGTGCTGGAATATATACTATAAAGCAGGAAGTAAACAGTTCTCAAAGTCGATGTGTTAAAAGCTGAAGGATCTGAGTGATTGCTCTAGATAATGGCTAGATGCACTATGAGAAGAAGGCAAGCTGGCAGAGGCAGTGTGATACTCGTCTGCTTGGAGACCTTCGGTCCTGGAATTCATGGACCGAAGGTCTCCAAGCACCAATCACCGTAGATGTTATTTTGACACGTACCACCTACTTAAACATTGCTGCAGACCAAGTACACTCCATCATGACAAAGTCTTTCCCTAACGGCAGGGTCCTCCTTCAGCAGGATAGCGAACCCTGCCACACTGCAAAAAAAAATTGTTCGGAAATGGTTTTGAAGAACTTGACAAAGAGGTGACAAGGTGTTGACTTGGCCTCTAAATCCCACAGATCTCAATCCGATCAAGCTTTTTTGAGGTGTGCTGGACAAATAAGTCTAATCCATGGAGACCTCCACTTCACATCTTACAGGGTAAAGTTGTGAAACTGCTGTTAATGTCTTGGTGTCAGGACCCACAGAACACATCTTGTGGAATTCATGCCTGGACTGGTCAGAGCGGTTTTGGCAGCATAAGCAGGTGGTTTTAAAATCATCTTATCTTAAAATGATCTTAGCAGAGCTAATATATGAATGAAAAATTTACCAGAGTCTAGATACAAGATAAGTGAACACGTGACACGTTTGTTTTCTAAAGAAAACAAAGACATCAACAAATGTAGAATGATTACAGACGACTGGACAGAGAATAATTCAAAACCAAGGTTTAAAGTGGTAACCTGATCATTAGTGGTTCAGCATTAGATGGTCACCATTACTCAGCCCTGTAAGTTGTCAGCACATTTGTGAGAAAATAATTTTTATAAACTTCAGAAATTTTACTAGAATATTGCGGAAACAGAAAGTTTGAAACACTTTGACAGCCGAGTGTCAAACATATCGTTGTGTCAGTAAAGCTCATTCACGAGGGGCGTTCAAGTCCAACCGGGACTTTTGACTGTGCAGAATAAGACTGTAAAAAGTAAATAAAAACTGACTTTATTTCTCTATATAACTTTGACTAGTGCTTGGATACCATCAAAGTAGAAAGTTTTCTCAGTACACTGGATCCATGATCGGACATCCTGGCCCTCTGTTTGTTTAACTTCCTGCAGATTAGCAAAGCCAGAGATCTCTCTCGGTACCCAGCATGTACTCACCTTACAGAAATGCAGGTGTTTGTGCATGATTGTGTTTGTGTTTCCAAAAACAGATGTGCCCTTCAGTGGGCTCGGAGCCACCTTGGCCGGGGGATCATCATTCACAGACATACAACCTTCGTTAAAACGTTTGTACTACTCAATTGTGTTACTGCATCAAAGGGTCTCACCACCATAACGTTCTTAGTGTAAAAGTCTTCTGTTAATCCCAAATATCACCGCAAATCCTGGTTTGACTTTAACGGCCCTCGTACAGTATATTTCAAGGGAACTGTTTACCTGTGGCTGTGCTCCACTAATCATCAGGTAGTAGAGCTTACTGAGGATGCTCTGCTGCAGCTGATCCCATGACACTGACCTGTCCTCTCTCATCAGGAATGGAGGACCAAACCTATGTGGAAACAAAGGTGAGGTTTAATATTTATGCATAGGCATCTGCAACAATCTAGATTGAGAGGTTTAACCCTGACACTTGTATCTAGCCATACACGACTGGGAGACCAAGAGAGTATAATTAGTTATGCATTGTGGGTACAAAGGCCCTGCGCTCCTGGTCAATTCAGAGAGACACTTGCTAGAAAAAAAAAAAAAGTTAATATTTTCTTATCTCCATGCATGTTCATCTGCATGGTGTTGCATAAGCAGCACTTAAGCAGAAAGCTACAGCGGATGTCTTTGTGTCTCGGTGGAAACCTGTACTAACCCTCACACTCGCCGATGGGTAGCTGTGGTGTCATGAGGTAAAAATAGCTAGTGGTTAGAATAAAGAAAAAGATAAAAACACAAGAAAAATACAGGGAAAAAATTCAAACCCTTTACCTACTGTACATCGAGACCACTTTGTGTTGTGCTGATATGTAACTAGATCTTTCAGGACTGTGACTAAGATCTGAAACGAATGAACAGACTGTTCCAGAAACACCAAAGCGTAATCTGTGAATAATGTGAGCTTCCGTTCAACGTAACTGTTAATATCTTCATTCGATCTTGCAGTCTGGCTCAGAGATTCAATAAGAAGAATAAATAAAAACAGGGAGATCAGATTGTCTTGCCTCATTCCATGTTGCACTTGAAAAGGTCCTCACTTACATCGATTCTCACTCTCGGCCTGTCAAAATATTCCTTCGTTCATGTCGGTAAACATGTCATGATTTTAAACACACTTTGTATGGGAAAAACAATCAGACAGGGTCAAGAACACTGTCTTTCAGTTTAATCCCCAAATCACTGCTTGCATATTGTTTTCAGTAATGCGTCTCTTTATAAGTGAAATGACCTTCATATAATGTCCTGAGTTTAGTTGTATTCAAAGTCAAAGGATAACCCTGTCCAAGTCTATGTGTTGATGACTACTGCAGAGGTTCTGTACGCCAGGATACACAGCTGATACAGTCACACATGACGTCCCCTGCACCTCTTTTTCCACCACTCTCATACGCTTTGATGCTTCTTTCATTGGTTAGATTTTTCAGCAAGCATTCTCAGGTTAGTTCTCTACATCCCGAGTGTCAAGCATCTAGTAGCCTCAAGCTTCGCGAGAACTTCCAGTGAATCAAGGTGGCATTTACTGAATCATCCTCGGGCTCGGGATATCGTTTGCATGAAAGAGGAAATATCTGAAAGAGTGTTCCTGATGAGCACAGCAAGTCGGTCTGAAAGGAGTGGGGAAAAATGCTGGGTAGTTTCACGCTGCCGTTAAAAGTTGCAGTGGTTCCCTGCTGTGATGAACTAAAACAAACCATAAACTGTTCTGATGCCTTTCCCCTTTCTCCATCTTGCTCTCCACTGATTTTGAAAGAAATCACTCCCTGACATGTACTCGTGGTGTGTGATTTCAGGCAACGAGAGAAGGACTGAGGTGGAAAAAGGGAGAGGACAGATAGAAGAGAAGATCACTCTGTCAGTTCTTCTGAACAACATCACCGTGACTGAACATATCTGTGATGTTCTATGTATTTTTCCTATTGGAAGGTATATATTTACTGTATACAGTACAGGCCAAAAGTTTGGACACACCTTCTCATCTATCTGTCAATGTGTTTTCTTTATATACATACAGTGGTGTGAAAAAGTGTTTGCCCCCTTACTGATTTCTTATTTGTTTGCATGTTTGTCACACTTTAATGTTTCAGATCATCAAACAAATTTAAATATCAATCAAAGATAACACAAGTAACCACACCATGCAGTTTTTAAATGAAGGTTTTTATTATTAAGGGAAAACAAAATCCAAAACTACATAGCCCTGTGTGAAAAAGTGTTTGCCCCCTAAACCTAATAACTGGTTGGGCCACACTTAGCAGCAACAACTGCAATCAAGCGTTTTCGATAACTTGCAAAGAGTCTGTTATAGCGCTGTGGAGGAATTTTGGCCCACTCATCTTTGCAGAATTGTTGTAATTCAGCCACATTGGAGGGTTTTCAAGCATGAACCGCCTTTTTAAGCATCTTAATTGGATTCAGGTCAGGACGCCAAAGTCTTCATTTTGTTTTTCTTCAGCCATTCAGAAATGGACATGCTGGTTTGCTTTGGATATGCACAGAGCTATGTAGTTTTGGATTTTGTTTTCCCTTAATAATAAAAACCCTCATTTTAAAACTGCATGATGTGCTTACTTGTGTAATCTTTGACTAATATTGAAATTTGTTTGATGATCTGAAACCTTAAAGTGTGACAAACATGCAAAAAAATAAGAAATCAGTAAGGGGCCAAACACTTTTTCACACCACTGTATGTATATATACATACAAGGCATTTTTACTTTTATGAAATTGAACATTCAGTTTAATTCAGACCCAAAAAGGCTTTAAAACAGAACATCAGAAACATCCAAGTAGAACCAGGCTTAAACCCATTCAACTTTTTATTTGGGGTCATCTAAAGTCAGTAGTCTACCAGAATCGGCTCAAAACAATCGTTGCGCTAAAATAGGAACTCGTCTCTGCATGCAACACCATCAGTTCTGATACATTAAGAAATGTTCTTGTATTCAGTGAACAAACAAGTGCCATGAAGCCTGAGGCCACTAATTTGAGCATATGAGGTAATTTATGCTTTTAAACACATTTTGCCTACGGATCCAGACATGTGGCTTATGCTATACTGTATATATTTTGGAGGTTAGAACAAACAAAGAATTACGAAGCAAGTCCAACTGGCCAAATACTAGCGCCCGTTTTTTGTAGTTTTGCACTCTATTCTTCTGCCTGTAACAAATCAGATGTGAACGATCACATTTTTTAGTGGTAGACTTTATAAAGTCAGTTTTGCCAGGTGCCAAATGGGATGTGCAGAATAACAATTTATCACCTGAAAATTATTTTATACTGCCACAATGTCCAGTGATGTTTACTCTGATATAAGTCAAATGTATACACACTTCAGAAAAAGAAAAATACTATGATATATTATTTTGAATATATAAATTTTATATGTTAAGCATATGATAAAAGTTTAAAATGATAAAAGTTTTTCTTTTCCTGAAGTGTCTATAAATCTTTTCAGCCGACATGTGACCTGCTGACCTTTTTGTCATCAGAGATGAGCCCATAGACATGTGAACCTGGAATGATTTTCACAGGTGATTTAAATGTTGACGTCAAAACAGGAAGTTAGTGCGGGAGTGTGCTGAAGGACTTGACAGCTTTCCACAACATCCAATAATGCAGATATGCCTCGCTCCCTGTCATAACTAAACTGAAGCCCATTTCCAACTGTGTAGGGTTTCTCACACAGCCACCGTGTCATGTTCGGTACCCTAAAGCAGAGGCTTCTATCCACGGCGCTCTGAATTGGTACCAGGTCGTTTGTTACCAGCAGTGTTTTTCCTTTCCCCTGTTGTAAATGTAATGTGCCATCGAGGGCATTAGGCTCTCTGCAGGGGCGGAGGTGGGTGGGTGGGGGGTGGTTGTATGTGTGGAGATATATACTGCCATTTAACACAAGGCAGTAAAAGAAACAAGCTTTCTTGGCCAAACACGGATACAAGTCACACAAAACCCCTAGTGTGTTTGGACATCTCCAAATGCCTCCAAATGTCATATATAGCTATATATAGCTCATTTGGGAGTTTGGAAAATATCTGAACAACCAGTCTTATGCTAACTGGCTGCTAGAGCAACACCCACAGCACCCGTGTGTGTTTTTGATTGCTCACCATTTCACAACCTTAAAATAGCAATTTTCACCTCATGCAGATTACATTCATTTAGCAGCGAGTCCCAGGAGCTGTCTGTGTGATGAGCTATAGCTGCAGTGAACTGAACGGTAATTTCAGATGTCATCGAGCCATGTTATTTCCTGTGGCTTCTCCTGTACCTACATCTGGCTCACACTCAATACTGATTTTTAAATAAGAAGGGCTGTAGTTGTAAAAAAGAGGCAGGTAAACTACAAAATTGTGTGATCAAGGACAGGTGGACCATGACGTACCACAGTAAAATCAATCAATCAATCAATCAATATATCTAGCTATTGTATGTATCTATCCATATATCTATTTATTGTTAAAAAACAGCATGAAAGGAATAGACATAGTAGCACATAGAAGTCTATAAACTTTGATATTAAACACCATTTAGAATAGAAAACTAATGAAAGGCAGTATGGAAGCTGCCAGTCAAACAACTGAACAATCCATCATGCACTTCAATGAGAAAAAAAAGTTGATTATTATAAAAACTATAAATCACATCACTGCCTGGCTAGTCCTATAATAAAATACAAGCATATTCACACCACAGTCTTATGATGAGTGAGTTGTTTTTCTCACTTTGTATTCGAGGTCTTTTGCCGGTATCAACAGGAGGAAGCTTGCCATTTCCATATAATATAAGATAACCTAAGATATACTTTATTGTCCCCGAGGGGACATTTGTTTGTGGTGTAAGCAGTGCATACATTTGCATGTCAACGTGTAATTAACTTACACACACATGCCCATAAACACCAAGGTCATTATCCATAGGACTATAATTATTAGTCGAGAAGTATTCATGTTGTCAAACATTAACTGATCCGACTGGCTCACACAAGAGATGATGTAATTGGTCACAGTAGACAGTTGAGGTACTGTAAATGCTGATTAAGCAGAGAAATACAGAATACACTATGGTTTGATCTGGTAAAACAATATGAATAACTTGAGCTGTTGAAAGGCTGTTCTAGGAATAACTTCAGCAAAATTTAGAGCTGCATTAATGCTAGTCAGAGATACAGTAAACACTCACTCACTTACTCACCTCCTATACCGCTTTATCATGTGTACAGGGTCACAGGGGGCCTGGAGCCTATCCCAGGAGATGTAGGGCACCCTGGACTGTGTGCCAATTCAATGCAGGGCACACACACACAGAAACACACTAACATACTCATTCACACACTATGGGCAATTTGGGAATGCCAATTAGACTAATCTGCATGTCTTTGGTCTGTGGGGGAAACCGGAGAACCCGGAGGAAACCCACCAAGCACGGGGAGAACATGCGAACTCCATGCATACAGACCCGAGGCGGGACTCGCACCTGGAACTTGGATGTGCAAGGCGACAGTGCTAACTACTAAGTCACCGTGCTGGCGATAGGTAAACAATAATTCACAAATCTAGGAGGTGCATAAACACCATTTAAGTGTGTTTCGCCTCCACTACAGTCCTGTTAATAAGTATAATAAGTGTGAGTTGTCTCTTTTGGTTTAAACTTATTTCATCATCATATTTTGCTTTGGTAAATGGTTTCCTGTATATCCATAATTCCATTCAACAACCCACTAATGTCTTTTCTAATCAGGTTCCTCAACTCATCTGAATGTTTTGGCTCTAACTCAGAATAATAATCAGGATGTCATCACATCAACGCTATTATGCTTGATATCTTGTAGATCAGTAGCTAGCCAGGACATTGGACATCACCCCATTGATATCAGTGCTGTCACATCTTAACACTCACAGAAAGAATTACTAACTCGTTCCCTCACTTGTTCCCTTATCCTGTACAGGATCACATCAGGGCACTAGCTGGGGTACACCTTGGACAAAGTGCCAGACGATTGCAGGGCACACAACCACTCACACACTGAAAATACACACACTCACTCGCACACTACGGGCAATTCGGAAACACCAATTAGCCTAATCTGCATGTCTGTGGATCAGTGGGAAGAAACTGGTGTACCTGAAGGAAACCCACCAAGCACGGGACAAACGTGCAAACTCCATGCACTCCCCATTGAGAGGCTGGAACCGAACCCTCAACGTGAAAGTACTAACCTATTCTTTTTACACATTATCATATTTTTTCTTGCATGAAAATAATTCATGCATACTAAATAATGGCCATCTTCTGTCCCTTCATTATACATTAACCTGTTTTCCTGATTGTTCAGTTCTTTGTCTTTTGCATCTCGTTCTGTCATGAATTTCTCCTTATAGGTCTTAATAGATAAATGGCATGAAAGGACCACAAATGAAGTTTCTCCACAAATGTTCACTTGATGAACACCCTCCTCTCTTCTCTCTTTCTTTCTTGTTTTCTTTTTTATTCCTCTGTTACTAGAAGTAGAAAGGAACTGACAGGGGACTCTTGATCGTAAGCTTACTGCCACTGACTAAAGGCTAGCTGATGGATCACGCTACTATGTCAAGTTTATCTGAAACTTTTCAAGAACTGACAATGAAACTGGGAATAAAGATTGCCTCCGAGTGGCGCAGTGGTAAAGCGCTCGCCCTATCATCCGGAGATCGCTGGTTTGAACCCCGGGTGATGCTGTT
>JAQMYJ010000008.1:14612427-14629144 GCA_030014305.1 Clarias laeviceps | reverse complement strand
GGAAAAAATTGGGGGGCAAAAATAAACTAAAAAAAAAAAAAAAAAAAAAGAAACTGGGAATAAAGTCGATCCATATTCCTTTCTTCTCGCATCGGGTACACCAGGTAATACGTCACATCAGATTATTACTGAGTTTCTACAGTCCGGGTTTCATCTATATTATATTGTATTACCCCCAACGAATGCCCTGACTGACAAAGAATCTCAGTAATGCGTACATGCATGCAGTTGACTTACATATAACAAGTGTCGTCACATGCAAATCAAGCGACAGAAACAATTGTGTTTGATTGTGTTTATTGTTTAAGAGCTGCAACAAACTTGATACTTGCCTAATAATAGTGCAAATCTGCACATGCCATGTCTTTTTCAAAAGTTAGTGACTGGATTATCACATTACAGAGACGAAAATGTGCACAGCATAGGTGTAAAATAGTGTACGAGTGGTTCTACATGCCTCACCTCACAGCTTGTTGACCTGCTCCAGCTGCGTTACACACCAGCAGGAGAATCTTTGCTGTTCCACCCCCGTGGTTGAGGAACTCCGAGGAGAGAGCCCCAGATGCAGCCAGTCTCTGAGCCTCGGGCCCAGACGAGGAGTATGGGGAAGACGGGAGACTGTGGTGGTAGCCTGAGACAGGGAAGAGAAGAAACATTAGAGTCAGGACATCTCATGACCGCGTCTGTTAACTGACTCATTTGAGACTTGTTATATACTCTCATTATTCACACAAGGTGTGAAATATCTGCTTAATAAACTGCCTAGAGTAAAGTTTGCTTAGGAGAAACCTTGATTTTATGTATGCACAGTGATAACAGCAGATTTTTCAAACAGAAAGAAAGACTGTATACGTCCTTTCTTTATGAATCCTCCGTGAGAGTTTTAACAGTCTCGAAATGGAACAACAAATGACTGTTTGTCGAATACAAATGCAAGTGTTAAACCCAGAATATCACTGAATACAACGCGTGGCCAAAAAAAAAGTTGCACACTAGTATTTGGTTCAACTGCCTTCAGTTTTTGATTATAGCGCACAATGTGGTGGCCAATTCATGTGTGAAAAACTATTCCTTACGCTCCAAGAACTAAGTTGGGTTCTGCCATATGCCTGTGCCATCAGGGATGAAAAAAAAAAATGCATTGATGTGATAACGTGATCATTCAGTACATTCAGTTAGTCAGGTGACTTCATTTTATTGCCACAATATTACTGAGTCTAGACCTGACCAACTGAAGCAACCCCAGATCATACCACCGCTTCCAGAGGCTGGTACATTGGGTACTATGCATGATGGGTGCATCACTTCACCCTGACGTGCCCATCGCTCTTTAACATGGTCAATCTGGACTCATCAGACCACATGACCTTTTCCATTGCTCCAAACTCCAATCTTTGTGCAAACTGTAGCCTTTTCTGATTAGCCTCATGAACAACTCGTTTTCTTATGGCCGCACAGTTCTTCAATTCCAAACTGAGTGTGTGGAAATGCTCTTAATTTCACTATTAAACATAGGTATGATGCAACTTGACCCAGATTTTAAATGATCTCCAATCATGGCCATTCATGATTTTTTTTTTTTTTCCACATTTAACGGTTCAGCGCTATCCACCCAGATTATAATAATGTGCTAGACTGTTCTTAACCTTAATTTTCTTAACATTCGAATGCTTTCTTTCCTTGATGCAGGCCTATAATTTAATCCTTGCGGGACATTTCTTTGGCCAAGTAGTGCAATTCCGGCTACATGCTGTCTGGTGATCATTAGCAAAGCAACTACCGATACTTTCCTCCATTAGAACATTTCCATCAACAATAGTCTATAGAGTACATACACACTAGTGGATTGTCAATCTGAGAAGTCACAGGAGAACAGCCAGACTGGTTTGGAGCTGACAGAAAGACTACAGTAATTCAAACCCTTTTTTTTTTTTTTTTTTTTTAAACCATGGTGATCAGAAAAGCATCTCAGGATGCCCAAATTGTGAACTTTGAGGTGATTGGGCTCCAACAGCAGGGTAGTCTGAGTGCACTGAATCTGAACAGATGATCAATCCTTAAACTGGATTGATCTTAATCAATCCAGTTTAAGGATAAATATATAAAACAAGATATTATCCAGTCCATAGAATCACTCAAGAGCTCACTTTTTCAGATTTCAGCTTCAATTATTATTGGACTGAGGGGAAACAAGTGTCTATGTATATTTATTCCGCATTTCCATAATTGAGCTACAGCATGTGCTTTCCTTCAATACATCAACGCACAACATTCTGCACGATTAACTTCCAAGTCATTCTGGACTGATTTTACGGGGTGAGAGATGAAGCGTGTTCATGATAACACAGAAGGGTCTCCTTGTCTATTGCTATAAAGTGTTCTAGTGATGGCTTTAAATCAGGTCACTGTGCTGCCATTTGTCCATTTTCTCCTCATGTTAGACATGAAATCAAAATGATTGAGGGTTCATTTGACTTTCATGGCATGTGCCCAGGCATGCACCTCTATACATACACATATAATTTTTTTTATTGCAATGTCCTACTGTACATACTCGCATATACTGAGGGGTGTTAGGGGGATTCTTGAAGGATGTTGCCTTCAGTAACACAATGCAACATTAAAGAGAATAAAGAAGCTATTTAAATTTATACATAAAATGTAAGCCAGCAAATCACACTTCCAGTAAAATACCACTATGGCAACGCAATACAATGGTACACATGGGTCAGCACTAGCAAATACACAGTTTACACCAATATGCCAAAGAAAAATAGAACAATCAAAAACTAAGGTATCATTTAACAATTGTAATATTGTTGTTTTTTTGGATTTGAAGAATGCCGGTTATTATATACCTAGATATTTGCAGGGAGTAAAGAATACCTGGGTTGCTAATTTTGGTAATAAAGTCTACGCATGAGCACAGTCAGAGTTGTGCCCACATTTTGGCTTTAATTTAAAACCATTTCAAGGGCGTGTCTCGTTTCAGGATGCATCAAGTAGGAGAGCTGTCCAGCAGAGATAACGGCTGGATATTTGCAGGAGAAATATTTTCTTTGCATTATCCATACTGGACTACTGATATGCATTTACTGCTAAAACGGGTGAAGTGGCTGGGATGGACATGGCTCTCTCTCTAGAGTAAGAGATGCTCACTTCGGATGAGGGGAGAGACCTTTTGCCTTGGCACTAACGCCAGGTAAGGAGGTCTGGCATGCATTCAGCATTCCAGTTCATCCCAAAGGTGTTCGGTGGGGTTGAGTTTAGTACCCTGTGTCGTTCACTCGAGTTCTTCCATTCTAATCTTGTCAAACCGTGTATTTGATTTGTGCATGCTGTCATGCTGGAACAGGTTTATGCTCCTCTTCCAGTAGTTTCAGTAATTTCTAATGCTACACCATACGGACATATCCTCTACTAGTGTCTGCTTTAAACATGGTGGTAGCAGCTTGGAAAAGAAACACATGTAACTGTGATGGAGCAGGAGGAAGCTCAATGGTTAAGGCGTTGAACTACTGAGCAGAAGGTTCCAGGTGCAAACCCTACCACCACCAGGTTGCTACTGTTGGGCCCTTGAATAAGGGAGACAGGAGGCCGCACAAAGTTTTCGTCTGTACCATGACAAGCTGTATTGTTGGTCCCATTAATTTTAAGTTCAAATGTTTTTTTACTGCAATTAAGATTTACGTCACAGGCAGCAGGGGCTCTAAAAATGACAACAAGGCTCTAAAAATGACACAGTACTTCATTAAAAGTGAACAAACAGTCCCGTGTGGTAAAAGGACCCAGTCGAGAAGAAATTTGCAGTGCAATAAAACACTGAGAAAAGTGTGTGTGTGTGTGTGTGTGTTGAAACTTTTAAAAAGGTAGATAAACTACAAGCTTTTAAGTGTGTTACCTGCATCGAGCACCTCATGATGAATAATATTAATTACCTTACAGCTCTATCAAAGTACATTGAAGAATCAATGGCACATTACCTTCATCCTGTCCCCCTTTTCTTTCAGTGACTAACACTGAGTGTCAGTCCAAATCCCCTCACAGCTGCCTGAGAGCTCCTCTGTGCTGAGTGTCAGCATGAGCCAAAACTGTCAGATCTTTAATTAAACACCTGGACCCCCCATAGGGCTATCCTGTGTCTCAGTCCACGAAGGAATGGACAAAGGACGATCCCAAAACCCAAGCTGGCTTCGCACACTAAGCAGAGCAATATTACAGGAGCAGCTTTCAGACAGCCAGAAGTCTTAAAGGGTGGAAGAAGCTAAGAATAACAACACTTGGCGCGCTTGGAATGCTATCCTTCCGTCTCCGACTCCGTCTTCCAGCCTCCTTGTGTCTGTCTCTTCCTAGTAAACATGTGCCACAGGTTCAGACATGCATGTAAATACAGTGGAGTCGGCTGTAATTATGGGGGCCTTTCAGCACGTGTTAAGTCTCTTCGCCATCGCCATGCACGCTGTGTTTGTCTTTCAGTGAAGCACGGCACTTATGAATGGCACAAACGCAGAAGAGAAGGACGTCTGTGTTTGTGTGTATATCTGGTGTAGACAGTAGAGAAAAACATAGATCGGTCCTGGCTTCACCGTGCATGAGTAATGTTTGTGTTAAATGAAAAAAGAATAGGTTGTCATGTACACCACATGGGGACGGTCACACAGACAGCGCTGATGAAAAATCAGCATTTAAATACATCCATTTTTTTATTTTTATTTAAAGGTGGTTTCATCCAGGCACTTCATGCAATCTATTATAATATTTCAGTAGTTTATCAGTTATTAATTTTGACATTCATATGTAGTTCATATGGCTATATAAAACCTGCTTAAACATATTAAACATTTATAAATACTTACGTCAATGCTTACTGGAATAAGTTAACATATAGACTGAATTGCATTTTTAGGAAAACTTGCTGTAATGTTGTAAAAACTTTTTCAATACAAAACAATTAAAATTTATTTGTTTTTAAAATTTGTGAGATTTTAAAGATTTTAATGACAGTATAATGAGACAGTAAAAGAACACTACATCACCTTGTTAAAGGTCATAACAGATCATAATGTTATGTCACCTTTATGTACTTTTCATTTTAAATGTTAGCACTTTGTGTAGAGGTTCAATGGGGGTTTCTAAACTACTAAAGTGAATGATACTGATGCTCTTTGTTCCTCTCCAACACAGGCAAGTCTGTCTGTGGTAACGGGATGTGCAAGACCAACAGGCCATTCATAAGTGCTGAGATAACAGTCAGGAGATGACTGTCATTATACCAAAGTCAACCTTATACCGGTATAACCTTGACAGCCTAGAAAAAGCAATAATATATTTTTCTTACACTTTCATAACATTAACACTACTGACAGATGAAGTCTTATTTAAATAGCACTGTTAAGGGGTGAGATATGTTAGGCAGTATGTGAATTGTCAGTTCTTAAATTTGCTGTTTTGGAAGGAGGAACAATGGGCAAGTTTACCGATCTGAGCGAATTTCAGAAGGGCCAAATCAGGATGGCAACAGGGTCAAGAGTGCCCAAGCAATGATCGAAAAATATCAGAACACAAAATGCATTGCAACTTGCTGTGTATGTGACGGTGTAGCTAAAGGCTGGTCAGAGTGCCGACTGTCCACTGCTGAAAGGACTGTGTCAGAACTGGACCAGAAGAAGGTGGCCTGGTCTGATGAATCACAGTTTCCAATGTACTACTGGAAAACCTTGGGTCCTTCGACAAATAACACCTAAATAAACATTGCTGAAGACCAAACACACCCCTTCGTTGCAAAAGGATTGATTAATGACCATGGTCTCTGGTATCTTTCAGCCAGATAGTGCATCCTGCCACACTGCAAAAACTATTCAAGAATGGTTTGAGGAACATGACAAAGAGTTCATGAGTTCATGCCTGCGAATAACCCAGATCTCGATCTGATCAAGCATCTGCGGAACATGCCGGACAAACAAGTCTGATCTGTGGAGGCCACACCTCGCAGCTAGCATGTTTCGTGATTTGATACTTTACTTGAAATGTAGACTGTTGGCATTTAGGTGAATCTTTGTGTTGTACCTTTGATATGCGAGATGAATGGATTTCTGAAGAGCTGCTATTCTTCCTAAAAAAAAAAACTGTGTTTGATCTTCAATGCTAGATCGTACCTCGAGCTCAAGGCCATGCTGCCTCGTTTTATATGGTTTCATGTGAATGGGTAGCTGTGCTCCACGAAAGTGATGCGGACAGATGAATATTTAAACCTTGGGAATATTATACACCATCAGAAATGACAAGGTGCCAATCTGTACTTTGTTTTGTTGCCAGGTGGTACCATTAAGGGCACAGTGTTTGGGGCTTAAGCATGTATATTTAACCTGGAAATGTACATACAGTAAATAGTAATTGAAGGTATAGAACTGGGTCATCAATGTATCTTTAAAGCTTTAGTGTAAATGCCAATTACAATATCAGGTACAATACAAAAACTTAAAGCACAAATGACGTACACATAATGGTACCGCCCCTTGTGACGAGAGGAACTGACTTTTCCTGAGAGTGTATATTCTGCTTGAATTCTAAATTCTTATTTATGTAACCACTGTTCATTGACAGAACAGATCCACTTACAATAATAAACAATACAGCACGTGAATCACTTAATGGCAAAATGTCATCATCCCTGTGACTGTGATGATATTTCTGTAGTTACCTGATATTCTAGTGGATCCACCCCTGATGTAAAGGGGCGGGGCTTGGAAGGCATAAAGGACATCATTTTCTGCAATGCTGGTCAAGTCATCATCATCAAAAAAAGAACGCTGGAAGCCAGTAGTGTAAATTTCAGTCAGAATCACCTAGGGGAAGAGAGGAAACAAAAGAGCAGACATATTAGTCTAAAAAAAGTGCTTTTTATTTGAAATAAATGAGGCTGGAAGCTGGGAGCCTCACCCAGGGGACTTTGGAAACAAGGTGGGATACACCCTGGATGGGGTGCCAGTCTGTACACTCGCACACTACAGGCAATTTTGAAATACCAATTAGCCTAATCCTTGGATTGTTGGAGGAAACTGATGTACCTGAAAGAAATCCAGCAAGGACATGGTGAACATGCTCCAAACACTCCATACTGTACACACAGACCTGAAGGTGGGACTCGTGTATCTCCTCGACCGTTGAGACGCGAAGCCACAGTGCTAACCACTGCACAACCCCACCACTTATTAAAAAAATAAGTGAGTGTGAAATAATTTAACCACTTTTCAACTAATGGCTTTTATTAATATGTTTAATTGCCTACTAATTTCTGCTTATGAGACATTAATGGAGCTGCTAAATCCATTGCACATTCATTTGAGCTCTGCAAAAAGCGCTATCAATAATGACTAAACTTCAGTCTCCGTATTGTTTCAGTGCTTGTACCCAGCTGCTACACCAAGTAGTAATGAACTGAAATAAATTGAATGATTTATCACTTCAATATCAGAGGCAGTGGCACAGTTGGCACACTTGAACAATAAACAAAGGGAGAGAGCTGAATAGTAGGAGAGAAAGGATGACGGGGACCGACGGAGGAAGCTGGGACTCGGTTTACACTCTGACATGTCTGCATGTTTTCAACACACTTTCACATACATGTGCTTTCAAGTGCATCAGCCTGAGAGACAAGGCTTCTGAATGGATGTTAGTTATTCCTCTACATTACTACTGTACACAGTGAGGTATAGACACTAATGCAGGAATAGAGATTTTTTCGGTGTTGGATTTTCAGCATATGTTGCTGTATGTACTCTTGACTGCTTGCTTAGCGTCATGACTCATTGTAGTCATTGTTACACACTTAAAATAATGGCTTTAGCTTTGTATCTTGTGTGTCACAACACCACACTGGTTTAGAAGTCGGGGTGGAAGACAGGTTAGATGGCAGCATTCTTTAAGGAACATTGAATATGGCATAAGAGTGTGGTTGTGTATATGTGGGTTGCCTTGGGGGTTTGTCCCTGGCCCAGACAATAAGCTCAGTGGGCCTGAACGTGAACACATAAAACCCGGTTTATTTAGAACTACAGCCTGTTCTTTTTAATGTAGAGCAAAGCACTAGATGTTCTGTAGAGTAATAACACTTTTAATAGTGGAACTCAATTTAATCCATATAGGGCCAAGAAAAGTAAAACTAAGTGAACTAGTATGTGTGTGTGTGTGTGCGCGTGTGTGTGTATGCTCACTTGGTCTGGGGAAATCTTGCCCTCATCTGCCACCATTCTGCGCAGGCAATCCAGAGACCCGAATAAAGGCACAGCCAATCCCACTCTTAAGTACCTCTGCCCTTTAGTGCTGAACACCAGAGTCACACACAGTGGCCTAAATCACACACACACACACACACACACACACACACACACACACACACACACACACACAAGCAAGAAATAAGGTAATGATATAGTAATCATAATTTAAATAAATAAATAAATAAATAATACATTTAGCATGAATTATCACACACACACACACACACTAAATTACGTTTCATTACCTACAAAAAAAAGAACGTTATTCATATGCATTGACATGAACGCGAACCTTTAAAGATTGAAAGTAGATTGACTTTGTCCAAATATATATGAACAGCTCTTGAAAAAAAAAAAAAAAAAAAAACTACCACTGCAATTTACTCCAGAAAACTTCTGGAATGTCATCAAGAGGAAGATGGGTGGTCACAAACCATCAAGCAAAGCTGAGCTGCTTGCGTTTTTTGTAAGAAAAAAACAAAAGAAAAAGAAAAAGGTAGTATAAAGTTATGCAACAGCAATGTGAAAAACTGGTGGAGAGCATGCCAAAACGCATGAAAGCTGTAATTGCAAATCGAGGTTATTAAACCAGATACTAAATTTCTTAATGCTATTTAGTCAAAGCTAAACAAAATACATGCACGTGTAAGAAAAAAAAGCATAAGAAACTGATTCACTTGCAGTGGTCTCTTACTTTTTCCCCCCAGAGCTATATATTTATAATTTTAGAATGAACTAAAATTTGAGTGACATTGTGTTTATGAAGTAGATTTTAATTGCACACCCATAAGCATGTATTAAAAAAGATTACAGAACCATCTGATCAATTTTGAGCTTTTTTCAAGGTCCATGACATAAGGTCGTTTCCCATTTAAATTATAAAGTAGCATACCTTCTCTTCACGTGGGCTGATTGCGATGAAACAAAGCCTCTATACTATGTTACCTCAAGCTCGGCCATATACATCCGTGAGAGCCCCATCAAATATATAATAATATTTAAATATTTACATTTGTTCAGTAGTTTTGACATGATCCATGCACAAACAAACAGACAAACATTCCAACAAACATCTTGATATGTCCTATTACTCATCTTACGTCCCCCAATTCTTTAATTAATATTCAGACGTGCCAACTTTACAGTTTTATTATGTAAAAAATATAAATAGAAATACAAATCCATTACTCATTTCTTCATATTAAATTTAATGAAATGTAGATTAAATTTAACAAATGGGAACAAATGTTTTACAATTTATGTAACAACCTCAGCAGCAACCTCATTTCCCCTCTCGTCTGTTCCAACCACTCAGCATTCAGCATCAGCGGTATACTAATCACCGCCCTGATCATCGGTCACACTTTATGTACACACACACACACACACACATACTGTACACCTACATACATATATTCATAAATATTTTATATATTTTCAGACTGGACTGAAAATATATTCAAAAATTCCTTCAGGATGCCTGGAGAACAAGACTGCACAATACTATATACTGTATATGAGAGTTCTCTTTTGAACTGGCGCAGCAGACTAGGAACAATCTGGGTATATGGACGAGTCTACAGCTCACCTAACCTCAAATACTTTCTATCTAAAGTTCACAGATCACTTTTCACTGACATTCTACACATGCCACACCTTTGGGAGAGTCCAGCTCCATGTTCTTTCAAATTGCTCCGTGTTCACATTGTATTCCTCAGAGGGAAACTGAACGACAAAAACAGGCAAATGAAAAAAAAACAAAAAACAATGTAACGTGTGCCATCTATATGTCTTTCGCTGGGAGTCTTGTTGGTTGCATCTGATTACACTTTATTCTTGGGGTCACAGTGCAGAGGCCAAACAGCAGGGGTGATGTGTGTAGTGTCAGTGAGGGGTAAGGATTTGTGGGTCAGCAGCTTTAAAGGGGGACAGAATGGGGAAAGTGATAGGGTTCAAAAGGGCCGGTGCAGTGAAGTGTGCAGCTCAGCACACAGCCGGGAACAAGAAAGAGAAGAAAACCAGACGAAAGAGTTTTGGAAGTCAAAATAAGGCGGTTAAAACTCATATTGCTTATAATTCATGAAGGTTTCTCCTTTAGTACTGAATTTTATAATGTGCTAATATTTCATAAATTAAATAATACAATTTAAATAAATTGTAGCGTTACATATTTCTGTTAAAATATATTTAAAATCTGCATGTGCAGCAGTGATTGAACTGTTAAACAACTCTAGAACTTGTTGTGCACCCTTCTTTAAACTGTACACAGAGTGTGAAACCCTTCATTAAAGATAAATGATAAAGTGAAAGTTAAAGAAAAACCTTTCTGGCATGCCAAAAAAAACTGTCTTCCAAAAAGGAAGCTCACATATTAAGTATAGTGAGATAGTGAGCTAGTTAAGTGTAATAATACTGATGCAAACACATTGTGGATGACTTGCCTAGGATAGTCATCATCCTGTCTGAGGCTGGAGCTCGGGTTTGTGCCCTTCACAAAAAGTCATCAAATTTGCAGATAAGATGCGGAGTTTTCACTTATGGTTCGACAAGCACTTATATTTTTTGTTTAACGCAAAGTGAACTGGTGCATACTGTGCTGGCAGCAAAGGTACAACACAGATTAAATGCTCCCTGCATCAAACACACAAATCAAACACACTCAGCCACTTTATTAGGTACTCCTGTTCAACTGCTCATAAATGTAAATATCTAATCATCTAATCACAATGGATTTGGGCATGTAGACATGGTAAGACGTGAAGCACGAAATGTAGCATGACCTGCTGAAGTTCAATCCAAACATCAGAATGGAGGGCAAAAAGTTGATTAAAGTGATGCTGTACAGTATGTGACAGGGTGGTTGGTGTCAGACAGGCTTGTCTGAGTATTTCCAAAACTGCTGATCTACTGGGATTTTCATCTCTAGGGTTTAACGAGAATGGTCTGAAAAGGGAAAATATCCAGCGAGCAGCAGTTCTCGGAGTGAAAATGCCTTGGTGATGCCGGAGGACACATGAGAATGGCTAGGCTGGTTCAGGCTGAGAGAAAGGCTCAAAAAACATCTCTTTACAACAATGAAGAACATTACTGACTTCACAACGTGTCGAACTCTGAAGCAGATGGGCTACATCGGCAGAAGACCACACTGGGTGCCGCTCCTGTCAGTGAAGAACAGGCTACAATTTGGATGGGCTCCAAAGTTTTAAATTGGACAATAGAAAACTGGAAAAATGTTACCTGCTCTCGATTTTTGCTTGACATTTACATTGATGGCATTTGGCAGACACCTTTATCCAGAGCGACTTATTGTACATTTACCTCCTTACTGTACATATCTAAGCACTTGAGGGTCTTGCTCAGCACATTAGCACTAACTACGCCTGCCCCCAGATGGTAAGGTCAGAATTTGGCATAAACAGCATGAAAGTATGGATACATCCTGCCTTGTATCCATGGTTCAGGCTGGTGCTGATGGTATAATTATACGTGTCCATCCGTTTTGTCCATCAGGATAAATCGCCATGTTACAAAGCTACAATCAGCTCAAACCGGTTGCTTGAACATGATGCAAAAAAAGCATTATGGCCAATATGGGTCCAGCCCAGTACTAGCAAGGTGTAAGTAATGAAGTGGCTGGTGAGTTTATATACAATATAATTTAACAAATAATTAGATTAAATGCCTCTGAACACTGTGGACAATGTGTTAAACTTGTGTATAAATAATTAAATTGTTCAATTGCAGAAGCCCAGGTGACTTCTAGCCTACTAAAGCCTAGTGTTTACCTATAAAAAAAACATTCTCAGACTTGAGAATGACTCAGACATGCCATTTCCTTGTCCTGTGTGTCTTGACTACTAATTTATCCCCTTCTTCAGTTAAAGTTTTATCTCCTTGTTAACATAACAAATTCATTAAATTACTTTTTGCCAATATCAGTCTTCACACATACTGTATCTAAACCATTTAAAAATATTTGACTTATAACATGAAAGAACAGCATGGCTCTTCTTTATGCAGGTGAAGAAGAAGAAAAGGAAAAAAAAAACTTCAGTACAGAGAAAGGCATATCCTGCTTTCCTTCAATTTCTGTACTTTCTTAGGCTAATCTGTTTATGGACACTTACCAAAGCTGTGTCACAATAAAAAGAGAAGGCCGTCATTTAATCGACTGGATGAGGGAAGTGGTCCTAATGTTCTCTCTGACTGTGGGAAACGCTCCTAATTCTGGGTAATGACTCAGTCGTATGGCATTTCACTGAGAGAAACTCCGCTCCATTCACTGAACCGAAACCTTAACTGGTAGATCAGGCCTGGCCATTGTGGGTATTTTTGTGTAGTTCCTTGTATCAGGTTCTCCTCTCGTGTCGAATCAGTTCAACTTTGAGGACTGAACCATTTCAGAACACGTATATGAACTCGATTATGGGCTGGAGTGCAGCTTGAACAGAATGAATTAAATAAAGCAAGGTTTGTTTGTCTCTTAGGACAGATTTCTCATGGCTTAAAACAAACAATAAAATTTCAAGATCATTTCTTTCTACTGAAACGTGAATGTTCGCTTTACAAACTGTATGATGTACTGTATACATGTTGCTGACTTCTTTTTAGAAAACAGTAATCGTAATATTGCTTCATATGCAAATTGTAAATGTGAGACTTCACTCTGGTTGTAGCTTATCATTATATCAGTATCAGTCTGCAGGATCATACTCTTTGGTTTTGGTCTTTCTTAAATTTTCTTAGTAAAGCTACCCTATATGGCGTTATATCAACATACTGACATCATAATATAAATTGTGTGAATGTGTGTGAATGTTTACTGGATCACAATGGGAATAAATACAATGGTCACCACTGGCCTCCAGCATCCCTAGTTGGACTATAGAGGAATGTATGGATGGAATATAGTAAATTATGACATGCCACTTTTTTTTTTTTTTTTTTTTAGATATTTTTATAATTTTGTGCAGTTCCAATGTAATGGATGTGACATTTATACTTTTATATTTATAAAGCCTCAGACCATAGATGAGCTTAGTATCTGTGAATTAATTTGCGTAACTTGCAAGTTCTTCAGCTAATAACAAACCAATCCTCAACAGTTATATAAATAATTTTCATTCTGATTATTTTTTTTTTTATCATATATTTTAATCACTGCTATGGATTTAATATTTAACAGACAAAATTTTCTGAGATAGATAAATGGTTTCTACAAAACTTTTTTTTGAATTTTAAAGGTCCAGGATACATTAGACTTAATAGTCTTGAATTAACACAGAAAGTGTAGATTTTAAAATACTTTTAAAAGTACTCAGTAAAAGTACTTTTAAAAGTACTCAGTACTTTTAAAATAATTTTTGTGGGAAAAATTATTATGGATAAACTGGCATTATGAATCGGTCCTCTACTAACTGCAGTATATAAAGAACATCCTTAACAAGTGAAATTTTTACATAAAAAATTCGATATAGTAATTATGAAAAGAAAAAATCTGTAAAAATATTAAATGATCAGTTTTTGCTAATTTCTTACCATTTATCATTTTTTGTTCCTTTTTCGTGCTCTTTGATGCTCAGCACTGGACTTTACTGTTTAATTAAATATATGAAATAAATGAATAAAAATCTTTATTTGTGTAATCACATTTTAAGTGAATATGAATGAGGTAAATGATTCGTTCACATTTTAAGAATGAATGAATGACCTTCGCCTATAAGCCACAAACATCCCGTGCCACGTATCTACTTAAGAGAGATCTGCAGGCTGAACTGCTGCAGCAGAACTAGGAAGAAACAGTTGAGAATAATCTGGGTTTATGCATATAACTGTGTAGTGTGTGTATATATATATATATATATATATATATATATGTGTGTGTGTGTGTGTATGGGGAAAAAGCTGCCTCCTGCTTGGCTGCCCTCATTTATTGCAGGAAAAAAACAATCCTTATCAAACATATCTTGGGTGATACTTTCTTTAACACAATGCTCCCTTCATTAGCTAAATTCAATTAAGAGACACGTTTGAAAAGACTCAGCTGAAAAGAAAGCAAATTGGATGCAGAGGATATAAAGTCAGAGGAGGAAAAGCCCTTATTAACCTTCTGTGTGTGTGTGAGAGAGGGAGAGAGAGAGGGAGCTGCGGTGCCAAGCACACTCTAGCACTATAACAGGAGGGGTGTGAATGTGGGACGGAGAGGCTGCCCACCTCTGACAACACTAAGGCGGCTTACCACTAAATCAGCCTCTCTAATTACTAGACTCACCTCCCTGCCGGAGCAGCTCGTGCCATTCCCAATGTCTTGGCATTGTTACAAAAAAAGGAAGAGAAAACAGCCCTGAGGTATCAGCTTGCCGCTTCTTTGTGTAAATAAAATCTTTAGCAAACACCGTACTGAACAGAAGGGAAATCTCACATGCTATTCTTATTGTTATGGCTTATCATAAGTGTATCTGTGTTCATCATGAGATCTGCAACACTACTTAAACATTTTCCAGATGTACACAGAAGTGTCCGTATATCTCCTCAGGCAGGATATGTAAATTAGTGCATGACACTATGTGGGAAGGTTTGCGTTTGTCCATGTGTGTTTACTTCTCTGAAATCTCAGGATTTCCCCTGCAGGCCCGAGCACAGTGCTCACAGGGTGCGGTGTGCCTCATGGTTTCAGCCTGAATACACCATTGTTTCTGATATTAGGAGCAGCCCTTTCAGACGATTGTCTCTGAATGTAACCAGACAGCTCGGCCCTGTTCTTCTATGTTCGCGTAGCCTCCGGGAGTGCTACTATAAATAGACGTTTCTTCTGTTCCTACGGACCACTAGAACAGGTGAGGATTCAAGGGAACCTCGATTGGCTTTACTATAACATTGGTCATCTATTCCAGTTAGAAGATTTTCCTGCATAAAGTCACAAGTAATTACTACTTATTCAAATTCAGTTCAGGTGGTGTCTCGATACATTTTTCATACAGAGGCGACAACACAACAAAACAAAACCTGAAAACCTTATAAAAGTGCTTTCTTTTCAATCAAAAAAACACTGAAACAAAAGTCATGTATCGGCCTGTGTAATGTAATAAAATGCAACATGGCTAATAAACAAACAAAAAAACAAAAGCGTTCTGGTTAATCTGCAACTCTAGCTTTTAAAGAAGGCTGCATCTGAAGCTAATCATGTTATTAAAAGCATGTAGCTCTCTGTGGCCTTAGATGTGTTTTTGAATTCTGCGTTCTTCACTACTGAATACGAACTTCCCAATCGCTGGGGGAATTTCTTAATTTGAATCAGCGATGCTTGAGTGCAATTGTGTGCGTGTTGCTTCATGAATTGATCTGGTTTTGAAGATTGGTGCCAGATTATTCATTCATTCATTCATCGTCTATACCGTTTATTCTGTATACAGGGTCGCAGGGGCCTGGAGCCTATCCCAGGAGACGAGGTGGGGTGCACTCTGGACAGGTTGCCAGTCCTTCGCAGGGCACACGCACGCACATGCACGCATACTACAGGTAATTTGAGAACGCCAATTAGCCCAATCTGCATGTCTTTGGACTGTAGGAGGAAACCAGAGCACCTGGAGGAAACTCATCAAGCACAGGGAGAAAACTCCATGCACACAGACCCGAGACAGGAATTAAACCATGACCCTGGGTTGCGAAGCGACACTGCTAAAAACTTGTTCATCGTGCCACCAGTTCCATATTATTATTATTATGATTATTGATAGATTCAGCACAATTATATTTTATTCTAGAATACCGACATGTGAAAATTTGCAAACTTCCTGTGCGTTTTGTTATACGCCGGCACAGTCTGAGCTGTTTAAATACGTATCCCACTCACGGTAGTGCTGTTGCTATGCTGATATTCGGTACAACAGCACTACTGAGGGGGGATGTTGCTTTTATACAACAGTTCTACAAACGTCATTTATTATCAACAGATCATTTGTTGATTTTAATTGTTTGGCTCCACCAACACACATCCTTCCACGTCTGGTGGAAATAGCATTAAGCTGGCGACTGACATTTAGTGTAATTAATGATCATTAGAACGAACCAGAGACAGGCACTTTAACCAATCAAGTGTGTACTTGATTGGCTTTTTTTTTTTGAGGGGGCACAATTCCATAACATTGTCATCTAAAAGTTTGATGAATTTTACAAAGTGATAAATATAATTAAACGCTTATACTCTATATCAGCACCAGAGGTGGGTAGAGTAGCCAAAAAATGTACTCAAGTAAGAGTAGCTGTGCTTCAAAATAATATTGAGTAGAAGTAAGAATGTCACGCACACTCGGTCCGCGACCGGCACTAGGACCCGGAAGTAATGCGGTCGCGAACCAGGACGTATAAAAGGAGTAAACAAAACACAGCCCATCGCTCAGTCATTGAGTTCGCCCATGTCGTCTCGGATCTTTTCGTCG
>JAQMYJ010000008.1:14594366-14611796 GCA_030014305.1 Clarias laeviceps | reverse complement strand
TGTAAAAAAAAAAAAAAAAAAAAAAAAAAAAGTGCTAGATAAAAGCACCCCAGTATTGAACCCAATGACCCCTGCTTTACAACAGGTCAAAAAATCCAATCAGGGGTCATCAGATGTTATGAGGTCAGAGGATGTGGAGTTGAGCTGTACTCACCTGGTCTGGCGCAAAGGGATGGGAAGAGAGATGCAAAGAAAAGGATCGAAGGTGTGACTCTGTTTAAGGCAATGAGGACATGTCAGCGATGACCTAAGAAAGAGAAGAACAAAAATATAGAAATGAATAAATTGGGATATTAGACTAGGGTTTACCCTCAAGGTTCTTTTCTTTGGTTACTATAGGTGTTCTACTTGAAAGCTATCTGAAAGAGTTATTCTCTAATACAGAGTTCTAAAAAGAACTTTTAACAAACCTTAGGGTGCTAGATGGAGTGTTTTTTTTTTAAATAGTGCACTAATATAAATGTATAATCATTGGGAAATCGCCTCATCGTAAAAACAGCACATCCTGTTATTAGAAAAGAAACAATTTCAGTGTTGGTGCTATCCTTTGCTCCATTTCCTCATCAACAAGTATTTTCTAACAACACACCCTGTCCTCTTTTATCACTTAAACAGTTAAGTACCTACATACAGTATATAGGTGTGTTAAAGGGAATAAGATCAGTTGAACAGGAAGTGATGTCAGACAAAGCGGAGTCGATTGAGAAAACTTCTTGTGGTTTCTGATAGACAGATAAGCAGAAATGTTTCCAGTTTATTGCATCATTCTTACCACTGCCTTTTAAAAATAAATTTTTTTAAAGCACAATTCACACATCTGTTTTGCTTTGAAAATAATGCAGAGTTTCTCCATAACTGACAAACTGGATGCTCCAATTAATTGATCCCAAGACATATTACAATATCAATCTACTAATTATTAAATAAGAACAAAATACAAAACCTCAGCTAAAAAGACAAATGGGAACAATTACAGCATAGACATTCAACACCCGGCAGAAATAGAGAGTGAGAATAAGAGAGAGAGAGACAGAAAAAGAGAGAGAGAGAGAGGTTTAAGAAAGGTCTATTCAGCCTCAGCCAGCTGCCTGCTCCCTCGTTCAATAACAGAGCTGCGGCTCACCCACTGAGTCTGTCTTCCTGAAAAGACACCAATCAGCTGTAGCTGCTCCCTGCATACAAACAACTCACTCCAGCTGCACAGATGAGCTGCTGAGTGCTCTGCTTAGGGCTGCCTATACACCCTGTACACACTAGGGCTTGTAAACCACATGTGCAAAAGGATTTAACTTCATATAGCTTCACGCCACCTTTTAAACGTGCTGTTATCAAAATCAATAAGAAATCAAATTATACTGAGTGATGTAACAAAAATACTTCAAGGCTGAAGTTGAATAAACCCTTTTCATGCATGAACTATTTATACACTTCTCCAGGTTTCCTAGATATTGTCCTTAGTTTTATCTAAAACTGAATTTCGATCGTCTGCATATCAAGTATTTTTAAAAAAACACTATACCTTAAATAATAATAAGAATAATAAGAATAAGAATAATAAGAAGAAGAATAACGTCTAAAATATGTAAGGCTAAAGACAGCATTACTCAGAAAACATGCTATTGTCACATTTTGAAAATAGTCTAGCATATTTCTCCCTCTGATGAAACATGAAAATCTTCTCTTCATGCGTAGCGAAGGATTAATACTATGCAGGAGAAGAATGTTTCATTCAGGATTTATTTTCACTTTCACTTTAAACCCATTCGATTGATGGAATTGTGTAATATCATCACCAGTTATCATTAGAATCTGACAGGTCAAAGTCTATGTTTTTGATGGCTGATCATTTAAAAGAAAAAATTATATGACCATATGCAGATACAAGCGGTGTTCAAGTCAAAGACGACCTTTATTTCTCTATATAATCCCCTGCTACACTAATGCATTTATCCCAGCGTTTCACTAGTGCTTGGATTCCATCAAGGTAGAAAGTTTTCTCAGTTTTCTCGGTATACTGGAGCGATGATCAGCCTGCTTCACATGTGAAATGCTGGCCTAATAATTGTGTGTACGGCTCCCACAGACAGATGTGTTTCTTGGTGATGTTGATTTTCAAGGATCAGGCGTTCCACTTGCTGAATGTTCCTGGGAACGACTGTTCCGAACGCCGAACCACCTCGGCCGGGATCGTCTTTTAAAGATGTCTTCAAAAAAGTTCTGTTCATAGTCCATCGATAAAATTATTTATTGCGGATAAGAGTCTCATCACTGTACTGTACTTAAAGTCTTCTATAAATGTCAAATCAGTTTTTACACTTTCATTAATGAGAAATGTAATGGCAAGTCCTGTTCTGACTTGAACATCCTCACATATTATACTACTTCACTCGTACTTGTCTTAATGAAGAATACAGGAAAATTGAAATCTGTAATTCAAAACTGAAAGGGAGTCTCTCAAAAAATATGAAGAGTATGAACTGTGTGATGTATGAACTAAGGTTGGGCAAATAATTCAATAATAATTAATCTAATCAACGTATTCTTGCCCATTACAATTATTTCTTTTTTTTCTTTTAAAATTTTGATAATACTGTACATGCTCAGATAGTGTCCCTTAAAAACATATTACTGTGTGTAGTCATATGATACCACTTGGCCAGTCTATGACATGGGAGCAACAACAAACAAAAAAATTATATACACACTGTATGCAAGGGTTAATTCTGATATTTGATGCAGACATTAACTGACGCTCTTGACCTGTGTCCATTTTATGCACTGTGCTGACTGGTCAATTAAAAACTGTATAAATGAGCAGGGATACAGGTGTTCCTATTAAAGTGGACAGTGAGTGAATATTTACAGTATCAAGCATTTAGCCAGGCGGCATTGGTGGCTTAGTGTCTATTTGCACCTAAAGTACAGGGTCCGGGTTCCATTCCTGGCCAGGTTCGATTCCTGCCTCTGTGTGCATGAAGTTTGCATGTTCTCCCCGTGTTTGATGGGTTTCCTCCAGGTATTCCGGTTTTCTCCCACAGTCCAAAGACATGCAGATTAGCCTATATGGCGTTCCCAAATTGCCCATAGTGTGTGAATGAGTGCATGTGTGTGTACACTGTGAGGGACTGGCACACTGTCCAGAGTGTACCCCGCCTTGTTCCCTAAGCCTCCTGGGATAGGCTCCAGGCCTCCGCGACCCTGAATACAGGATTAAGCGGTATAGACGATGAGTGAGCGAGTGAGTGAGAGTGAGATTAGCAGCTATTGGTTTACACTACACTATAAAACTAAAATACTTCCTGTCCAGCTTCTTAGAAACTGGTTGTGTCGATATACACTAAACTTACACACATCTTCCTAAATGGCACTAAATGTGAACTTTTTACCAGCATGTCCCTGTGAACACCCCACTGTGAACAAAGGACGGAGTTTTACAGGAATACGATACTGCTCCATTACGATCCATTTAATCGTGAAAAGGGATCTTCAGTAGGGAAACAGGTTTCCTCTACCTTGCTGAAGAAGGAAGACAATGTTGAATGAACTAGTCTTTCTGCATTATTTAAAACAATTCAGTGGTTTAAAAGGATATTTGGTGGGTGTCTGTGTTGGGTGTGTAGTCATGATTGAGCCAGGCCACTCCTTATGCCACAGATCTCTTCCTAAGTCCTGTTTCAATGGACTGGAGTGTAAGTGTACCAAAGTCATTATGATGTCATGGTGTGAGACTGTGGACGTAATGATGCAGGACTTGTTTACGAGAGTACGGGAGATAAGACTGAAGCTGTGCTGTGACATTGTTACGAGCCTGTACACATCACCACTTTGGTATTTGCTTGCTTTAAATTAGGACTCTTTCACGAAGGAAAACACAAATGGACGAATGAGCACTAATCCCTAATAGCTTGAAAACAAACCTCATATACCACAGACCTTTCTTGTTGCACCCTTGCCACTCCTGCTAATGATCCTTCTGACCGGTTTCTTGTTTGTATTACTGTATAGCACTAGTCAAAGACGTTTGCACACCCTGTATTAAAATATATGGTTACATAAGAATTAAGTTAAGGTTATCTAATTTAAAATGAAAAAAATCAGGTAAGAAATATTATAGGTATAGAAATATTATAGGTTCAAGTCAAACCAGGACTTTTGCTTGTCACAAACTACCTTTATTAGTGCTTGGATATCATCAAGGGAGAAAGTTTTCTCAGTTCACCACAGCCATGATCACACTGACTGCTTCATGTTTGAATTGCTGGCCTCCCAGGAAATCATTAGAAACGTGGTCAGGACACTAGGACTGCGATGGCAAGTCTTGAATGTTTTTAGACCACTTGGCAACCCTGGCAGCTCTTCTGTGTACACTGTCGATGTTGACAGTAAAAGAACTTGCTGTATTGAACACAGTTAAACAAAATTACATCTAAAATGTTTAGAACGAGTTGCTGGATGACGATATTTTTGACTCTCAGCTGTAAAAAGAAAAAATCTCTACCTTTAGCACAAGCCTACTGTGAAAGCCTCGCAACTTTTTGTCGATTTATTTTGAGGCTATGTTGTGGTTAAAGTCTGTTGTCAGAAGCCACTGCTGGTTTCTAATGTGTTTTACATTGTTGTTGTGGCAAATGTTCCAATTTCAAATTTTATATTCAGCTGCATCGGGCGCCAATGTGTTCGAACATTTCAGATTTATTTTTTGTCTTCGTCAATTGTCTTTTTTTAAATAGGCTTTTAAATAGATAATTTTTTTTGCGGTTTTCATGTCTAAATAAATGTACAAGTCAGAAACAGCAGAGGGGAAAAAATCCCAAGGAAGAGAAATTCAGCTTTGGTGAAATACCATTGACTAATGATTTACAAACACTACTTCCTTTTTCCTGGTTAAATATTCACACAACTCTTTCAGGTGTACTAGGAACCCATTAATGGACATTTTGTTGTTTTTAACATACATGTTTACCTACAGTATTTGGTTACAAGCGTAATGAAATGACTCAGTGACTTGGCAGCCAGGCAGGAATATTTAGTTGTCAAAACATTGTAGTGACATTAATTTGGCAATGTTTCAGATGCTGCGACAATGTATGACTTTGTTTTTAAAAGAAAATTACTTTAAGGAAATGATGTCAGAACAATGTTGACTATATGACGATCGGATAATGAATGATCATAACACAGTGCTGCAAATGCGACTTAAAAAAACCCCAAAACCAAACATTCGATTGCAAATGAAAGTTAATCAGCATAAATGCTCCAAATAAAGACTAAAATTGCATGTTGTATTTGCAACATTGCAAAAGGTCATTGTACCTTTTTAAAATCAACGTTGTACCAACACAGTCCCCCTGTCGTGTGTCCACCTTGAACGTCATCGCCAAATTGTTCCAACCAAAATACGGAAATTATCCAACATTAGGTTTAATGCTGGAAGTGCAAGTGGAAATGATACAGATTAAAGAAGTGAAACAAACGTTTTTACAGTGACAGGCTGCATAGTGCCAACCAAAGTGGTTGTTTATGTAACAACTTCAGCAGCAGCCTCATTTCCCCTCTCGTCTGCTCCAATCATTCAGCATTCAGCATCAATCAGCGGCCTGATCATCTGTCATCATCAGCACCTGTTTCTCACTGGTTCATGCCTTACAGTAAGTACAATCTTTTTATATCCCTGAACCATTCATAGGTCACTCTATGGCTTAACTAACAAAAACATTCCTCTGAAACTGTTCAGGTACAGGGACTCGACCAAAAATAAGAGCCAAAAAGTTCTTCAAGAACCCTGATTTCCAATTCCTCAAGACTGCATTAAAAAAATATATCAAAAAATCTCTCTCTTTGAAAGAGCATATGAATATGTTCAAAATATGAACAAATTAGGGATGGCTTAAGACTTTTGCAGAGTGCTGTATCACTTCAGATTCAGAACTGTGGGTGTTATGTAATACCATTTGCATTATATCATAATCAAGAGTGTTATTTATGACTCGGTTTTAGAGTTATGGAAACAAGAACATGTACGGTTTCCAAAATTATGATTCTGGCACATAGTGATGAACTACAGATCTGCAAATAAAACTCCTTGTCTCAACAGCGCTGTAATCATTTTCATCAATTTGACAGCATACAGTTGTTTCACTGTTGGTGTTTGTAGAAGCACATAACACCTCCTGGAATACAACATTGAATACAATAAGACCACACAAAGAGGTAAATTCCTGCCATGCTAAATGATATGTTTTTGCTTTTTTTTTTTTAAAAGGTAGGCTTACAGAAAGCAGAGCATGTACAATTATTGATCTTAAGACTCTGTTTACCTCTTAACAATACTTTTTTAAAGCAGATTTTATTTCATTTTAATTTGACATGCACTAATCCAGGTTTCATTATTTTGTAATTTAATCTTTTATTTCTTTTTTGTAAGTATTACCAAGCACAGGATGCCAGAAATTAATGTACTGACTCATAGCTGAATAACCTATCTGATTGAGATTTAAGATTGTGAATATTTACTCTAAGGGATGAAGGTATTTGATTTGATTCTTCCCAGATCAAGTAAGATTCCTAAGAATAAAGCTCACACAAATCCCCAAACAAACTGAAGTTGTGGCTGGTTGTGTAACTTTTTCTTTCTCTGTTTGTGTGTGTGAGTGTGAGTGACATAATCTCAGCCTTGCAGCAGTCTGGATTGGACGTGCTCAAGTGACACGCTGACGTCGGAAAGATATCTAGTGTTTCAGGTTGGATGCATGCCACTTGCTGAAAACTAAACCACTTATTTACCTTTTCCTTTTTAAGGAGATAGTGAGGAAAAAAATATAAAAGATGTCTGGTGACATATTTTATTATTTTATAGGACGTTGTCTTTTACAGATGTTATCTGGAACAGTGGATCAATAATTGGTTACGCAATAATTATGTACAGTTTATTGCAATTACAACACACTGATGAGCCATAACATTAACACCACATAACAGTAACACTGATTATCAACTAGTCACAGGGTCACATGGGCCCCCAGGGCTTATTGATGCCTGTGGGGAGCAAAGGCTATGCAAGTCTGGTCTGATCCCAAAGAAAAGCCAACGTAGCACAAACTACTGGAAAAAAAGTACAATGTTGGCTTTGAAAATGTATCAGGACATTGCGTGCATCATAGCCTGCTGTGTATGAGGCTTAGCAGGCAAAGAGGTCAAGATTGTTGATCTGGAATCAGACTGATCGAGCATCCATTTAATGTGCTGGAAAAACAAATCTGATCCATGAAGGCACCACCTTGCAACTTGTTTGTCTAGCACATTCCATGGATGCTCTAACAGATTGAGATGGGGAAAATTTAGAATCCAGATCAACAACCTTGACCTCAATCTGGTAGAGCATCCATGGAATGTGTTGGACAAACAAATGTGATCCATGAAGACACCACCTTGCCATTTCCCTTGCAACTTAAAGGATAGTGCCAGATACACACCTTTGGACGTCCTGTGGAGTCATGCCTCGAGAGGTCAGGGCTGTTTTGGTGGAACAAAAGGGAATCCACACACTACTGTGTTAAGGTTTTAATGTTATGGCTGATTGGTGTATGAGCATAAATTTTATTTAGCTACCACAAGCTGAAGCTGTTTCCAAAAGTGGAAAAGGAAAAAAAGGAAAAAAAAAAAAAACAGCTTTATAGGTTAAATCATGTTCATACCATTCGAGCTGGCAATTGAGTTGGCACAGGCCTCCAAAAAAAGGATTTGGAATCCTGTGAAAAATCCAATATTCATGGCATGCAGTCTGTAACCCATCAAAAGGTTAAACCGATGACAAAACTTCTTCTGAATTATGAAACCAGCCTTCCCAGTAATAGGCCTGGACCGCAGCACAGATACTTGGACATCTGCCAATTGTTTATTTTAAAATTTTGCAGTCCACATTATTATAACACATAATCCGGCAATCACATGGCAGCATCACAAGGCAAAAAATAAATAAATAAATAAAATAATTAGATCCAGATCCAGATACCTGAGAGCTTCAGGTTAAGTTCTCATCAGACATCAGACTGGGGAAAAATATAATCTCAGTGACTTTGTCCATGGTTTGTTTGTTGATAACAGATGGGCTGGCTTAAGTATTTGTTATGGTTTTCCCTGTATTCCTCCCTGTTTTTTCTGTTCTTTAGGACTCCTATATTGACATTTCCATTTCCCAGCATGCACTTCACCACAGTCATGTTGTCTCTAATGTATTCACCTGCGCACTGTGGAGTTTGATAAGCTTCTCTATCTATGTACGAATCGTTTTTTAGTTGGGTCTCGTCTTGGTCCTGTTGTTACTGTTCGTTTATTCTGTTGTTTCTTTGTTCTGGTTTTGTTAACATTACCATTAAAAATAGTTTAGCCGTAGTCATAGTTTCCATGTTGATGTTTGTGTTTCATAATAGCAAATCTATAGAATCTAATTGCTGATCTACTGGAATAGGAAGGCGATGGTAACTTCAATAATTACTCTTTACAACTTTTGAAACGTGATGCAGAAGGGTTCCAACAGCGGAAGAGTGCATGAGAGACAGACTGGGAAAAGGAAAAAAAAAACATCATCAGGTGGTATTTTTCAAGTCCAGAGCCTGGCCCCAAAAATTCAGGAGTTCTTCTTCAATTTACTGATAACGTTAAAAGTTGACTCCCATATCCACAGTTACATATTTACAGCATCATACCATCCTCCTGTCATTAACTGCATTAAGTGTGAAACCTACAGAACACATGATTATTTGTTAAAGCCTAAGTTGTAACAATACAGATATAGTGACACATCGATGCCCATCCAACTAAAAATATCAATAGCAATCTGTATAAAAACATCATGTATGCCCTTCTGATCTATAAGAAGCACAGGCCTGCGTCTGGGAGGTGAGACATTGAGATGTGAGGAAGACAGAAACAGAGACTGATGCGTATTGATCAGATCAGTTAATCAGACTCTTAAATATCTCATTGAGCTCAAATTATTCCATTAAACGCAAAATCATTAAATAACACACTTAGTCACTGATCACATCTGTCATGCTGTCACAGTGGCTCAGTGACTGTGTGTCTTTTCTCTACTATTCACTCATATTGAAGCAGGTTCTGTCTCAGCAGGACTCTACTTTTTGGCATAATCAAGCATTGCCAGAATCTTAAGAAAGGGGAAAAAACTCAAAAATACTGAATATATTAACTCTAATTTAAATAATGGAGGCACGAAAGTCTCACACCTTCTCTTGAAGCTCGCAGACATTTCATATCACTACATTACTACTTTTACCATTGGTGTAAGAGAGCTAGCATGGATCTATTCATAAAGTTTTAACTATAACTATTTTTTTCTTTTAGTGTTGCATTAGCTGATCGGCTTATTGAAATTGGCAGTTTTGTGCTTAATTGGGACTAGAAACAGTGCTGTGTTTGTGAATCATTGACCTAATTAATCATTTGTGATCCATTATAATGTTAATGCTTGCAAAACAAAAATGAGACACTGTTAAAGAATTGAGTTTCTCTGTATTGTAATCCATCAGGGTGCTGGTCTGAGTTCATGAGTTGTCTTGTAAGCTCTGCATATATTTGAAGCAGATTATTTTGACATATACAGTACTGTGCAAAAGTCTTAGGCACCATATTATATGCTGTACCAATTTTGTTATATATGTTTACCATGTCTGCATAATTATGTGAAAATCATTCAGTATTTTCATATATAACTTAAAAATTAATAAATAAATAACATTACAGCAGAATATATGCATGGTTGTAACGAAAAAAAAAGATATAGTACAAGACAGACCAGTTTTCAGATAGAAACAAAAAACCTAATGTACGCTCCTGGGATTTGCATAAAATTAGAAAGGAGCGAGTGTGACAAAGTTACCAAAAGAACTCATATTCTCCAGCAAGCTCAGTAAAACCTTATAAAACTGCACAAATCCGTGTCTAAAACTATACCTATGATGAAAATTACAGGCCTCCCTCATCTTTTTAAGTGGGAGAACACAATTGGTAACTGACTAAATACTTTTTTGCCCCACTGAAACAAAATTTGTACAGCATATAATATGTTGCCTAAGACCTTTGCACAGTACTGTACACTATGCTGCTTACACCTCATACATTAACAATGATTATCGATCATATACCAGTAAACCGTCCACAGGATCATGGCCACCCAAGGCTTCCCCATGTCCACAGGGACCGGAGGCTAGCCTGTCTGGTCCAATCTCACAAAAAAAACACAATGCAGAACAAATTTCAATGCTGGGCACGACAGAAAGGCCCCAGATCCCATTCTGATCAAGGACCCATATGGGATGCGCCGGACAAACAAGCCCCACCTACGGAGGCCCCATCCTGCAACCCACAGCATCCAAAGGATTCACTGCCAACGTCCTGGTGAACAACACCACAGCACACACCAAGAGGCTCTGTGAAGAGGGCCACTATGGGAACCCAAAACCTACGTGGTTATAATGTTAAGGTTTTTAAATTATGGCTAATTGGTGTGCACTATGAGGATAACTATTGTTGATTATTAAGTAAATATAAATCCTAAAATCCCTATCATTTTAAAGAGATTGTACAACAAATCCCAACCACACAACTGAAGAAAACCGAACAAGCTGATATCAATCCTTACAAATCCTGGCCATGGGGCATTTTTTTCCTTGAAGGTTGAAAACATCATTGATTCTTGTGTGTGTGAGAGAGAGAGTTTAAGGTTAAACTGCACTATGTGGGAGGGTATATGATGAGTACCTCCTGGATGTTCTTGTTTTAAGCGAGACTGGAGTGTACTTTTTGAAATGCAAGGTTAACATACTGCTTCAAAAACACTCCGATCCCAATACCTTGGGCTTAGAACCTTAATTTTTAAGCTTAACACCAGTGTTCCAGCAAAATTAGATGATTCTTCTTTTATAAGAAATGGAAAATTTAAATATTTTCCAACCACTGTACTGTATTACAACACATAATGCATAGGGCACTATACTAACTATGTCAATAAAAGTTATATAGCATCAAGTGACCAACTAACTGAAATGTGTACTATGTTGAAAAAAAAATTTAAACAAGGTATTTAGATATATTTTATATATTTTTAATATAACTTATCTCACTCACTTATCCTATACAGGACTGCAGGAGGCCTGGAGCCTATCCCAGATAACTAGGGGTACAGAGCGGGGTACACCATGGACAGGGTGCCAATTCATCTCAGGGCACAAGCATACACATGCTCACACACTATGGGCAATTTAGAAATCCCAATTAGCCCAACCCATGTCTTTGGACTATAGTAAGAAACCCAAAGGAAACCCACCAAGTACTGGGAGTTCATGCAACTCGACGAACACAGACCCAAGGCAGGAAGATCATTATTGGAATACATTATTGAGGCAAACCCCTGACCTACATGTGGTACTGTCACTGTAGTGTAGTACAGTTACATGCACTCACTTGTACTGGGCCTGAAAGTGCTCCTGTACAAAGCTGTGACGTACACCAGGTTGCTGATCTGGAAGCTCTGAGATGTCCAATTCCTCCCCTCCGTCAATATCCTGAAACGACAATAACAAACAAAAACAGTGATTCAAAATGCGCCAAAAGCTTCTGTCAGATACCATCACTTTTCCTTTAACACATCTAAAAATATTAAAGCGTTCGCTTGTACCAGGGACTAAAAACAGTAATGTTGCATCACTCAAATGCCATTATTTTTTGCAGCATAGATTTTCCTGAGCTGAGATCAATAGAGTAGTGTTTTGTAAGAAATTACAGAGACTGCTAGACAAGTGGGTTTTCATCTGGTGTGATCTCAAGCCAAACACCTCAAGTTCTTCTCTTGCACACTAGCTCCTTTCATACATAGCTCGTACGAGATGGGAATATTGCGCTGTTGTTGCACCCCTGGATCCTGTATGAAAAGAACAGAGGTGGAAACGGAGGTCGCTGCTGTCGTGCCTTTAATCTGGGAGCGGAGGGAGTAACGGGTGAGACGAGCTCTTTGTGAAAAAGGGAGTATCACATCACGGAACGGGTGTCTGGCCTGAGACGTGTGATGCATGCAGCTAACCCACTGACATCCTACATACTGTAGAGTAGATAAGACGTCCACACCACACTTAATTAGCGCTGAAGCTGTCATGCATCAAAAACAATGAACTGAAAAATCAGCTGAGATCAAGGCTGATCAGCAGTAGCAGCAGCATTAAAATTGTTTCAAAGTACAACTGACAGCACTTTCTGTGTTATGATTAGTTACAAGAATTTGCTTTTGACTTTGATTGGTTAGAGCGAGAAAAGTTGTAGAACGTAGGAGCCAATCCCAGAGCATAAAGGCAGCAGGCTTGTTTTAGTGCAGTTAAACAACATATCAGTTGAAAATAGCAGTGAATTGGGGAGACAGCGTGCCTCAAGCCAAGCAGTGTGACCTATCTGTGTAAAGCAAGCAAAAGCACCTTAGCTGGCCTTTTTTTTTCTTTTTAAAAGCGATGGTATGTGTGGTCATGGATCACCAGTCATGGATACATTTTGGCAAGAAATTTTGGCACCTGTGTCGCACATTTGTGCCTATGACAACATCACAGCCGTTATGATAAACAGCACAACAGCACTCTCTTATGTGATATTGCTTAAATAGACACCTTCATCTTATAAAAACTTACAATGCATTTACATCATGATAGCTAAGAAACAGGGAATGAGAAACTTGACGTTACAACTTGAAGATAACATCTTTTGAATTTGTGTGCAAGGTTTCAAATCAAATTTCATAATAATGAGGTGCTGGAAATAAAAAAAAAAAGATTAAAAATATATCTTGGGCAGGCCAGACTATTTCAAATCTAGTTGTTTCAATTCAAAGATTCAAAATGTTACTCAAGCTTTTTTTTTTTTTTTTTGGCATTTACAGAAAGAAATCGCCAGATGTAGTGTTTGTAATCCACCTCTGGATCCGATTTTTGAATTTTGAAGGATTTTGCCACCAAAAACTAAATTTTATTTCTTGTACTATACCTTATTATTCTTTTACATTGTTTGACACCTTGGACATAAATTCAAGCCATGAAATTAAATTATAATTAAACTAAAAAAAAATACATTTCTCATGCACCACTTATTGTCTTTGAGTTTGTTAACCAAAGGGGCCTTTAATTGTGAGAAGAAGAGGCTCTTTTAAACCCTTACATAGCAAGTACATCTCTATGGCTCTCATCGTCGTGTTTTCATTTAAAGCGAGAAAGACTTTGCAAGAAGATAAAAAGCAGGCCAGGTAAAACTTACTGAAAGAAATCATACATTTGAGACAAGGTCATCAACAGACAGTAAGGAAGGCTGGTACAGCTGAGCACTGACAACTCACAACAGGTATGTAAATTATGGAGAGATGTTGAATAGAGAAAAAGGGAAGGGGAATCTGGTTATTGTCAACTCTTCTTGATTTCTTGGCTATCTGGCTATCAAAGCAGCAGCACGGTGAGTAGCTATGAGGAAATAAGCTAACCCCAGCTATGAGGAAGTTGTGTTGCTAATCCATATATTAGATTAGAAAAAAAAAATCTGGAAGTCCAGATTATAAGAAAACAACACATTAAAAATTCCAGTATAGGTAATAGAAAAATATAGGCGTATAATCTGAAATATGAGGGAAATTCATTTTGTGGCTGCACATAAATGAAATCTGATCTATTAAACTGTCAAAGTGGCTTCTTTGCACTTGGGAAATGCATTTTCTTCTTTCATTATCTCCTTCTTCCACTTCAGGTTCTGCTTTCCACAATCTCTCTCAGCTTTCCTTGGCATTTTCCTCATGCATCTCCTGTTTTCTTTTCCTTTCTTTCATTAATTCTTACACTTTCTTGCTTTATCCCCCATTCTAATCTAATTCCCCTCAGCCAATAATTAGAGTCTTGAAATGCATGCAAAGTGGCACTTGAGCATACAATGTGGGACAAAATACACTGCAGCTCCGTTCTTAATGGCTGGCGAGGTTGAAAGGTCCAGTAGCATCTCTGGTGGACTTAAAGCAGCAGAGCCACGCCTTTCAGTGCAGCAAGTTTATGAATGAATTATTCATAATGAGGGCAAAATAACATAATACAAAGATCAAATCCACACAAGACTTGATACTAAAATGGACCTTCATTCATTATCAATACAGTATCTAAACAATGCCATATTGAGTGAATTTTATAGTATACAAAAAGTATACAGTAGATAGATAGATGGATAGATGGATGGATGAATACTTTATTGATCCCAGAGGAAATTAAAGATATCACACGAAGACAGGTTTATAGATGTGATTGCACACTGCATATCTTGCATACACTCAGTAGACACAGGGTATATGCAAGAGCTGACCGAAATTACTAGTGCATTGATAACCTTCAAGAATTGATCTGGGTATATGCGTATAAGAATGCGGCTTAACATGTAATACTGAAATTAACGAGCAGACGCTGAAGCTAAAAGATGAGCGAGTTATACGGGTTGCACAATGATATATATATATATATATATATATATATATATATATATATATATATAGCAGCAGAGCCTTAAGCCTATATCTCCCAGTCCACATTCCCATACCCCTGCAGAGAAGTGTTGTAAAGCCAAATGGCTCTGGAGACAAAAGATTTCCTGAGTCTGTCAGTTGAGTAGCTTTGCAATAGAAGTCTTCAACTGAACATACTCTTCTGTTTGGAAAAAAAAATCTCTGTACAAGGAGTGGTCAGGGTTGGCCACGATGGACAACACTTTGTCCTTCTCTCCAGTACTTCGAGAGTCCATCTCCAAACCAACTACCAAACCAGCTCTCCTGACCACCTTGTCCAAGCTCGTAGCATCCCTACTTCTAAGTGTACCTCCCCAACACAAAAAAGTACAATGGAGATGACAGACTGGTAAAACATTTTCAGGAGCTTATTACAGATGTTAAAAGAAGACTAGTCTGCTCAGGGAGAACAACTACCTTGGGCTTTTCTTGTACAGCTAGTACAGTACATGTTTACTGATTTTTCATCGAGCTACAGCCTCGTTTAATTGTAAGATTTCACCATGTCAACATTCACTCCCTCAATGGAGACAGGTAGAATGGAAGACATGGACCGACAAAAGTCAATCACCATTTCTTTTGTCTTGTGATGTTCAGCTGTGGCTGGTTTAGACTACACCAGGCCATAATGTCCTCACCAGGCGTCGGTATTCGCCCTCCTATGCGTCCCTAACACACCCCACAATAGCAGTGTCATTGGAGAATGTCTGCATGTGGCACGAATTTGAGTTGTACTGTATGTAAAGTGGTGCATACAGTGAACAGGATGGAGGTGAGGACAGTTCCCTGAGGTGCTCCTGTGCTACTGACTATAGTGTCTGAGTTGCAGTCCCTCGTCTTGACATACTGTGGCCTTTGTTTGAGTTCATCTGTAATCCGGATTACCAGATTTGATTCCACATGCATGTCACTTGTGTTGGACTGTGTTGAAAGCGCTGGAGAAATCAAATAAGCACCTCACCCACCTTTCTCCTTTCAAGGTGGGAGAGGGTCTGATGAAGCAGATAAAGGAAGATGGTGAAACATTTCGAAAACGTTCAAGCGTCTTCATGATGTGAGACGTCAGTGCCACAGGCCTGTAATCATTTAGATCTTTAAGCCGCTCTTCTGTAGAACTGAGATTTATCATGATGTTTCTTCCAGAGAGCTCTTCCTATAGTATGGGTGAAAATTGAGACAGTAGTTGAGGAGGTGATAATAGGACAGAATCAAATCACTGGCGATAGGGCAGAGGCAGTCAAACCAATGGAAGGACTGGTTGAACTCATTGGGCCTCACCACATGCCTGCTTCAGATTGAACTTGAGTTCTTTCTGAATGCACTTAAGATCAGCCTTCTCACCATCTTTAAAAGCCGTCTTCTCCAGATCCTTACAACACACTCCAATCAGTACTTTCAAAACAGTGGTTCAGATTCTCCTCAGCCACAGGAGACCATTTTCTGAATGTGTGTGCTGTTGGTTGGTTGACTCAAGACAGGGGGCTTGTAGTGAGGCTTCAGGAAGACAAGATTATGGTTTGATTTTTCCCGGTGGGGACAGACGGCGACACAGTAAACTTCACTCACCTTAGCATACAGCAGGTCACTTATTCTGTTTTTATTCTAGTGGAAAAAAACACAAACTGATGAAAAGAGTGTAGAATCCAGGGTCACATGAGAGTCTCCAGATCTTTGTCAGTGCAACAAAAGCATCAGGATGTTGTGTTTGCAGTCCGTGATATTTGTAAGAACTGCTATTTCAGGTGAGAAGACCAAAAGATGTTCAATGAGTTTCAGTGAGGTCAGGGCTGTATGCAGGCCACTCAAGTTCTTTCACTCCAATCTTGGCAAACCATGTCTTCAGGAAGTTCGCTTTGTGCATGAGGGCAGTATTATGCTGGAACTGGTTCGACCTTTTAGTTCTTGCGCTTCCCACTTTAACCTGGCAGGGCAAATGTTTGACTGTTATGGTTAGATGTTCGCCAACCTTCGGCCATACAGTGTAGCAAAATATTTTTATTTCAGTGACTTCAGTAATGTTTGAGCATGCAGCTCTATCAGCTGTGTCACTTGCTAAGTGGAGTGCGGCATAAATACATTCTGCTATTATCTTTCCACAGAGGGAAAGGAAAAATACTTCAGAGCATGCATTCTCCACCCTGCCTTATCACCTCACTGAATCCTCCTGACCAGCTCGGTCACTGCGGGGAGTGAAAAACAGAGTGAGCGTTCATTCGATACATTCAGTCTGCTAATAATATAATGGTAGACACATACACATACCTGGCCACACTTTAACGGCTTTTAAATCGTCAGTAATCTCTAGATGTTCTTATAATTTAAGTTAAAATGCCAAAAAAATGTTACTTCAGTGTGCAGTTGTCTACCTCATTCTTTTCACCAATGAGTTCTGAAAAAAAGCACATGTAATCACAAACGATAATGAAAGCATCATTTGGATCACACTGCCATTATGCAATAATCCCGTATAATTATTAATTATATATTAAATTATAATTAATATTTTCCATCTAATCAATAGACCACAATGGAGCATGCTGTTATGAGAAAATAATCCATGACTGAGTTGTCAGGTAAGGTGTTAAAAAAAAAAAAAAAAAGTGTTTTTTGCCTTGTAATAAAACAGCAATTTGCTCAGGACCACAATCTTCTTTTCTTTAATAAGTTACTCATTATTATTATTTATCTACTTATTATGTTTACTGTTGTGGATCATCCACAAACAAGTTACAGCATATTCAGTCTAACTTGCAAGTGAAAAACGTCTCGGGTTACTTTGCTGTAACCCTGTTCCCTGAAAAGGCAGGAACGAGATGCTGCGTGAAAACGCTATGGGAACATCTTGT
>JAQMYJ010000008.1:14562369-14573839 GCA_030014305.1 Clarias laeviceps | reverse complement strand
TATATATATATATATATATATATATATATATATATTATACCTCCTATTTCTATTGTGCCTTCAATGTGTAGAGTTGAACAGTAAATTACGGCATCTCGTTTATCCTGTTTCTGATATTCTATGCTGTGTTTACTTTGTACTAGGCTTCTAAATTTGTATTGTATTCTATTTGCTCTGCCCTTGTCTTACTTTGTCAAGCCGCATGCTCATTTGGATGATCATGTGTGATCCTGTACGCCCTGTGTATATCCCTCTGTATTTATGTAAATGGTTGACAAGATTGTGTGAATTAATATAAATGGGTCACAAGTTTGACTCATTTACATCCCCTTAGTGAGAGCATCACCTGTGCAGCTTTGTTCCTTTGAGTCAGAAATCCCAAAACAATGAAGATGCTGCTGCACACTTGCATTCAATTCAGATGTTACAACATTCAATAATGTCAACATAGATACTGTATTTTATATTATATAATCTTGCAAAACGTCTCACATACTTTCCACAAGAAGAATAAACATACATTGATCTGCTCATTCACCTTTGAAGGTTCAGTTTTTATATTCTACTTTCCTTTTCTTCGAGTAAGACATGCTATATCGCACTTTTGTTTCTATTTCTTTCCCTCACTGTGTCTATACACGGTAAACTACCGCTTTTATTGGCTCTGTTATGTGAAAGGTATAGCTCCGCCCACCCTTGTCCAATGTTGTATATTCTAACCATTCTAACAATTAAATGTTGTGAAATATATCTTATGTGCGACAAATTAGTTTTACTTATCACTAGAGGTGTAACAGTATGCAACAGTATGCAAAATCACGGATTGTGTCATGTTTCACTGCTGTGAGAGTTTATAAAATAAAAAAAAACGCATATTCCCAATTATAATTAATTTAAAGTGTAAACATATAAACCTGTACAAACACTAGAAAACTGACCATAATAGCTGGTACGTGGTATAAGGAATTCACATACCTTTCTTTCACTTAAATAAAAAATAATTAAACCTACCTCTGTCTAGGTATCTGGGTGGTAAGTTGCTTAAAAATAGTAACAGCACTATCTTTAGCGGATTCTGCAAATAATGGTTCTTTTTAATAAGGGATATTTAAAGGATATTTTTAAAACATTATTTGCACTATTTGCTGCTAGTGATTATACTCTTGCTATTTTTGCACTCAGTGCAACTCAGTGAACCCTTTCTTCTTAACAGAATCAATGAAGATGTCTTTCATGATGCAAAAGGATGCTGGCAGCAGATCCTTTGGGTGCTGCGAGTTGTGGGATGGGACTTGTGGATCGGACTTGTTTGTCCAGTGCATCCCATGGATGCATGATTGGATTGGGATCTGAGGAGTTTGGAGATTGGATTGGCGGCACAGGGTGTTCAACTACCTTTTTATCATCATGTCCAGCAGTGATTTTTTTTTTAGCAAGTTGTGCTGCATTAGCTATTCTGTGGATTCAGACTGGACAAACTAGCCTTGGGGTCCCTGTGAACATGTGTGAGCCTTGGGTGCTGGTGAACCTTTCACCAGTTTACTGGTAATAAATCAGTATTAATCTGTTAACATTTTGCATTGTTACTGTTATGACTGACCAGTGTATTGTTTATAGAGAATTGTGAAATTTAAAACACTGATTATACAGTTCTCTGTTTAAGAATGAAAATATACTACAGTTACACCAAACAAATAAAACCCAAACATTCAGTTTTCCACTTCACATATCGAATGCACTGAAGTTGGAAACGACCGAATTTCACGCAGAAATTGATGCTCAGGATATAATTATATTTGAAATAAATGTGTTTATCTGACTTTTCAAACCTGTACGAATGCCAAATCTATGAAGTGTTATTTGAATATTTTGCTACAAGTCCTCACATGCTGCCTGTTCCTTTAATCTGAATGAACAGAATTAATGGAGAAAATTCCCCAACACTAGTTAAAGCAGGACTGTATTCACTCGTATCATAACGCACAGTGAACCAAACATCCTGTACCTGAACGCTATGAATCCAAATATGTGCAACATTACACCCATAGTTATCCTTTATGTTATAGTAGATATATCTCTCATCAGCCTTATTAATCCAAGGCCAGTAATATAGGGCTGTGATCTGCCTTGAAGCTGGCCCGACTGCCAAAGCTGCTGTTATAGAAAATCCATCAACACCTTTTTATCTTATCGAAATTTTGTTAACACCTGCAACAACCCCGATGCATCAAAAGATCTGAACTGGTATGAAACTGGTTTGAATAAAAGATTATTTTAATAATAAATGAGTTTATCTACAAAAGGTGTCAATAGTACAGATGACAGCACTCCCTCATTACTATCCAAAACAGGTGAAAGCAGGGCTGTAACCAAAGGCATAGCCTAGAGGTGTGGGAAAACCAGAGAATGAGAAATGCTATGCCAATTCTGAGGCTTTATCAGCTCTCTCTTTAACCTCCTCATCCAATTAAAAAGAAACAAGACAACAAAGGCACAAAGAAAAAAATTATTAGATACTTATCCAAGTCAACTGGGAAATAAAAAAATAACTTATATTGAGAACCGGGAAGAAAATATACTGCAGCTAAATCAAAAGAAATTTGCATCAGAGGGATAAATAGTATTTTTCCCTGACGTTAAACGTTCATGTAATTTCTTAAGTGCTTTGTAAAGGATTTCTGTCATATCTACAATAAAATGTTATGTACAAAACAGTCTGGTGTGTTTAAATAATTTGTTGAACCCAGCGTGCATAGTAGTCATAGTATTGGAAAATATTTCCGTTACTCATAGATTGTCCTGGATCAGAGAACCTTCTTGTATTGCTAAAGTAAAATCACTATTGAAATAATACAACATACAGTATTGTTAATTTAATAAAGACACATAGCATGAATTATTTCACACAGGTGACGAGGTAAAGCTCTGTACACATGTATGCTATGCTAAGCACGTGATCTTATCTACTACACAATGTTTTCACTGTTTTACCATCTATACCATACCTACTGCACCTTACCGTACCTGTTACACAAGACACTCTCACTCCTGTACATACGAACCCATACCCTTATTTACCACATGGTTATTTATTGTAAACAGGTTAAAAATCTAAGCAACTCTAGGTAGCGTTAGCCTGGCTAGGTAGGTAATGATTGCTAGCTAGCCTGATATTTAAAATGGCAAACTCGCTTACTCTCAGGTCAAATTGTGCAGCTATTGGAAAACAATCAACTTCATCTTAAATTATTTTCGTATAACAGCACAACTCTTTTACGTTTCATCTCTTAATCAATCCAGTGTCTGAAAGGAACCGTTTTTGCACAAAAACATGAAATGAACAGCTCTAGCCCCGGAAAAACAAAGCTTAAAATAGATCTTGTATACAGAGTCGATTATTTGAGCCAAGTGTGAAAAGGCCCTAAGTGCCCAGAGGCAATCTAAACTTCAAAATGAGTTGCATCAATCCTGAGGCACTTATCTCTGTCAACTCATTCTCCCCTACATCACTTGTAAAACTTACTTTGATACCGTTTAAATCTGTCTAATTAACACTCATTATGTAAACACTGACCTTTCCACTGGTTTTGATCCTGTTGTTTCCACATGGGGATGATAATGTGGAGTTGACATCTTCGTGGATGCAGTTGAGCAGCCACAGCAGGAACTCCAGTGCATCGTGTTGGGAATTCCCTCGGAACTGAGAGCCATACTTGGACACAATCATCTGGAATTAAGAGAAAAGATATGTTTGATTCGGTAAATCTGAATGAGTTCACTGGCTTCCATCAAGTCGGCATGAGAACGTGTTTATCGAATTCACATCACAAAGCGAAAAACAGGCTTCTATTTGAATTCTGCTGTCAGCAAACTCCATAAATCATGAATAAATCATTTTTAAAAAATTACATCCTGTTCATGAACTGTCCATTTAGTTCCTCAAACAGTCGTGGTGTTCAAAAATAGCAGCCAACGATCTGATACAGAAAATGACAGCTTGTTATGAACTGGAATGCAAAAAAGACCAGCTGGTGGAAGTAAATTGCATTCTGCTGCATTGCTGAGTGATGTTTACTCGCTGCTGATCATGATCATGATACCCCCGTAAGTGAGCAATTGTAACAGCAGCTCTGATTATTCTTCATGATTCACCATCATAAAAAAAAAACAAGCTAGTTTAAAAAAAACAGAACATTTTATATGAAAACGGAACATTTTTTCCCTTTTTATGAAATTAACAATGAAATTTACATTCTTGAGAAAAACTGGAACTGAAATTAAGGGAATGCCTAGTCCAACCCCACAAGCCCTATTGCATTTTCTACAGTCTGGTCCATTATGTAATCATGGACCACTTACTTCCATAGAGAGAAATCTATGATTGACATGATAAAACTTGTGAAAAAAATTATTAAACCTAAGATTTTGAACCTTGAGGAAAGAAAAAGTGTAAAGTAAGTAAGTAAGTTTTACTTTGATTGTCCTATTATTCCTATTATTAATAGAATATTAGGGTCCATGTAAACACATTTCCTGTGAGTTGTGTGTAAGTCCCTAAAAATAAGTACTTACAAAAATACATAGCATAAAATTACACTATATGAGCATTTATCATCTTCTTCTATTCCATTTAACCTATGGAGCCTATTCCAGGAGACTTAGGGCATGAGGTGGGGTATACCCTGTTTGGGTTGCCAATCAATTGCAGAGTACACACACAGTTTGGGCAATTTGGGAACACCAATTAGCCTAATCTGCATGTCTTTGGACTGTGGGAGGAAACCGGAGCAAACCGGAGCATGGGGAGAACATACCAACTCCATGCACACAGAAAAGATGCGAGAATCGAACCCTTGACCCTGCCAACCACTATGCCAATGAACACTGATATCAAAGTATGTCCTCTTTGTGTTTAAGAGTTTTTTAATGGAAAATGTAAGTTTTTTTTAAGTGCCCAAGATCTCATTTTATGGTTTTAATTCAGCTGTATTGTAGTTACATCCATCCCAACATCCATTGTCTGCATTCCCCATATTTTATTTCTGTTATTACTGCAACAAATTTGGAAATTTATTTATTTTTGATAAAAAAAAAAAAAAGGGATCTATTGCACCAGCACCATGATGCATAAAAGCTCTGTACACATGTATAAATGCATATGTACACAATGGACTGAATCTGAAGTTACTCTTTCAAGCCTTTTCATCTGGACAGAATGCTACCTGGGCTATCTCATGAAATAATGAAATAATAATGAAATGCAGGCCAAGTGCTAATATCCTGATGAATCTGCAATCATAACATTGTATATACTGTATGCATCATTCATTAATTTTTAGTAAGAGCTTTATCCTGGTCAAGGTTAAGCTCTAGTCCATTGCAGGCTTTCATTACCACACACACCATCACACACTTGTTAACACCTAGAGGCAATTTAGCATAATCAATCAAATTAATCATACACAAGCCTTGCTTTTCTAGTGTGTATTAGCATATTTATAAAGTAATATCTTGCAATGTTTGTGTCAGGTTAAATAAACAGTTTCAAGAGCTACATAAAAATCTTTAAACGATGCATTAATAAATACATCCGTCTTTCAGCGTTTTTGATGTTTCTTCTTGGCAGCTGTCACATTATAGCGAGTAAGGTGTTGATAAAACTGCATAAATCTTCATTTTTAATACTGTGAAATACAAACAGAAATTATGCTTGTGTTAATCTTGTGAACCTCAGCTAACAGCTGGAAGGAAATGACAAGTTAGAGCAAGCACTACACACTAAGATAATTTAATATTCCTACAGTAAATATCATGCACATGGAGATGTGCTGAAAAACAAGCATATACCTTAGAGCCATCATCAAACGGAGATAAAGCCGGTGTTTGCAATAAAACACATGACAGGAAGTGCCACCCCTTCTTTCATCTTCAAAGCAGTTGTTCTGTAAACTTTGTTCAAGGTGAATGTAACTAATTATTAAGATCTGACAGGGCCTGCTGAGTCACCTCAGGGAAACAGAGCCGATCATAAGAGTCATCTGCTGCACGCAGACAGGTACACGTTCAGAACCACTAAAAAGGCTTTGTTTTTATATACCCATTCAAGAGGATGTACTCATAGTATTGTTGTGATTATGTTAGGCTTTTTGTCATATTGAATATAGCATGAAAACTTTATAAACCTATGAAGCAGCTTCAAGAACTGCAGGTCCCTTTGTTCGATACTGATAATGTAAAGCCATGGCTAGGAAGTGAAAATCTTCTGCTGTCGATGCCTGACATTCTAGTACAAAGATCTCGTTCACGTATCTTGTTTGGCTCTTCACAGACGTATATGTATATATAGATATCTACACATCTTTGAAACTCAGGCCCTGGTTCTCTGAAGGTTACTTATGTGAGCTGAGTCACTAACAAGATCTTCAGAGGTTGGCATACTTCATAGTGGTAAAAACAACATAACTTGTTGGCTTCGTTGAAAACGTATTGATTCATTGGCATGAGCATTTACTGAAGGCTGAAATTTACTCCTGTAATCAAATCCCATGAGCAAATGAATACAAATAAAGCGTAGTGATTAAATCACCGGCAGCCTGTTAAACCAGCTGAAGACACAATAATTAATAAGTAAGAAATTGAGTCAACAGGCAAAAGGTTTTTCTTTCTGGCAACTAACAAAGGTGTCCCAAACTGTATTCTATTCCACCGAGTATAAATACACACAGTATGTTGTTTAATTTATTATTTTTTAAATTTAATTAAAAGCTGGGAGAACGACACTAGGAATTAGCAACAAAAATTAATAACTTAATTTAGTCTAAAACTGAAACCATTTATTTATTTCTAAAACTCAACGACTGAATACAGCATCTGGACAAGATATATTGCCAGGGATATCATGATATCACTATCATGATATCCATAAATTTAAAATATTATGTATTAATTATTTCTATTATAAAATAGAAAATGTTCTAAAATAAAATATTATATACAGATTGTGTGTTTCCTTTTACCAAATTTTGCATCTTACTAGCCTGTTGTTCAACATCACAGCAAAACAATAACGCATCTTTCTCTGGTACTTCTTAGCTCCTCTTTTTCCACACATCCATGAATGTCTTCAATCACAAAAGAGAATAGAGGCTTAAAAAAAGGAATTTAAAATGCATTGTTTGTCAAGGTACTTCACTGTACAATGATTCACTAACTATGTCGACTGCTATTCAACAAAGAGCAGGTAAATGTAGTGGATGCGTTGTTGTTTCGGCTACTTCCATTAGGGTTCACCACAGCAGACCATTTGATTTTAAATACAGGTTTTATGCCAGATTCCCCTTTTTTTTCATGTTTCTGGACAGTGATTGGGAGCGAGGCACTGGTCAGGACATGAACACATGGCAGACGAGAAGCGACCACACTGAGCAAACAGGGACATAATACATAATTCATGTGATTTTGTTTGAATTTTATAATGAGCTCAAATCATTCCTGACCTTGGTAAAAGGTAATTAATAAATAAAAAGGGACTAAACACAAAGACTAGCGAACCAGCTTCTGGCATTTTTGTCCTCTGTAATGTCCTAATGCCCCCCCACCCCCTGCGCCCCCCTTCGAATCATCACCAGCGATAGTTACAGAGGATGAAACAAACATCGCACATAATCTCACAAGCTGAGTTTGTACAGCTTATTTGTATTAGGAAGACACTAACTACATTTACATGGACAATATATTTTTAAATCTTAGTGAAAGTATTCGGATTAAAGATTCCAACTTAACTGTTTACATGGTCACTGATCTGATAAGATGTGCATTTACTGTACGTCCTCAAAGCATTTAATCAGAATATATACATTCCCTAGCCAAAAAAAAGTCACACACACTAATATTTCATTCAATCAATCGGTTTTAGCTTTGATTACAGCACACAATGTGGTGGTCAGTTCATGTGTGAAAATGATTCCTCATACTGCTCCCAGTACCACTTTTTTACTATTTGAGTCCTGGGATATGTCTGTGCCATCAGGGAAAATAAACTCCATTTTCCATATGTGATAACCTGGTCATTTAGTACATTTAGGTCATTAGCTGACTTCATTTAATTACCACATAACATAACTGAGCTTAGGGCTGACAACCTAAAGCAAACCCTGGTCATAACACTGCCTCCAGAGGCTTGTACAGTGGCTATACACTATGTACGATGGTGAAAGTGCACCGCTTCATGTGCTTCCCTTCTTACCCTGATGTACCCATCAATCTGGAATAGAGTCAAAGTATTAGGTCTTTAAGTGTTTTTTTTTTTTTTTTTTTTGATTAGTCTCACTAACAAGTGGTTTGGCGACATAGCTGTTTAATCCCAATTATGTGAGTTTTCTTCATACTGTTTGCATATGGAAATGCCTTTCCTTTCACTATTAAGCATAGCTGCATCGCCAGACGCATTTATTTCAACTGATGAACCATTTTAACCTCTTCATTCACTTGGTGTAAACATTCTCTGGTGACTTAATTGCTTTATTGAGTGGGGATGTGGTTTAAACTGAGGGATGGCTTAAAGTCAGGGGATACTAAACAACTGAAATTGCAAAGATTTGGAGTTATGATCACCGAACAATCAAGAGATACAGTATGTAAGTGAGAGACCACAGGGACACAGAAAACACAAAAAAATTTGAAGGAAATATGGAAATTAACCACAAGCGACCTGAGAAGAATTAAACTGTAAGTATCCAGGAAGCCTTTAGCCTTAAGCTCTATCATTTTCCAGAAGTGCTACCTCCCTGGACTTTGCAAGAGCACAAGGTACAAAGTGCTTTGCATGATTGGCAAGGTCAAAAAAGGCAGAAAACCAGCATAACAAAAAAAAGTGCAAATGTGTCAAGAATAGGCAAAAAAAAATGCACAAAGACTGATTTTTCTTGTGAAGGTTTTCAAGACGGATGAAATGAGAATGATGGTGGATGGACAGGCCCATGGCTGGATTGTTGATGGACATTGCGCACCAGAAGTGCCAGTGAGGTACCAGTAGAAGCCAACATCATTCAAAAGCACCATTATACTGATGCAAGACAATACTCGATCCCATGCATCCAAGGCCACCAGAGTGGGGTTATAAAACAAATCAACGAATCCTGCCTCCTGCATTATGATTGAAGTGTCACACGAGTAATATTTACCTATTGAATGGATTATCAAAGGTTTACACCACCTCACATTATTCTCATTATTGTATTATCATGATTATTAGTGGAATATTAGGGTTCATGTAAACACATACTGATGGCACATACAAGCAACTGATTTAGCACTGGGTTTAATTAATGAACACATTTAAGCTTAAATTTAAACCAACAATGTGTGACAAAAGTCTAATTAAAAAGAAAATGTCTACTTGTGTTGATGTGTAAAATTCTTTGCTTTGTTGAGCAAGCTAATGAAAAATAATGAACACTGGGGACTTTAATATTCCTTTAATTTATGATGTGTGTAGTTCTGATTTTAGGGCAGAAGCCACTTTTGACATGTAAAACAAAGGTACTTTATAATAAAAAATAATTAATAATAGAAAAAGTTTAGATTGTGCATCGAAGTTAAAATGAGGATTATGAGCATTTTTTAAATTGTCTTGCTGGTAGAAATATTACCTCAAACATTCTGGGAGTAAACTACACGCTAAAGGTCTGACATTTGCAGCTCTGTCTGGTAAACGTTCTCCTCCCCCTCGCGCTACTCTGTTCCTCGCTGAAGCATTCACACGGCCTGCTGAGCCGACTCTGAGCACCGTGTAACGCAGGAGCACCGCAAATGCCACGGCAGAGCCAATTTTACACCTTTTTTGATTTGTTCTTCTCATTTTTCACAGGGTACAATACGAAAAACACCATATTCACACTAAAGGCTAAAATAAATCGAGGCACCGAGCAGAAAGTGGCACCTAATGAAATACTAACTGAGCTAAAATTAGATCTCTTCACCTGGAAGTCAAGAAGGTGAAAAAAGATTATTTTATGAATGTTTTAATAAATTCCCATAGGTCACTGCTTAAAATAGTCTTATTAAGAAAGGGAACAATGGGACTGTGAGTGACTGTGAAAGTGATAAGTGTATCTTATGAGGGGCTATTATCATAAAAGCTGCTCTTTGCTCTCCAGGGTATCATATTACAGAGCTGACAGGATGAAATTGTACTCTCCCAAGGGTGAACTGAGTCAGCCAGTGCTTCATCTAACAGTCTTAATCGGATAAATAGCAGTATTATGTAGTTAAGATTTAGAAATGTTTTCATACCTACATTTAGTCACTGGGGTTATAATCATGAATGTTTGTTTACATGTTAATTCACCTGAGTATTAATCCAGCATTGCTTAGTGTTATATATAAATGAAATAATGTTTTTCTTTTTAAAGTCAAGTTGTCCAACAGCCACACCGTATTAAAGCCCTATAACTTTTTTTCCCAGACGATCTACTTGATCCTTTTACCCTGGTTTTCACGTGAGCTGTACAACTTCAGACCTGATTCCCAAGTATAAACTCAGCTCTTACAGTATGTGTTTCAAAGGGCAGGAGCAGGGCGGCACGTTTTTTTTATCTAAAATGGTGCTATAAAAACACCACCTTATAAACAGCGTTGCAATTTCATGACCTAAAACTTCTGAACCTCTTCGACGCAGCATGCTGGGTGTAACAAAGGAATGGCGCACTGTGGCAGATGTATGTACACTGGGAGTCACGAAGCAACATGTAACTTGATGCATGGCTATTAAATAGACTGGCTATTAAATGTAAAACTTTCAGGAGTAATGATAATCTATTTCTAATAATTAAGACTAATTAAAAAAGTCTTAATAGCGGTGGGCGATATTATCTATAAATTATATCTCTGTATTTTAGGCGGAATATTGATACATGATAAACAATTAGAAGTCCAAGGCACATGTGAGCAGTTACAAGCACTTTACAGACTGTGATTAATATCAAACCCAAAGATAGGATTTAAATGTAAGACAATCCGATCATGCTATCACAATGTCTTATTTATTTATCATGGCATGCAAATCATGCACAAACATGATTTGAAAAAAGAGGGCAGCGGGGAGGGACCTATGTGGAGACACCTAGGGAGAGTATGTGTGTGTGTGTCGGGGGGTGGGAGACAGAGGGAAAGATAGGGCGAGCTGTTTGGAGACACAGAGGGAAAGCGGGGCAGTGCTGTGTGGAGATGCAGGAGATCTAAAGCTAAAGAGGTGTGAGGCTATGTAGAGACACAGAGGGAGAGAGGAGGGCTGTGTGGAGATGCAGAGGGAAAGATGGGGTGGGACACAGTGGGAAAATGGGGTGGGGCTGTGTGGAGACACAGTGGGAAAATGGGGTAGGACTGTGTGGAGACACAGTGGGAAAATGGGGTGGGGCTGTGTGGAGACACAGGGGGAAAATGGGGTGGGGCTGTGGGGAGACATAGGGCG
>JAQMYJ010000008.1:14550365-14562269 GCA_030014305.1 Clarias laeviceps | reverse complement strand
CACTGTGGGAACATGGGGGGGGAGTGGGTGGAGACACAGTGGGAAAATGGGGTGGGGCTGTGTGGAGACACAGTGGGAAAAGATGGGTTGGGGGGGTTGTGGAGACACAGTGGGAAAGATGGGGTGGGACTGTGTGGAGACACAGTGGGAAAATGGGGTGGGACTGTGTGGAGACACAATGGGAAAAGATGGGTTGGGGCTGTGTGGAGACATAGTGGGAAAGATGGGGTGGGGCTGTGTGGAGACACAAAGGGAGAGAAGGGGGCAGGGCTGTATAAGGAGACAGAGGGGGGAGGAAGGGTGGGGCTGTGTGAAGACACAGAGGGAGAGAAGGGTGGGGCTATGTAGGGACGAAGAGGTAGATAGGTGATTGGGTGCCATGGAGATGAAGAGAGAGAGTGGGGTGGGGTTGTGTCAATTACAGGTGTCAATTACATATTAAAAACTTGATACACCAACTAGCCTAGATTGAGTAGGCAGTGTACATTAACATAGCTGATATGTCTAATCAGTATTAATAAAGGCACCAGTATAAAAATGTGAAATAAACTACATCACTAATTAGACATTAATTCTGTGAAAAGATAAGTTTAGTGTACTTTCAAACCACAAACACCAGACAACATGCTCACACCCATGCTCACGTCTCAGACCCAACTGTGACACAGTTCACTTAGATGTAGGTGATACCACGTACCTGAAACATGAAACAAAGAAAATTCTACCAAACAGGAAATTAACTAAAATGCAAGTCCTAGGAAATGTCCAGCCTCTCCCTCAGGCTTTCACAGGTCACCTGTTTATTGAACAAATGCGTTGTTTGAGTTTCTGCTCATGAGTAACCTCTAAACATTCTTATCTCTTTACAAGTATGTTAAGAATTCGGCTGTAACAATTCCGGTTCCATGTTATGTGACAGAGTCCCTACTGTACCGTGTTAGGAAGTGGGTTGGGCCACATTCTCACATTCACAGCCACTTTTGACAGTCAACATCACGTCTCATTCTTCATTGATTGCCTTATGGGGCAAAACTGAGGTTGAGCTGAGGTTTTTAGACAACTGTTACCTCAACAGTTCAGTGTGAGGGTAATCTCAGACGTACCATTCCTGACGTATATTTACATTGTGTATTTAAACAGCTTCAAGTGGTACATGTGCTCTGAAACTAAATAGAACATAAAACTAATCTTATTTAATAGCAGGACAAAAGGCCTTCCTCCTGATCTGCCTTGTAGCTTGTTTATAGATGTATAGGGCATATACATTTGCCTTCTAATATATCATATATTTTAGCGCCCCTTTCTCAAGGTTCTGGCCTCAAACTTTTATCTCTGTGGTTGTAAATGATGTGCTTTCTTGAACTGAGCAAGCATATTTTGTAGCTGATGAATGTGTTTGCACTGAATTTGCCAGGACGCTCTGCTCCTAACGTGGACAAAATACATAACTTTCTTTCACTAAGGCAACTTTGTCATTGTAAGTGGTAGCAATTTGTGGCTTATTCTGCAAAGTGAACAGGTTATCTGACGCCATGACACCCCAGATAAACAAGTTCGTGTCAGCACACTGAAAGTATTTGGTGCGTATAGAAGCTACAAATCCAACAAACGCACACACACTGTCTGCAGCACATTTAAGGTAAACAATTATTAAAGCTTTTGCAGAACGTTATGCTTTTTTTTCAGAATAGTTCTAATAATAAGAAAAAAAGAAAGCACGTTTGCCAAATAGGCATTAAATGCATTAAATTTGAAATAACTGGGCATTCTTTAATATCAAGGCCTGGTGGGACTGCTACCCAATACTCCTACAGGTCATAAATCAGTTAGCCAAAATGCAAATTAATTAAATGAACAGTTCATCTAAAAAATTGAGAAGTCATGAAAAAGTGTCATGGAAAGGTTTTTCTTTCAGAATTTAATTCTAAACATTATCTCATATACACTAGATTATTTACATGTTATGTGAAAGATTTAAATTAAAATAAACTAAAAAGCCAGTATCTCAAAATATTTTAGATATTTCAAAAGATCAATCAAAAAAAGATTTACAACTTCTGAAAAGTGTACTAGTTTATGCACTCAATGATTGGTCAATGAATAGAGATGATTAGCCTGTGGCACTGCAGCTACGTTCTTAAAGACCAGGTTGCTTTAATAGAAGCTTTCAGCTCATCTGAGTTGCTGAGTTTAATGTTTCTCTTGACAGTAGCCCTTAAATTCTCTATGGGGTTCAGGCCAGATGAGTTGGTTGGCTACTTAAGCACAGTAATATCAGGCTCAGCAAACAAGTTAATGGTAGTATTGGCACAGTGGGCAGGGGCTAAGAAAAGGAAATTGGCATCTCCATAAAACTTGTCAGCAGATAGAAACATGAAGTGTTCTTAAATCTCCTGGTACATTTGACTTTGGACTTGATCAAACAAAGCGGACCAAGACCAGCAGAAGGCATGGCACCTCAAATCATAATCGACTGGTGAACTTCACTCTGGACTTAAAGCAAATTGGATTCTGTGCTTCTGCGCTCTTCTTCCAGATTCTGGTACCTTGATTTTCAAATTAAATTACATTTTTTATTTGATCTGAAAAGAATCTACTGAGAAACGGTCCAGTTCTTTTTCTTCTTATCCCAGTTAAGGAGTAAGCCACTTTTTAAGCAGTGGCTCAATACTAGGACACTAGTCCATTTCCTGAAGATATCTGTGCTCTTGATGCACTGACTCCAGCCTAACTCCACTTCTGGTGAAGCTCTCCCAAGTTACTGTTGCTTGTGCACATTTTCCTGCCACACTTTACCCTTCCAATCAACTTTCCATAAATTTGCTTCATTACAGCGCTCTGTGAACAGCCTGTCCTTTCAGCGATGACTTTCCTTGTGAAAGGTGTTGATGATCATCTTCTAGAAAGGTGTCAAGACAACAGTCTTCCCCAGGATTGTGGTTGTGTGTACTGAACCAAACATAATGATGCACAGTAATTATACTGTAAGAACAGTAATTTACTCAAACTCAAAATTAAAAATTATTATATTTTGAGATACTGGATTTTTTATTTTAATTTTTATTGAATTATAACCTATAATCATAGAAATTATAACAAAAAAAAGTTTGAAATATCTTACTTTACATGGAACGAATCCAGAATATATGAGTTTAATTTTTTAAATTAAATTATGAAAAGTAAAAACTTTTCCAAAAAATTATGTACTGTAGATGGGCTGATGTATTGCTACAGGATTTAACAAAAATCACAATGCAAATATTTTGACACTGTGATGCGAATGAAATTACAATATGTAACTATTAAAACTAGCATTTAGTATTCAAACATTTATCTAGGCAAATAATCACAAATAATTCAAATGATCACATTAAGAGGATGTTTGCCAAAATTTATTTATTAATACATTTGTGTGTGCACGTATATATATATATATATATGTATGTATATATATATATATATATATATATATATATATAAACATATACACACAGAGACATAAACAGTGTATTAAGAGTATAAAAATCAGAAAGTCATGTGTAGTGAGTAATTGTTCTACAAAACATGAATAAAATACAGTATATTATTAGTTGCTTATAGAGCATTTCAGCAATCTTTTGAATCAGCAGTTTACACTCTTCAACCCTAACTAACCCCCTCCCTCATTTATAATGCTCTCATTGTGTCACTTAAACCGTAATAAAAGCTGATTAAATATAAACTGTGCTCTAACAAATCTGATATTAACTAAAGTACAAATCAGGAGCATGTAATTCAGTATTTCATACATTCTGTTGTATAGCCACTCCTACTACCTCATCTCATCTCTTATGATGGTACGTATTAAATGAACGAAAGTTAAAGTAAGCTAGAACCCTATGATAAAGAGGGAGGTTAAAATTACAGGGTCAGTCCATTGCTTAAAGACAACTTCCTTCTAGTTCATGTCCAAGGCATTCATTAAGCTCAACAGACCCTACACAAGTTGGTGTTACTTCATAAACCAGATCTGTAGAGTGTCGCCTCTTTGTCTGCTGAGAGCACCAATTACATGATGGAGCAGTGAGTGCCAATGGATTGAGCCTGACCTGCTCATGATATATTATATTAGCTATTAATGCATGAATCACCAAGTCCAACAGTCTTTTGAACTATTTGCAGTATGTCACAGTGAATTTAAGTTGTTTGAAAGAGCATTTTTGGAATGTGCCACCATTTTAATGGCTGCCATCATTTTAAGAGTCTGCCAGTGCCTGTGACTTAGAAGGCATCACCCCAGACCCTTTTTTAAATATCACTGAGTCCGGAGTTAAACATGCCATTTCACCTGCTACATCAATGTCGGCTCTGACGAATCAATGAAAAAGCGATAGGATGATGATGAATCATTGGTTTATAAGGATTCCCTGTCACAGGATGCGAGCCTTGATTGAGTGCGATCTCGGCTCCTGAATTCATATTTCTTATGTATAAGCTTTTATTTTTTAAGGTCACTGGCAGTAGTATAAGCATTTCACTGCATATCGTACTGTGTATGACTGTGTATGTGACAAATAAAATTTGAATTTGAAATTTGAATTTGAATCCAATTTCAGCAAGTCCATTTTTGCCAAGTCGAAAAACAGCTACGACTGATTTCTTATGTTTATCAGTAGACATTGGATGTGATCTGACTGTGAATCAAAATCTGAATCTGCCAGACGAGCATGCAGTGTCGGCAACGCTGCACAGTCAGGATAGTGGATGTCCGAGGCAGACGCTGCGTCCTCCGGATGGTCAATGCCAAGGAATTGAGCACAAAGCAGATGCCTGTTTTGTAAAGGATTCAGACACCAAATGAATGAAGGCATGTCTTTTGGCTAAGTAATGAGAAATCATGAAACAGGGGAAATTGGACTCCAAATCTGACACTCTATCAGTTGACACACAGCACAAATGGAGGGAAAGCATTTTGATATAAATACTGCAGTCATCTAAAGATTTAAAGAAAACAGGTAAGATTATTCTTTTTTTTTCCAATAAGAAGCTAAATGCAGTCTGAGAGGAAAATAAGCCCAACAAGATCTGAACGTGTCTATTCGGTTCTCAGCAAAAATATAGTTATAATGAAAACTTTACTGCCTCTTTTATATATTTAGAACACAGTTACAGAAGCAGGCAGCATTTGCATACTCCCAAGAGGCATAAGGATGGCTCTCCTCCCATTTACCTCATTCATCCAAATTAGAAAGCAACCTGGGGTGCAGAAGGCAAAACTATCATCCTAAGCTCCAAATGAATAACTGTAAATCACTGTAACTGTTTGTCTAATTAACACTTCTTAACTGTTAGATCATGCAATATTAGTTAGCAATCTCACACAATTGGACCTCAAATAACCCCAAAGTGTGGGCAGAGGAACAGTAAGACAAAGTCAAATAAATGGATTGACTCCATTTACGCAAACGTTATGTATATCTGACCACCGCGACACTATGTGGTTCTTTCCCAAGCTTAATTTCTTAAAATTTCCAATTTATATCTGTGATTTTTATTTTTATACAGCAGCTTTGTGAAAATGTCTGTTGTTAAAAGTGTTACATAAATAAAACTGAACTGAATTAAATAATTAAGTACTCAATTATCCAAGATGTCTTTGTATACCATAGTGTTACGGTTTTCCTTCACCCAAACCTATTCCACCTTGTGCTCTAAAGTCAGCTTCTTGAATTACCAAGGTTGGAGTGGAAGAATTCCTATGGCCTCCACATAGCCCCAACCTTATTCTCACTGACCCACCAGGAATATTTTGTTGTCAAAATGTTTTGGTGATGTTAATTTGGCAATGTTAAGGACAACGATGGTATTAGTTTGTTTTTGATAGTTACAATTACTTCAATGAAATAATGTTGGAACAATGTTGATTACATGATGAGGGGATTACATTAAATAAATAAACATTTTGAACTTTAAAACAAAAAAAGTTTTTTGTTTTAAAATGGCCTGAGTGGCATTCAAACTGAGAGCACTGAGTGCTTACAACTGTTTCCATGGAGAACATGCTGATGCTAGTAAAATGTGCTTACGTACCAGTTAGCGCCACAAAAAAATATTGGACAAACATCAATTTGTCAAAATATTACACAGGACATCAGGAAAAAAAGGCTTAAAAAAGAACTGTTCTGTGAAACTAGATGAGATAAAGAGTCAAGATGCATGTCTTGCTAATATTTCTGGAAGAAATCAGTGACATGAGGTACTTTATGATTTGAGGCAAGCTGCCTTACCAATTTCACAACATAATAAAATCTGATATTAAACAAGTTTTTGCCTTATTATTACTTAACACATACAAATCACATTCACGCCTAAACTTTTAAGACTTCATCTTAGTAAATACATTCTTAGATAAATGCTTGGATGTAGATTCAACTTATTTTATTCTCAGTAAAAGAGTAGGCTGTGTACAGGAATTTGTTCAAGGTTTGTGGTGGTGAGAGACTATGGTGCTAGGAGCCGTGCCAACTCAATGTATGTAGACACTGATGACCTCAAATTCTATGGTAGACAAAACAGCTAAGTCTTAAAATAAATACAAATGAGTTTTGGACAGATCGCATTAATATCAGCCAATCAAAAATGCTTAAGAAGGCAGTCTGTGTTGTGCAATATGACCTGATAAACTTATATAGTAAAGAATCCGCAGTATCCAACTTTTCCCAGTTTAGCAGACAGGCAAATCGGTTATTTCCGCTTTGTGATGCTTAATCTTTTATGTTCTGTATCCCAAAAGCAGTAAGCGGAATGTGGATGTTATTTCTAAGGCAATAAAAGTGTAGAAAGAAGTGCAGTCTTAGATTATATCTTTCCTGCACAGTCCGATTTGCACAATGTTCCAACTGCTTATCTCTGTTCTGACACACTTTTTCCTCATGAAACAGAATGCTTAGCTAACACTAAGCTAACTACTCAATAAATCTGGCAGGTATCTATCTTTTAATGTTGAGGCTTTTTTGTTTTTGCCAAATAATCCCTAAACTACGTTATTTTTGGTAGGTGGTCTAGAAATCTAATTCAACAATAGTCCTGGATGATATGCCCTCAAATCAATATCATGATTAATTAAACATTTTACCTCGATTATGCATTAATGAGTGATTTTTTTTTCTTTGCATGCTTTTTTTTTTCGGTTGTCCAATTTAATGGATCTTTTGTTGTCTGAATCATTGAATCAGTTTCCGATTTAGAATTGATTCATTCTTTTAAAATAATTTTGGTAAACTTAAATGTTAAACAGTAGAAAGTAGAAACTGTTTGCGTCATCTGCATTTATAGGCGATTAGTGCAATATTGCCACCTATTGGACCGGAGTGAGGAGCAGAAGATTATTACTTTGTATGAGACATGACATTTAAACCAATTAACCTTTTTTAAATATTTTGGTTCGTCCAAGTGCCATTTGGCACATCGGGTGACGGATACTTCCCCCTCCAGAGATATATATGTTGTTCCCTGTGGCAGTTACTTAATGGGTCTGAATGCCCGATTGTCATTTCCCCAACTACGTGGAATTTGGGAAAACTAATTAGCCTAACTTGATTGCCTTTGGACCGTGGGAGGATACCGAAGTACCAGGAGGAAACCCACCAAGCGCAGGGAGAATTTGCAAACTTCATGCACACAGATCTGAGGCGGGAATTGAACCCCACCTCTGGAGGTACAAGTCAACAGTGCTAACCACTAAGCCACCACGCCATGTTAAATATTATAGATTTTAATTCTTTAAATATAGCTGCTTGATTTTTTTCAAGCAGTAAACATGAGTGCTATGAAGTAATGTGAGTAAAAAAATCGCAATGCCCAAAATTTTTATTTGAGAGCCTACCTATGATTCACAGCTTTGGTTGTGAGCTACACTGGCTTTCAGTTTCAGCCTACATCCAATGCAACTCCTGCTTGTGACCTATAAAGTCCTAAATGTCTTTCACCATTAATACTTTTTGAGCACTTTCATCCTTACACCTGGGTAGATTCCTTGAGGTCCTCTGAGACTGGACTCGTAATTATCTTAAAATGTAGACTGTTCACTATTGAAGGCAGGCCATTTAGTATTTTAGCGCTTACGAATTGGAAAACATTACCTCAACCTCTCTCAAACTTCGTGAACTAAACAAATATTACCAAATATAGCGAGACAATATACTACAGTACCATGGTCAAATAATTAAATACAATGCCAGACCTTTACTGTGGTCTACTGAATCCAACAGCTTGATAATTTCATTTACACAGGGCAAACAATGGTGGTGACAGGCAAATAAAACATCCTGTATGAGACTCCAGTATACTGCAGAACACTATGCACACACTCAAGTTCACACACTCATTTACATCTGGGGAAATGAATACAATCAATTCACCAAGCTGGCTTTTGTGTGAAATCTGGGGGAAACACGTGGATCGAACCAAGGACCACAAGGTCATGAGCAAAAGCCAATGAAAAACATTAATGCATGAATCTCTTTGTGTTCAGGATATTTATAATGGTGATTTTGTGCAATCTACTGTTTGAATAATGTGAATTATTTCTGAACTGTATTGAGGATACTCGTTTCTCATAACAGCTCTTTAGTACTGTACTCCTTATGAGCGTCATGCACGATCAAAATGAGCAAACTGTCTTTTTATGCTAATTACCCAATCATTCTAGCCTAATTACGTTACATTACGGCTTAAGTGTTTCTTGACTGGCTGAAATCTGACTTTGTCTGTCGCCCCATTGCATCATTTCTTGGCGTTAAACGTCGAAACTGTTCAGGTTTCTGGTCACAGTTACCGAAAAAAAAAAACGTCTGCACATAAAAGAAGCAGTCTAACGCAATTCTGAGGTAACAGAGTCCACGAGCGCATCTAACCCACGTGACTGACAGATCCCTGACTTTCCGCATACTGCAAAAGCGTTTAGTGTGTATCAGCTGTGGACAGCATTCTCCTGTGGAATGCAGCACAATACTTTTCTTTTTACCGACGACTTCCTGTTTGATTAGATTCCACAGTTATTGTAGTTGCCTATTCCAGTGACAAGCAAGCAATCAAAAGTTATAAACCGTACACAGTTCACTAATACACCCCTACACATTATTTTGAAAGAGAATGAAAAAGTTATTTCATATGTCACCTTAAACTCCACTGAGAGTTGCGGTGTGTACTCGAGCGTCCAGAGCGCCCTCACGAGCGCCGCCAGTTGCTCGGTCACCTCTCCCTGCGCGAGCTGCGCGTCTTCACTCCTGACTTTCTTCGCGTGATTCATGATGCTCTCACCAATATCCGTTTTATACTGCTCCAACCCGAGGTACTCCGCCAGCAGATCGGTGTTGCTCAGGCACTGCACCACGGCGTTCATGAAGCAGGTGTTGCCGTGATTCTTCAGCCCCAGGACACCGGGTGTCTTGTCTCCGTAACATAACGAAAGCCTCTCTTTTACCGAAGCGCGCGACTGCAGCGTCGAAGTTTTCACCAAACGCGCGCGTTCGTCTTCTCTCCCGGTGGCTGAGCTCGTGCACGGCGCTCCGATCCGGAACCCGCCGTCATCGTCTTCAGCGTCCAGCGCGTCGGCCGCGTCCCTGCCTTGAGTCCAGGCGCCTAAACTTTTGAAAATCTTCGCCACGAAACTCCCGACCGATTTAAACGACCTCTTCCGGAACGCTTTTCCAACGGCTCGTTTTTTATCCTTGTGCTTAGTGGCCTTGGATTTGCGCGATGTCCCCTTCACTTGCTGCTCGCGCTTCTCCATGGCTGCTGCTATTTCTCTCGAGACACCGAGTTAAAAAGAAAGAAAGAAAAACCCACGAGCTAGACGAGACGAGCGACGCAACGCGCCGCACATTTATTTCTAGTTGTCTCCGTTTCTATTAGTCTCCTGCGCCGCCCGCCTCACTCCGTAGAGCACATCTGATAATCCCCGCATGTTTGTACACACACTGTGTGCGGTCTGTGCCGTAATTCCGCTCGAGCGCTCAAAGTGGCGGGTATATGCGACGCGCGCGTCTCATTGGCGAACTGGAGCGCGAGCGCTCCTGCCCGGTCCCGCCTCCCGTTTCGAGACAGTCTTACCGTACGTGCACGCAAAGTGCAAACTACTTGAATGTGTATAGAACCGGAACAACAACGTTATTATTAAATACCGGGACAGTTTTGTTTTCTCTGTCCCTCACCTGCCGTTTTACAATATACAATAATAATCATCTCACAAACAGAAATAAAACTGCATGTACCTTGTCAGTATTTTTACTTTAATATGCATATTTGCATATATTACCTTTAATATGCAATGTGTGCATTTACATGTGTCACCTGGAAACGTGAATATCGTTAAAATGTTTAGAAGCAGTGGTTAGAGTCCTTAACTATCTACACCGCTTTATCCTGTATACAGCGTTGCACGGGCCTGGAGCCTATACCAGGAGACTTTGGGCATGAGGCATGGTACACCAATTGGTGCCAATCCTACCACAGGGCACACACACATACTCCAATCAATTTGGGAATGCAAATTAGCCTAATCTGCGTGTCCATGGGAGGAAACTGGAGCACCCAGAGGAAACCCACCAAGCATAGGGAGAACATGGAGACTGCAAGATTACAGTGCTAACCACTAAGCCATCATGCCGCCTGGTTAGAGACCTGTTTAACTAATATACGATCAGTGCAATACTATATGACTTTTGTAATATTTTGTGTGCACAGACACACATTGCATGGGTCAGTTCAATTATATACAGATCTATCATAATTTCAATACATGATGAGTGCAATATATCATGCATTGAAATTATGATAGGTCTATATTTAATTGCACTGACTCATGTTATTATATACAGACCTATCATAATTTCACTACATGATGAATATGTCATGGCTGGTGATATAATCTGTCTCTGCAGCCACTGCTTACTTATCTAACTCCATATGCCTCGAAGAAACTACTCACCTACACGGTTTGGCTTGTGCAATAATGTCTATCTCTCTGTGTTCCCATCTACTGTTTTTTATTTCTTTTTTAATACTTGATGTATAAAATTATTCTAATTGCACTACTCATTTTGTTGTACAATATATAATGATATGGGTTTCTTTCTTGTGTTGTAAAAGGATTTTTTTTTTGTTCTCTTTCATTTTGCCACAGTGATAAAAATTACAGTCCATCTTCATCAAACGCATTTATTTATTCATATTCTGCACTGCTTATCCTGTAGGGATTATCTGCATATTCTACACTGTTTATCCTGGCCTGGAGCCTATCCCCGGGAGCTCAGACCACAAGACAGAAACATTCTAGAGATGGGGTGCAAACTACAGGCACACACACACTAAAGGCAATTTGGAATCAGTTTTTACCATATGACTTTTTCGGGGAAACCAGAGTACTCAGAGGAAAACCACAAAGCAGGTGAAGAACTGGAGGTGAGATTTGAACCCCAAACCCTAGAAGTCTGAGGCCACATTGTATATGGAACCACATATTGTACTTTGTTCAAAAGTTCACTTGAATGGATTACAAACATCAACAATTTTACAATCTGTTGTGTGAATTGAAAGCACTTCAAATCTCTGGCTCAAATAAAAATCTGAAATTGTATTATACACATTTGAGATTTGAATAGTTGCACCATGTGAAGAAGAACCCTTGGTTGATTTAAGGAACATTTTACCAAACCCAAATTGACCATACTTTTTATATATTTTATATATATATCAAGTAGGGCTGGGCGATTTGGCCAAAAATCAAAATCTCGATTAATTGAACATTTTAACTCGATTATGATTAATGAACGATTATTTGATTTATTTTTTTTGCCCTCATAGTTCACTGACAAGTTTTGTACAGTAAATATGCTCACATATTACAAGTGAGAGATTTTTGAT
>JAQMYJ010000008.1:14539207-14550265 GCA_030014305.1 Clarias laeviceps | reverse complement strand
GGGAAAGTAATTGAAATAATTGACCTGGGAAAATTTGATCGATTATAGGTTCTGAATGTCGATTTCGATTACTTTTCGATTAATTGCCCAGCCCTAATATCAAGCTTTGTATATATATAAACCACATGCACCTGTTGATGTAGAATGTACAGTATACTTTAAAGGAACAAAAGGCATACCCAGTTTAGTACCTTTTTTCTGAGATTGTGTGGATAATTATGGGCTGAGCAGGTTCAGACGGCCTCTACTGTTTAATTATGCCAGCAAGCGATTATTGTTGGTCTGAGAAACCCTATATTTTCCTCCTCTACCCGTACCTCTCTTATTTTATCTTCCTCTCTCATGTAACACACAACACACAATTCCCAGTGGAACTGAAACTTACACACTATGTACACCTTATACCTTAGTTTCAATCTTGCATTCTTTTCAAGATATCCTGAGTTGTGGTGTGTTCCTTAGCAAACTCATCCTAGCAGACATTCATTTACTTCTATTTATGACTATATTCATATGCTTTGTACAGGATTGCTAATTTATTGGACTAATATTACACAGTAATATTACACAGTTACACAGTTGCTTGCCTGAACCCTCATCCTCATGTTTTCCTGTGTGTTTATTGTATTACAGTGCAGTATGCTGCATATTTATTGTCCAATCATACAATATAATCAGAGTTAATTCTAGCACCTTGTCTCTTTTTGTTTATCTGTTTATAGGAAACTTTTACTTTTGCAAAAGACTCAGTCGAATGTTTGGTAGAGATAAAAGCATTAACCATGTAATGAGGTCATGGCACTCCATTTTAATGGTGTATATTACTGCTCTGTGAACTGTATTTGTTCACAATCATGTGACATCATGTTTTTCATGTGGATTACCTGACAATAACTTCACTGCAGTTGAATATTATGTGCGGTAGAATAGAAGAGTGAGAATGGGATTAGTATTAAAAGGTCTACATATGTACACTGCAACTGCATGCATCCCTCACCATGGTTTCAAGGAAGGGAAGAAATATAGCAATACATCAATGGTTACTTACCAAAACCTTGTCATTATTTGCACAATCATTTCTACCTCATCCAAGCAGTCATCTGCATCACCATCATTAACTGCTGCTTACAAAGATCTATTAATATATCATAAAAAATACCATTTTGTTTAAATGCAGTTAAAGAAATCCTTACACTTATGTTAAGAAACTCTGGTTAAAGTGACATGACTTTTAACTCAATACTCACTGGTTTGTCATTACAGTACCAATCCAAAGTTTCGACACAAGTTTGGATTTATTTTCTACATTCCATGATAATATTAGACTTTTTTTTTTAAACTACAAAAAAACACATATGGTATTAGGTAATTAAGCAACAACAACAACAGTCAGTGGTTATTTTAAGACAAGAAAGTCAGCTGTTCTGGAATAGTTTTAGCAGGAACAGCACTGTCAAGTGCATTTGCAAAACCTATCAAGCATCACGATGAAACTGGTTCTCATGAAGACCATGCCAGGAAAGCAAGACCAAACCATACCTTTGCTGCAGAGTAGAAGTTCATTTAGGGTTACCATCCTCAAAAATCACCACTGAACAGCACCTGAAAGTAGGCTTCACAGAGCAGACACATCTCAATATCAAGTGTTCAAAGAAGATTTTTGCATATTTTGGATTCCTTCAGCTTTGCTTAACAATGTAGAAAGAAAGAAAAATAAGGAAAGACTGATTGAGGATATTTTGGGATAGGTTCCAGATCCATTGCCAGTCTGGAGAAGAATGAATGAATAAACAAAAGTTCCTCTGGTAAGAGCTGCATTGTTTAATTATATTTAATAATTATAATTAATAATGTCCTTTTATTTGGCAACATGGTGACTTAGTGGTTAGCACTGTCACCTTGCATCTTCAGCATCCGGTTTGTATGTTCTCCCCATGCTTGGTGGGTTTCCTCTGGGTTCTCTGGTTTCCTCCCACAGTCCAAACACATGCAGATTGGGCTGATTGGTTTCCCAAATTGCCTGTATTGTGTAAAAGAGCATGTGTATGTGTCTGTGCCCTGCAATGGATTAGCACTCCTTCCAGGGTATACCGTGCCTCATGCCCTAAGTCTCCAGGGATAGAATCCAGCTCTCCGCGACCCTAAATACAGGATGTAGGTGTTGAGTGAGTGAGTAAGTGAGTCCTTTTATTTGCTGTTAGTTAAAGTGTCACGTTTGAAATATTGAATCTCATCAACTATTCAGACGGTTAGTTTAGATCTTACTTCAATTTAAATGAAAATTCTTGTATGAAAACCCTGTAACCTGTACAGACATATAGCACAAATATCAAGTGTTCAAAGAAGATTTTTGCATATTTCAGATTCCTTCAGCATTGCTTTACAATGTAGAAAGAAAAAGAAAAAAAATCAGAAAAGACCATCCATTTAGAAGGTGTGTCCAAACTTTTGACTGCCTATGTACAAAAACCATCACCAGCTTGCAGTGAGTGTAATACAATTTTAGTTTTGCTCATTATTTGTCAGGGAAATTCTGATTCAATAAGCTGATGTCTGTCTCTGTATTTTAATTCTCCTGCACTGGAACAATGTCTGTCATTTGGAGAGCATGGATGATCCGCATTTTGGGGGAATTTTGTACCCATTAGTATTTCATATTTCATGATATACAGATACTTTGTTTCTTTAGATGAATAGCTACAACATGCGATGAGTTTATGATTCTAAACAAAACAATGGGCAATAAATGCCCTTAAATACATGAGACTGAAAATACACAGCATAACGTGGAATTTTACAAAACAAGCCTTATTAACCTTATAGGATCTCAAGTGTGAAAGTTCTACACTGTTAACCTTCCAAGCCTTGAAAAAGTATTATTAAAGATATAATGGCCAAATTGATATTTATTTGGGATGAACCCTATGAAACGACATTGATTTAGTATTAAGTTGGGTCTGTACTACGCAGCCATTTCAGGACACCTGTGAGCAATGGAAACAGAAATAGCATCTCGCTGCAGTGTTTGGCACGACAGTGACGTCTGCACCCAGAACTGCAGCTGGGATTGAACAGCCAGACAGCCTGCTATCAAAGTGGCATTTTAGAGCAACACATAGAGGTCATTCAGTCACTTTCTCTATCAGTACTTCCTCAGGAAATTATAGCATGTGAAATTGTTCTAAGACCTTACCCGGTGGGCATGTCTAGGCCTAAGGTCCTCTCTAGAAAGCTCTTGACTTCTTCAGCGGTTTTTATTTTGTCTTCCTGATGACTTTATTATGAAGAATTCAGTCCCAAAGATATCTGAGGTGTTAACATTTTTAGGGTTTAAACATTTTTTTAGTTTTTTTTTTGAGCAGTGGTGACTCAATCGGTTAAGGCTGTGGGTTACTGTTTGGAAGGTTGGGAGTTTGAGCCCCAGCACTGCCAAATTGCCACTGTTGAGCCCTTGAGCACCCCTTAACCCCTTTCTGCTCTAGGGACTCCTGGCTGGTATCCTGGCTGACCCTACATTCTAACCCCAGTTCCCTAACTGGGATATGCGAAAAATGTATTTCACTGTGCTGTAAAGTACATGTGACAAGCAACTAATCTTTTTTTTTGTCCTGAAGACGTCCTCTAAAGACATTCTACATTCCTACGTGATGGTTACTTTAGGTTCACGCATATTCACACTCACTCACTCATTTTATATACTGCTTGTCCTGTACAGGGTCGTGGGAGGCCTGGAGCGTATCCCAGGTGACACAGGGACCCAGGCATGGTACACCAATACATTGCAGAGGACATAAGCACATACATTTACTATCACTTATGCACTATAGACAATTTGGACATGTCAATTAGCCTAATCTGCATATATTTGTAAAATAAACCAGAAAAACATGCAAACTCTGGGCACATAGACATAGTGTGTGAAAGAGCATGTGTATGTGTGTGTGCTCTCCATCCAGGGTGTACCCTGCCTTGTGCCCTAAGTCTTTAGGCCCCCCACAACCCTGAAGACAGGATAATGTGGTATAGGTGCTGAGTGAGTGAGTCCTTTTATTTGCTGTTAGTTAATGTGTCACAAACGAAACCTTGAATCTCACCAACTTTTCAGACCACTAGATAGGCAGAAAAAAAACAGGAATTTAGATCTTACTCTAATTTTAATGAAAATGATTGTATTAAAACCCTGTAACCTGTGCAGACATATGGCGCAAATGAGGTGGACAGGCTACCTCATGAAGACAGGTGTGTGTTAGAAATGTATTTATACCCAAAACGCAATGCAAATCAGACAGATTTGATTAGGGTGGCTCAGTGCTGCATTGCTGCCTAACAGCTCCAGAGTCCTTGGTTTGAGCCTGAGCCTGGGTTAATGTCTGTCCAAATTTTTTTTAAAGGTCTGTGTTTGCTTCCCACCTCACAAAAATCATGCCAGAGGGTGGACTTCAAATTAAAACTTGGTGTGATGAGTGTGTGTGCATGAGGCAAGGTGATGGACTTGCAACTCATCCAAACTGTATTTGTTCCCCTCCTTGAAACAATGCAAGCGATTGCACTGTACAAACTTAGACCTGTGTAAGACTAAAACAGTTCCCAGTCTTCTATTTTACCATTCAATGTGAATGGAGTTTGAGGGATAACGATAATGTACCACTTTTTTTTTTTTACTATCACTGGAAGTCATTAAGGACCTTGAGTAAATATTGCAGAGATCCTTGACATTCTCCTTATCCTAGCAATTTACTCTGCACATTTTTTTTCTTTTTAGAAGAAAAGAAGAAAAAAAAGAATATATACTGTACACATCTGTTGAATGTGTAGGAACAGGACTAGCTTCTTATCATTTTTTGATTTGCTGATATTGTAGGGTAAAGTGATGGACCAAGAGGTTAAATAAAAAAGGGTCATATTCATAGAAAGAATATTGATAATGAATAAAAGTCATTAAGTGCCATTAGCCTGTCCATGACCTGTGAAGATGTGGATATGAGGACAAAGCCATAAACAGAATTGTATCGATCAGTTGATGCTGTGCAGTGCGGGCATGTTTTACATTGGCTAACCCCCTTATGGTACAGTTAATAAATTTATATTGCATTTTATATTGTATTAATATGTATATTTTAGATTATGCTCAGAAACTTAGTTACACATACTATATTGGAAACAATAAAAATAAATCATACAGCATCACATATTTAAAGTTAAAGCCCCCTCTAGTGGCCATCAAGATGGCTTACAAATGAGCATACTGAAATTGGTGTTTTATTTTATTCCTACAAGAAGAATAGTTTAAATTACACAATAAGAATGTAACAACAATAGCAACGACAACAACAACAACAATAATAATAATAATGTTCCTAGTATTAGCATGTTCAACATGTTATTTTATCACTGATGCATTAATATAAAAACAAAACCTGCAACAGCAACATTGATGTTTTCAATAATAATAATAATAATAATAATAATAATAATAATTCCTAAATAAAAGCTACATCTTGGACCATTGGATCTGGTAGATACCAGCTCCTTTTAAAATCCACACAGGTGAAGTCATGCCTGTCTGCACAAAGAACAAAGCTTTTTCTCCACTCACAGAGCGCTGACTGTCACGACTTTATCCAGATGAACATTCTTGCAATGAGGAACAAAGGAAAGAAGGTGAAGGGCTTTTAGCTCATGGTGACATGACACATGCAATTCTGTCAAATCTGTATGCAATTAACTATTTGGATTGTTAACACACCAGATTGTTTCAACACAGAAATATTCGCATATCCTTCAAAAGTACCTCATTAGTCAGTTAAGGCATATTGCCGTATCGCTCATTTAGTCTGTGTACATCATACAGGTTGTCTAAACAGCAACAACAACAAAAAAAACTTTTAAAAAAAAATAAAAAAAGAGATTTCATTAAAAAGGTGAAACTCATATGTTCTAGATTAATTTCATAAAGTTAAATATGTTTTTTGTTGTTGCTTTCATTTCATCACAAAATATTAGAATATTTTCTAAGATCAATCAAAAAACAATACAGAAATGTCCAGCTTCTGAAAGAAGAATGTTAATTTCTACAATCAATACTTGGTCAAGCTTATTTAGGATGAATTACTGCATCAGTGTGCCATAGCATGAAGCTCAGTCTGTGGTACTGCTGATGTGTTGTTGAGGACAAGTTTGCTTTGATATCAGCCTTAAGCTCATCTGTGTTGTTGAATGTTTTTCATCTCTCTCCTAACAACAGCCCATAGATTCTCTATAGGGTTCCCGGCCACATGAGATTGCTGGCCAATTAAGTACATTAATATCATGATCAGCAAACTACAGTAGTTATTGGTATTTTTGCCACTGCGGGCAGGTACTACGTTTTGCTGGAAAAGGATGTCGGCTTCTCCTTAAAGCTTGTCAGCATGAAGTGATCTGAAATTTCCTGGTAGATGGCTGTGTTCACTTGGATGTTGATAAAACACAGTGGACCAGCAGCAGATGACATGGCACCATAAATCATAACCGATTGTGGGAACTTCACACTGAACTCTTATTCTGCGCCTATCCACTCTTCTACCAGACCTTGGGACCTTGATTTTCAAATTAAATGCAAAATTTATTTTCATCTGAAAAGAGGAAGTTGGATCACTGAGCAACAGTGCAATTCTGACATTGTCCTGACATTGTCTCTGGTTCAAGAGTGATATACAGAAATACAACAGTTGTAGCCCATTTCCTGAAGATGTCTGTAAATCGTGGCTCTTGATGCACTGACTCTAGCCTCATGCCACTCCTTGTGAAGGTCTCCCAACAGTTTGAATCTTCTTGCAGTCATCCCTCTTGCTTGTGCACCTTTTTCTACCACACTTCTACCTTCCAGTCAACTTTCCGCAAATATGCTTCGATACAGCACTCTGAGAACAATTAGCACCTTCAGGAATGACCTTCTGTGGCTCTGTGACACTTGTGGAGGGTGTCGATGATAATGTAGACAACTGTCAAGTCAGCAGTCCTTCCCATGATTGGGGTTACATATACTTAACTAAACTGGGAGATGCACATTATTTATATTTATTATTGTTGATATTATTTATTCTTTAATATTTATTATTATTTATTATACACATTTATTATAATGTCCTCAAACAAATCAAATAAAACAAAACAAAAAGGGCTTAAAATAATTAGTCTAGAATATATAAAAGTTCAACTTTTTGAATTAGCTCATGAAAAACCCCTTTCCACATTCTATTACATAAATTTTTTTTTTTTTAATACCCTGTTTTCTCAGTTTTGAGCATTTTATCTCTTGGTAATTATTCTATACACTATATTCTATTCACAAAACACCCCTCTTGTCACAGTTAATGGAGACATTATTGCTGTCAATTCACAAACTTCAATTTATTGTTTGCAGCGTTAGTTTGAGGAAGGTGAGTATGTTATTGGAAATATTTTAAAACTTTGGCTCTTTCTTGCTCCATTTCTTTTCAGTGCAGAAGTTAGACTTGGAAAATGTACATAATGAGAAAACAGCTCACTTTTAATAATGTTTGATCTGCCAATAAATGAATCACAGAACTGAAAATACAAAATGAAATATTTAGTCAATAAGTCAGTAGCAAATCTACTGGATAAGGGAAAAAAACAAATGCTTTCACAGCTAAATAAATAAAAAATTAATAAATAATTGAATAAAAAACAAAAATAAATTAAAAAATCAAGACATAATGAGTTGTTGTGGTGTGGCCTAGTTACTTTTACCCTGCCAGAGGTTATAATATCACTTGGAAATAATTACAATTATTTACTTAAATTATAGCAGCTCATGTATGAACGGTCAGTATAAACAGTGTCCCCTGCAAATTTTAATCCTAAAAACTCACATAGCATTAGAAGCAGTGCATTAATACAAACCTGTGATGTAACTTGCACGAATTTAAAGTGTTTGAAAGCAGAAGGCAAAAGAAGTGGCATGAGTTAAAAAAACAACAACTTTGCATTATCTCCTCAGGACTGCATTCATCCTCTTGCCACTGAGTGGTGCTGTGTTCCAATATTTTACATGTAACATACAGTACCGTAGCTCAGGGACGTTGCTCTGAGTGGGACAAAGTCAGGGTGGTCCTTTAGATCTATTACTTGAAACCTAGACAACAGAACCATTTAACAAAATATATGCCTTTACAAAAATGTGTCATTCACCACCGCCAAACCATTTACTAGAAATTGCTTGTGATATGACATTTCATAAGCAAATGAAATGTCTTTCGGATCATAATGCAATAATGTCCACCTTGTTTGAACCCAGTATGAAGACACAATATAATCTGGCCTGTTCTGTGCAGTGACCCAGCTTGCCCTGTGGACCTGAGAGTTCATTACGGACATCCAGCTGCTCCGAGTGTGACGAAGCCAGGGTCAGATTAGGGTCACGTCTAACATGGACCACCCAGGTCCAAGGATGTCATCCATTCAAGAGAACATATGCTGAAAAGAGGGCCACAGTAAAATATGTGCGAAGAAGGAGGGTAAAATAGTCGTACGGTTGTAGTGGACACAGCAGGCTTTTGACAGTCTACTGAATGACAGTTTTCAGGGGGGTTTCACACGCTGACCTCTAAATGTGCAGTGCCATAGGAGGCCTAACTGTAAGTGGAGCCATATAACAAAGAATGACTTTTAAATAAAAAAGATCTATAGTTTAGGATTCCCCTTTGTGTAGGCAGACTTTATCAGACACATCACCATTCAGCTATGCAGTACCAATTGCTTGGAATGTTTTAACCCCATTAAATCATGTGGAAATATTTTCTCTTATCTGTACAGTAGCAATAGCTTTATTAGCTAAGCGTGTTTTCACATGTGAGGAATTTGCCTTGGCAAGTACTCGCACAAAAATATTACAGGTTAGAATTAAATATAGGAGTTTATCAAATAAAATTTGGCTATTAGTAATAAAAGGATGGATATATTGTAATGTAAAAAAATTAAATAAATGACCAACAAGCATTACATGTTATAAATGATAAAAATTATGAAAAGGACACACACAAGCACATTTGAACTTTCAACTATGCAGAATAGCAGAACACAGTTATGAGAGTAAAAACTACTACTTCTATTTCTCTGTATAATCCCCTGCTAAACTAACGATCCCAGGATTTCACTAGTGCATTGGGTACCGTCAAAGTAGAAAGTTTTTCTTAGTACAGCAGAGCCATGATTGGATTGCCTGCTTATTGCATATAATGCTGGCCTCCCAGGAACTCCTTTAATGTCCCTCATGTGAAAATCATTTGGAGTGACAGCAGGAATACAGTATATAGGGATGTGGTACAGTATAACTCACAGCCGAGTTCCTGTAATGTGCAAGTGGTGTTGATGAATGATTGTGTGCACAAGTTCTCACAGACAATTCGTCTGTTCTAAAAAGGGTATCTGTTGATTTTCAAGAATCAGGTCTTTCACCATTAAATGTACGTTCACAGGAATGACTGCAGTGGGTTCAGAGTCACCAACTCAGGCGGGATTGTTTTATACACAAGAAATATATATATATATATATATATATATATATACTCTACCACCTCAGGTTACTTGCCTGCCATGTGGAATGCTTGGGTTCAATTTCCACCTAATGCCCAAACCTCAGCCACTGGATGCAGTGCCGGTCCCAAGCCTGGATAAAATGAGAGCGTTGTGTTAGGAGGGGCATCCGGCATAAAATCTGTGCCAAGTTGCTATTGCCATGGCGACCCTTTGATGGGAGAGGACGAAAGACCAACAACAACATTGGAGGAGGCTCCAAATGTATATAATGTATGTATGTTTGAGTGTGTGTGTGTCTGTGTTTGTGTGTGTGTGTGTATGTATATATATATATATATATGGTACTTGGCAGTCACTACACTTTCTCCTCAGGGGGTCAGTGTTCTGACAGAAATGACACTAAAAGCATTCCAGTACCGCTGCTTGAGTCACAGTGTAATATGAAGTTCGTAGACACATGTGGTTGCAAATTTACCTGCAGGAACTAAATTGTTTGGGGCGGATGTGATTGAACTTGTTGTTTAGCACCTAATGCAAAATTACTGCCATAACTGTACCCTGTAGCCAAAACTCATCTTGTGAGGTTGTAAATCTGGTATTTATTTAAATAAAGTCTCTTTAATAATGTCTCAAACAGGCGATTAGCAATCACTTCTAATCAGAAAAGTAAACAGCATACATTTGCAAAGACAATCTGCAAACGCAAGCTGTTAAAATAAAATCCAAAAATACTTAAAGTTAATACTTCTTAATTAATTGATGTGAAAAACTTAAATACTACTACAACTACTAATACTACTGATACCAATAATAACAGCAATCATCATCATCATCATCGTCATCACCATCATTGTGATACCTCTTCGTATTTTGGGATATAATTATACACTAAATGGCCAAAAGTATTTGGACACCAGTTTATCACAAATCCTTATGGTCTTGCTGAACATGCCATTCCCAATTTACTTCCCCTTTGCTGTTACAATAACCTCCAGAAGGTATTTCAGTATTTTTTAGAGCATGGTGGTTGGGAACTGAGTTTGTTCGAGGAGGCATGGAGTGCGATTCATGTTCCAGTTCAACCCAAAGTTGTTCAGTGGGGCTGAGGTTAGAGCTCCACACATGTTCAAAACACATGAACCTTGGCAAACTATTACTTCACAAACATCACTGTGGGCACAGGGGCATTGTCATGCTAGAAAAGGTTTGGACATCTCAGTTCCAGTAAAAGGAAATTTTAATTCTACAGCACACAAAGACATCCTGTTAAAATCTGTCCTTCCGTGTTTGTCGCAGTGGTTTGGAGAAGATCCAAATACAGTGGAACCTTGTATTATTAGCATTATTCGTTCCTGAAGCGGGATTTTCCCATAAGGAATAATGGAAACTCAAATTATTCGTTCCACAGGCCAAAAAAATAAATACATAAAAATAATTAATGCAAAATATAAAGTAAAAATAAAACAAATTAACCTGCACTTTACCTTTAAAAAAAGTAAAAATAAATCCCGACAGATA
>JAQMYJ010000008.1:14475468-14539107 GCA_030014305.1 Clarias laeviceps | reverse complement strand
CTCTAATGACACTCGATTGAGCGACACACTAACGGAATCACTGCTGTAAAGTAAAAATAAAACAAATTAACCTGCACATTGAAAAGAATCGCGACAGAGCAGTGTTTCTGTGTGTGTGTCTGTGAGGGCGAAAGTACGAGGGGTCTGTGTGTGTGTTTGTGTGGCACGGTGTCCAATGACGTGTGCACACAGACACAAAGTAAAGGAAATTGTAATTCTACAGCACACAAACACATCCTGTTAAAATCTGTCCTTCCGTGTTTGTCGCAGTGATTTGTAGAAGATCCAGATACAGTGGAACCTTGGATTAAGAGCATTATTCGCTGATACAGAGAGAGAAAATGGATCTTTAACCTCTCTAATGAGACTTACTTTTGCTTTACACGCGCGCTGTACACACATGCATAGAGGCGCAAGATAAAATGTTTTGTGCACACACACGTGGTCACAGTGTTATAGTAAGCAGTACACGCGTGCACGGATGTTGATTATATCAGTAAGAGACGAGCACTAAGACCCAGCAGGGGAGACCCACAATTACCCACAATTCCGCAGCACAAGAGAGAGAAAAACAGTTGGCTCAGTTGTGATCACGTGACGCTCGGCATCAAAACAAGAAGCGCATGTGTGATACATGATACTCGGTACTCGTAAACCAAGACTTGTTTGTTTTCCAAGTCAAAATTTATTAAAAATCTTTGCTCATCTTGCGGAACACTCGTACTGATGATTAGGTGTCCGTATACTTTTGATCTTACCGTGTGATTTACTCCGTTTTGAAAAACCTGTCGTGTAGAATTAAATAAAGGCGAGAGAAGTCTGGCAGAGGAAGTAAAATGACAATATTGGAAAAATAGATGACGTTCTAGATGTGATCTGAGGAACGCACAGAAAATGTTGAAAAGGGGAAACCCTTTACTGAGTTCATTCTCTTCCCTGGACTCCGAGGTATTCCCTCATGCTTGCACTCTTTCTCATTAGGACCATAATTCATTCCACCAGCTGCAGGATGTAGACAAAACATGAGTCTTGAATATGAGTAATTGTGACTAAGTGAGAGATGAGTGACTAATAACCCAGGAATTAAGTTGCTAAGCCATCATATGTAATAAGCTTTAACAGACAGCAGGTTTAATATGTGGCTCTGTGTGGTCAGATTTCTGGGGTGTTGTTTCAAGTTTGGCCCTTTGTTTCCACTGAGATGGACTGAAATTGTCTGCACAGGACTCTCATATATTAGATTAGCTCAGAATCAAATGGATTTGTCTACCACATTTATTTGTGGTCTGCTCAGTCCTGACTTGCTTATGCGAGTGGATTTTGGGCCAAAACACACAGACGGAACATAATCACATACTGAATTGGCTCAATGTTTTTCTATTTGATTAGTGTTTTCTTTCAATTATTTATTTTATTTCATTTCTTTTTTTTCTTTTAAGTGTGCTTCTAAAATAAGATACGGTGAACATTTTCTGTTACGTGGCTTATGTAGGGCTGAGAATCGCATCCATGTTTTAATAGAAACGTCATGAAACATGCAGAAAGAAAATGTCGGTTAATGCATGATTAGCTTCCCTTAGGTGAATGTTCACACTCGAAGGACCTGCACTGGGTTGAAAATAATGTAAACGAGAATAGAAAAGTTTAAGCATTGTGAGTTTTGCAGTTATGGAATCAAATGTGTCCAAAGAGGGGAAATCTGATCATACTGTAAATGTTCACTCCTGAGCTATAACTTGGCAAAAGACAAGCTGAAGACTAAAAAACCCTGATCAACACTTGCGTTGTTTTCTTAAGATAAAGTCAGAAGAAAAAGCCAGGACTGCTGACCTCTTTCTTACTTAGAACTGGGTCTTAGAACTTGTTATGAATATGTAGTTGTGATAACATGTTGCTTAGAAACAAAACCATTGGCCTAGTAAATCTCAGAAGGTAATTACTTAAATAAACATGTAAACTCTAAAATCCTAAGTAGAGCAAGGCTGTTAAAGCCAGAAGAACTTTGATAACTGATCCTGAAACCACAGGAGAGGAAAGAGATGATGATGATGATGATGATGATGATGATGATGATGATAGCAGTTGTGGTAATCACAGAGGAGGGTAATTTTTTCCTCAGTTGTTGTCACAGAGATAATGAAGCATGATGTTCTGACACATAATGTGAAGATGAATTTAGTCATCATGTTGCCATTTGTTCAGTGTGAGGACTGAACAAGGACTTAAGACCTCTATTTTCCAGCAGATGCATGGGGGGACTTAATGATATAATGAGAACATCTAGTTAATTTGGTTGGGCATAAGCCAAGTTGCTATTTCTATTGCAGTGTAACTATTAAAGTCTCAGATATAATGCTAATATGTTTTTTCTGGTTTGAAAAAGTGTCCTTGAGTGATGAACTCAAGTGATACAAAATCTGATTTTGAAAGAAAAATCAGATGAGTTTCTGTCATATAGCAAGATGTAGTAAGGTTGTGGTTTCAAACTGTCTGCTATATAGAGCCACTGTTAAATAAAGATGAACACTACAGCTACTGTATGTATCTGCAACTTTGGATTGCATTTTGCATAACTTTAAATTCAAACTAGTCCTTGGTTGTTGGTCTTGTATAAATGGTATAAGACAACCTAATGCTTCCTCTAGTCCTACCCTTAAACCTTGTACATTTTCATATTGATTAAGTCATGCAAATTTTACTGTACCATTATGAGTTGATTGAATGTACTCTATATGGTGAGAGAATAATAGCAGCAAATTTAACCTATAAGTTCAACCATAGGTTTTTTTCCACTTCTTCCCGTCATCTCAACGTTAAGTCTTCCCCAGATTAAATTTCAGACACCAATTCAATCCTCACACCATAAAATCAGATCAAAGCTCAGGATGTGATTTTTTTTCCAATATTGATGATATGGCATACAAGGTGTAGAGAAACTTATGGCAAATCCATATGAAACAATAAGTCATTCCAAGTGTCAAGTCAGGTCAAAAGACAAAAACTATGTACATTTCTTATTCTTTTTACAAAATAAAAAGTTTTAATAAAATAAAATGTATTATGAATAGAGGTTAATGTGAAAGGATATTTTATTTTATTAACCATAGTTTTTTAAAACTTAAAAGATTTTTTTAAATTCTGCTGCTGTTTTGTGGCACCTGATTCGAAGATTTGTAGATTTTTGTTTCATTTATTTTCAACATGAAAAACATATAAATTCATATAAAGAAATCTTGTCCATAAAGATGACGGCACATTATAAGAAGAGAAAAATGCTTTGGGAGAAACTGACAATAATGGTATAAGAAATACTGTAATGTCATTTCTGGCAGGCATTTAAATATGACTGCATAGCACAAGGTCTCCACAAGTTGAATTACCTTTGCATCATTAATTTCACAAAGCAGTTAATTTTTACACTTTGGTTTAAGGGGGTTTAATGTTTTCACCTATATGATTTGTTTTAGCATGCTTGTAAATCTGTTCTTTAAAGAGAATAACACATTTTATATAAAAATAGGTTAATAATGCTGTTCCTGGCTACACGCCATTGAGTCTGCCCTTGTGGCCATCATGGAGAAGATTTCTGCTACGAGATTAGCCAAACTGTCATTAGTCCACATTCTCATACTTTTCAGTGGTGACAAAATCAGCCACAAGCCTCTCTTTTCCATCCTAATGAGTCTTGGAATTCATGAAACAGCATGGTGATATTTTTCTTCTTAACATGGATGGCAAACACATCTGCTCCATGCAGAATCTACACTAGTGTTTCTCAAGGCTCAGTGCTTGGTTCTTTTCTGTTCCCACTCTCTACTCACTCTTTTGTAAGGTCATATGGGTTTTCATACCACTTCTACAGTATGCTGATGACACTCAACAAATCCTCTCCTTTCCTAGCTTACACACTTGTGTTTCTGCACGGATCTTAGCAGGTCTGGCAGACATCTCATCTTGGATGCCAGCTCATCAGCTGAAACTTAATTTATATCCCCGAAGATGCACCTCATGTCACAATATTGTAATCTCCCTGGAAATCTCTCAGATCTCATTATCTGTCACTACAGGCAACCTTGTGATAACCACGGACAATTAACAGTACTTCTCGCCTCACATCGCTAAACTGACACGATCATGCTGGTTTGTCCTCTACAGCATTAGAAGGATCTGGCCGGTTCTGTCTACAGAGGCCACTCAGATGCTTGTTCAGTCCCTTGTCATTTCATGTCATAGTCCAGCATGTGCCTGCATAAATTGTTGCATCTTCCCGAGTTCTCACACAATACCTACTTACATTAAATAAAACGTATTGTGCAAAATATAAGAAAATACATAGGCAATTTTTGCTCAAATTGGTTTCCATTTCATGTGTACAATTAAAAATTCAATAAAAATAACATTCCCTGTTTTTTGTCCTTTTTCTATTTTTGTATTATCAGGTTATAATAATGCAATTACATTCCCCCCCAATGTGACCTAATATAAGATAAAATCCTTCCTCGGTTTGTCGCTTAGCTCTGCTGCTCTCTGGTGAGACATGGCTCAGCTGTACCTCATTTACATAGACACAGAAAAATTTACATTTGGAGGAGGAGTACAACAGAGGGAGATTGAGGTATGAAAAAATGCATTAGCTCAGACATTTTTCAGCTGGAGTATTAAGAGACAGCTTTGGTGGAGCTCTAAGATCTGTGGGAACTTTTTAAATAAATAGTAATATATGGGACCTTTAAAGCACTTACCCCACCACAATCTGCACCACGTTGGGATGTAGCCACCACCACTGTGTATACAAGAAAGACATGTGTCAGCTCTCTTCTCTGTTCTGGTACAAGTGTGGTGGGATGAAATTCCTCTGTTTGTCTACAAAGCAGGACTAAAGACCTACGTACCTCGTCATGATAAATTTCAATAAGCAATTTGTTATGTATAAAAAAACTAATCCTTGTTTCCTTTTTCCTAACATCCCAAGCAGGATTTTTCTTTGATTGATAATACTCTTAGTCCCTGATCTAGTAAATGAGTATGCGGATGTGGTCATTGATAGAGACTTCAAAGTATTTCTGTAGGTCTGCCAAATCCCATACATGTAAATAAATATAAATGTCCTAAACTATGAAACGTTTTTCAAATTAGTACATTTTGACATATCCAACATAAAAGTGAGACAGAATATAATCTGAGCGTAAACAGTTTTAATGGGGTGACACTGATTACAACTGACATAAGTGCTTCCAACATTGGATTAGACACAAATGTTAGATTGTTGAAAGAAGGAAAGAGAAGATCAGCACTCCAGAGGATTGAAGTATTGCCAGTACTCAAGCATGCTTACTTTAAAGTCACTTCACAGACATTAAATAATCAGTCAAACTCCATATGATAGAAGACAATCAACTTGCAAATTGTCTTAGAACATCCAGAAAACTTGACAAAACACTCATTTGAACCAAAAGTTTCTAGATAATGTCTTATAACCTAAACTTGTAAGCAGGGTAGATAGTCATACACATGGACTCACAATCTTTGTGGGATGTCAGGAATCTGAAAGAACAAAACCAACCAGTTCATTAAACCAAATGTGAAAAGCGTCTGGTTACAAAATTAGAAACCTGGAAATGGCAATGAATGAGTGTGAGGTCATTTAGAGAAAACCAAGGTGCTTAGTTTCCAATGCACAAGAATTAATATCAGTGAAAATTAGGGCCACAGTTTCAGTGTGTTTACAGTACATGAAATATACAACTGATGATGTCACCTCTTCCTTTTACAGTATCACTACACTCTTCATGTGCCTACTCATGAATTTACACACTTTGTGAGAAAGAACATGACCTATGCCCATATTTAATTCATATGTGTTATGAACAAGATCATTCTGGGCCTGGTAAAGGAGGAGAAGCAGAGAACCTGCTACAAACATGACTGCTGTTTCCGTAATGTGTTTGGGTCTGGAGAATATAGTAGTTCGAGTACATTGACAGGGATATGACCCAGACTGCACCAAACTTCATTCTAAAATCACTATATTTCTGTTTGGCTTTTCATTCACTCTACCACATGCTTACATTGCCACACACGACTTTGTTGTATACTGTAGATGTTGCCCTGGCTTCTATTATATTGTAAAAAAAAAAAAAATGGATGCAAGTCTTAATAAGGTAATGACAGGAGCAGTGTTAATATTGTTACCAGTACCCTTTTTACTGGCATGTGGAATTCAGTTATAATTGCTGTGATGAAAACTATTTAACGAGAACACTGTTGAATTTCTGGAAGCTGAATAATTGAAAGGTGTTGATTAATTTTAGTACATTTTAACAGCATGGCTCTGACAATACTGATGGCTGTAATTCATATAACAGGCTTGTATTAATGCACTCATTCCAATGCAATATCGTTTCACTATTTATTATGACTATGGTTATGAATTACAATATTAAATGGATCTTAAAAATTTGACAAAAATTTTGACAATGCAGATTAAAATGAGGATTTAAAAAAGGAAAAAAGCTAAAAAAAAAAATAAAATAAAAAAAACAGCATAAAAAAAATCATCCAAAGTACGATGTGTAATCTATAATACAAGTTAATTTCTTCCTTACAAGGATGTACAGCATAAACACAGCTTGATGTTTTAAAGGTTTATATCATTTGCCCATATTCTCAGAATTGAAAGCTGAGAACAAAAGCAGATTTTGGGGTGAAAAGAAAAGTCAAATAGATGCAAATAAGACAAGCTCAATGCAAAAACCTATCCAATACGTACATCAACCCTTGGCAACCCAACTTAACAGTCAGCTCCAAGAGCACTGTGTCTCCCAATGCTCATACGTATTCGTTGGTTACATAATTCACATTTTGGCATCTCCTCACTCCTCCTCCTAGGTGAGAGGGCAAAGGGAGGTATATCTGCCATGCATCTCAACCATGTAATCTGCTGCTGTTATTTTTACACCCTGGAGCTGCACAGGTCTCTAAATCAGCAGATGCTCTTCTCCAAAGCCTATCCTGGCTAGTACCCTTCATCTGACTGGATTTATTGTCCATATGGACTGGGTTTGGTGTGTTAACACACATCAGGAAGGTGATGGGAGAAGTGCAGATATGTGGGTGTCTGAACTATACATCACAGGGAAAGGTTAGGGTACCATACTGTAGGTGATGAACTATAATGTAGGATGTATGAAGTAGTGATTAAAATGCTGACAGCGGTTCTGGTGGGAGTGATTAAGACAAGAGATTGTAATGTAAATCAGTGTTGTAAGATCAATGATTATAATTATGATCTCGTGCTATTTCTGCTACTGATGATGCTGAACATTTCTTTTTGTATGCACCTGCTACTTAAACCTTCTGGGGAAGCATTAAGGGTTTCTGTAGATGTATTTGTTTTGCACAGGTGATTGACTGAATTGGGGAAATGTTCAAGTTCTTTCTTTTAATACACTTCTTATATATCTGTCCTATGTACTGTATATTTGAGAGCGTCTGGCAGAAAGACAAGCTGTAATGAAATTAAGGTGAGTGGAGTCATCGCTGCCAAAGAACCAGTGCCTGCCTGGCATGTTTCAGCGTCTGATGTCATCACGAGGTCTCACAGTCATCTTGTGTTTGGTTCACCTTGACACACATGATACTTCAACAAATGGCATATGTATTAGCCAGCATATGACTAGCCAAAGGCACAAAGCCATGTTTATGAAACTTTTTAGAGTAACAGAGCTGTTCAGTTTCTCGGCTAATCACACCGCTGATGAAGAATGGGCTTAAAATGTTCGATAAGTACTCCACGCTGCTTTCGAGAATCCAACAAAACATTATGCAATGTTCTAAAAACATCCCCTTTAAGTAATTGTTTCAAAATGTATTTATTATTTCTCGCACAATGCTTCCAGTAGGACAAAGAGATTATGGGCATACATTAGATAGAAAGGCTACTGTTAATGTTCCTATAGCTGAAAATGTTTAGGCAGCACTGTAGGAATGTCATGTGCTCATCTGTTTGTAATTCGATCTCTGGATGTGAACCCAGTAAAGTATTTCTGCAAACTTTTGCTTACAACTTGAGCCCCTTTATTCCTAACATCTCTACCTGTGCAAAAAAAAAAGTTTTTATTTTAATTCTACTCTTAGATTTGACACACAAATAAAATCTATTGTAAAGTGTTTGTTATATATGCTCTTGTTATATCTTTTCTCGATTATTGCAATGCCTTGTATATGGGAGTTTCTCAGACTTCACTCCACTGTTTGCAACTTATCCAAAATGCTGCTGCTGCTAGACTGTATATATCTTCCTGTACATCACGCTTTACAGTATACTAACAAACTCCTTCTTAGCGTCCCATGGACTCAAATAAAATCCAAGGACAGTCATGCTTTTTCAGTAGCTGCACCTATACTTTGGAATGTGCTGCCCCTTAGTGTACAATGTCATCTTCATGTAACCAATCCAGTTATGCATTGAGGAGCTCCTTTGTTTTTCATTTACGTTTTTACTGTATATTGAGTATCATGTTACTGTAGGTTGCATGTTGTGTCCTTTTAAATATTTTCTTACTTCTTTAAAACTTCTTATGTGGACAGCACTTTGGTCAGCTTCAGCTGAACTCAACCAGATCAACAACTCTTGATGTCTAAATATGAACCAGCACAGCTTCTGTATCCAATCAAATGCATACACTTTATTTACATTATGTACTGATGCCATCTGTTCAGTACAGCAGGGTGGATTAGCAGTGTTTTCTTGTACCTCCAGGGTTTGGGGTTTGAACCTTGCCTCTCCTCTGTGTGCCTGGATTTTGCATCTTCACCCCATGCTTGGTGGGTTTCCTTTCGCAATCCAAAGGAATGCACAGTAGACAAAATCCATTAGGCATTTCCAAATTGCCAGTGGTGTGTGTGTGTGTGTGTATGTGTGTGTTTGTGTCTTGTAATTGCTTTACAAAGTTTAGTTGATTAAATCTTTGATAAACAAATATTTCCACCCAATACCCAAACCCCAGGCACTGGATGCAGTGCCGGTCCCAAGCCTGGAAAAAATGGGAGAGTTTCATCAGGAAGGGCATCCGGTGGGGCAACCTGTGCCAAGTTGTTGTGCGGATCGAATGGTCCGCTGTGGCAACCCCAAGACGGGAGCTGCCGAAAGACTAACAACAATTTTGAATAAAAGTTCCTTTTTTTCTTTTGTTGGCTGTAAAGCATTGTTTATATTTCGCAAAACGACTTTTTGAAATAAAAGTTTCTAGATCTACCACATTTAAAACCTTTCGCCGATCTATTTTCTTAAACTGGAAAGTACCTTTTGAAAGAAATGAATATTATAAATGCTTAAACGCAGTTGTTCTGTTCCAAGATTAGCACTTTAGGAGGCTGGGAATACATGATCATCTTTGCCACCTATAAAGAAACCAACTACTCTGTTGCCAGCCGGTGAAAGATGGAATCTTGGGCCATTAGCATATAATTACCAAACATGCCGATACAGTACTTTATATTTAAAGGAATGAGCCACTGGACTGAGTTTTACGTAATGAATGGAGATGACTGTAACCTAAAATCTGTTTTTGTTCTTTTTGTCTGCCTAAGTAAGTCCTTGTGCCTTTCCCTGTAACCTTGTAGTCTGTGTTCTCATGTCTAGACAATTTTAATGCACAGGTGGGGCTGCAATTGAATTTTCCAGCATTACAGTATATCAGCTACTTATGAAAGCGTACAAGGGTATAAGGGTACCTATAGTTTTTGTTGTATTGTATGTTATCTCTGATGCAGTCTATATTGATGAGGGCAGTTTTGGGAAAGAGAATGTGGGCTGGATCTCTTCAGCTTGTATCAAGTTTGTATCTACAGTGGACAGTTGGCTTGTTCTGAATGAGCAGGACTCAAAACAAATATATGTTGGGAGGAAGGATCTATTTATCACTATATGGCTAAGACATACTGTACAGTAAGAAAGAAAATAGACAGAGCCAAAGACCTTCGTCACTCATTATATCGCTTGTGTTTCTGACACACAATGCCTCAGGGTTGGTGGTAGCATGCTGTTAAAACTTCCTACATGCAAGATTAAATAAAGTGGGGCATTCCTTATCAAAGTGCTTCAAGAAAGGACTTTTCAACACTACCTTTTAGAAAATTTGGCACTAACAAATGGAATAACACGAGTGGATATACCTCCAATGGCTCAGTTTCTTCCAATTGTTTATGAGTGGTTGCACAGACCAGTCTAGACTCATACAGTATATTCTTTCATTGTTCCTGTAAATAAAAAAGCAGGTTTTTGTTCAACATTTTTTTTTATTCAGGGGACTATTTGAATGAGGACCCCCCATTCTACCCCACACATGTATATACAATATTTCGAATGCGATTCAATGCATGATGAACATGTTTATGTGACCATTTGTATAAATTCTCCTGTTATTCCCTACATGTTTTTATCATGAGAGAGGGAGATTCAGTCTGTTTAGGTCAAACCCGAATTTCCTCTAGTGAGCCAGTGTTTTATTGCAAGGGCATCGTACCCAAACATTTTCTTTGGCCCCAGATTTTAGATTCACCACAAACAACCTCTAGTTGCCAGCCTCAGTGTTTCCTCAGCTGGAGGATAACCTCTGCTACCTCACATCCCCCCACCTTTTTTCTGTCTCAGTGCTTACATCTCCTTCTACCCTTGTCCTCCTCTTTCATAACCTTCTCCTCTGAACTCATTTATGGTTTTCATTTGACAACTCCATGCTTGCAGCCTTTTTTTTTTTTTACTTTCGTTCATACTACCTTCTTTCTATGCGTCTCCTTCTCCATCTCTCCTGCATTCCGCTTTCTATTTTCCTTTCTTTTCTTTCAGATTCTGTCCTTTTGCCTGAAGTGTCCTCATCTTCTTTCTGCTAATCTCAGCAAAGTTCATGCTGAATTGCAAATTGAAAGTAAATAAATTAATCAGTTGGCTTAATCAGGGTATTCACGAAATCACTCGAGTAGAACGGCATATCAGCAACTTGGCTATAATCAGTGTTTTTCGAGTTGTATTAAATAACCTTATTACCATTCCAGGGAGAATTAATTAAAAAAAAAGTTAAATAATGAAATATTTCAATATTTATTTGAGCAGCAAACCCAGAGAAAATTCAAGTGTTTCAGACAAAACAGGAGGGGAACATGTGGGGGGGTTTGGGCTGGGCACGAACTGCAGGCCTCTGGCTTTTGGATAGTTCTGGATAGTTTCACAGAACCTTCTAACATGTGCCAAAGACAAATCTACTCATACAGAAATATGGCCACACACTCAACGTCTTTGCTGGTTTAGGCCACTACTAATAGTATGTGGAAAATAAAAATCAGACATTTTCGAACAATTGACGCATGTTTTCGCCTATCACCTTTCATCAAATACTGGTGGTGTATCAAAAATAGTCTTTGCTTGAAGAAGGTTAAAGGTCAAAAGTAGTTAACCTTGACACATCTGTACAGCAGCTTTTCAGCCACACACAACCACGCGCACCTTCTGTCCAATAGTCTGTTACAAGCGACTAACTTTACATAAGTCATGACCAGAGTTGGGTAGAGTAGCCAAAAATTGTACTCAAGTAAGAGTAGAAGTACTTTAAAATAATATTACTCAAGTAGAAGTAAAACGTTGTCATCCAAAATATTACTCAAGTAAGAATAAAAAAGTATTTGGTGAAAAGATACTCAAGTACTGAGTAACTGTTTCATCATAATGTCTGATTTTTTTTGTTTTGTTGAAATTATGTAAGCAGCGAAATGATGATGAAATAATGTACAAATTCTGACATTTCCAAATAATAAAACAAATGAAATAAATAAAATAAAATAAATGAATTTAAATAAATATCTTTACAAAATAGCAAATTAAGGAATAAGAAACACAAATTTCCTAATCTCACTTTTTTTCACAACATAAAGCTTCTGAAACAAACACCTACTGTAGGTAACATTTGTACTGTATGTTAGAACAGTGTAAACTATTTCCAGTGTAAGACTGTATATTCAGTTTCCCTCCAAATGGCTCAGCAGAAAGAAAATAACATTAGAACATGTGTACAAGAGGTCTCACTTTACCATAAACTGTGTCCAGCAGAACAAACGTAAGAAACGTATATTTTTTATCCTCTAAGTTATTTGCTAATTCTATATGTTAGCATTGCAACATTAATTAAAAAATCTAAACTAACCGCGACATGTTTCCTCTGGTTAGACATAGAGTTTTATTTATATATATATATATATATATATATATATGCTGAAATGTCTGTCTGTTCTTTTGCATTTTTATGTTATCATTCCCTGTTTTTCCCCCGCTATGCAGCAAGTTTGTGTGTGGTCATGTGATACATGTGGTTATTGTTATTGCGGCTGATTGGTCAAACGGAGTCATGTGATTATTGTTGCTACGTCGGACTGGTGAAACACAGTCATGTGGTAGATCCACCGGCTGCATTTCTCTGGCAAAAAATAAAGAATATCTAATGTATAGAATAAATGGTAGAAAAGTAACGAGACAAGAGTGTAGCCAAATGTAGCAGAGTAAGAGTAGTGTTTCTTCTTCGCAAATCTACTCACATAAAAGTAAAATGTATGGTGCAGTAAAACTACTCATAGAAGTAATTTTTTTTTCTTTCAAAAAGTAAATGTAACTCATTACTACCCACCTCTGGTCATTACCCTGTAAATGAGTACAGTAGAATGAGGATAATTCAGTTCAAGCTTTTACAGAAGTTGAATATACAGTACAGTAATGTTTCCTGATTTACTGATTTCCACAATTGCTATATAGACTTTTCCTTGAAGATTTGCTCATAAGAAAAATTCATCATACAGATCTGTGACATTGTGGTTGGTTACAACTGCTCTGAACCACCTGACCTTCATAAGAACTCTTAGATTGATTTTTTGAAACTAACAGCAGCCGATGGATGCCGAAGGTTTACGGTAAAAGCAGCAGATGCTGGACCAGCACTTTGGCTTTGCCTCTCCTCCAGTTTTCCCCTCACTAAAAGTTCAGTTTCCTGTTCTAGCACCTCAACGACTCTTTCTTCAAAGCCATCATTATTTCTCACTCTGTCACTCTTCCTTTTTCTCTCCCTCACCTCCTGTTATGAGTATGCGGAGTGCTACGTGGCGGGACAGGAAGGCAATAGCAATAGTGAGGAGGGCGATGAGCAGTATGGGGCTTTGAAGTACTTTCTAAAGAATGGGTCAGGGGGTACAGGGGGAGAAATTACTTGCCATAAAGAACAGCCGAGGCGTGAGTAAGCAGCAAACTATTCGTTCTGGTTCTGGTGCTGGTGTGGTTATGAGTCCCTGGGGAAGACTCTAAGGACCCCACCAGGCACCTGAGAGGGAACAGATCAGCGGGATCAGGGCCGGGCCTTGCTGAAAGTGGAACTAATGGGTCCATGTGTGCACAGACACTTCTGAAGGCCAGATGCAGGATGGGAAAGAGTGCTGGAATTTTCACACTGTGGCTATCTCTGGAGAGTAAGAGTAAAAGAGAGACAAGCATAATGACTTATTCATGAGACATCAGACCTTGTGCATTACTAGATTAATTTTCTCTTTGGAACAAACACTTGTGTCTGGATCAAGCTGCGTCTGTAGCAACAAGGACATTCAAGTCTAACTTTCATTTATCTGGTATGTGAGGTGAGCAGTTCCAATAAATTCAGTTCAGGCCAAAATATATCTGTTCCATATGATGTGCTTACCCCTGTAAAAGTCACATACAGATCCCAGTGCTCTGGCGGCATTGTATTATTGATGGTACTCTGACCCTGTGAAACTAACATCTTATTCAGTCTGCCTAATAATTACCATCCAGCATGCGGAGCCATATATCTTATCAAAGATTGTGGATAGAAAGCAACCCGAGGGCCATTTGTTAAAAAGATTCGGAGGAATGAACGAATCAAGTCATTTTCTTAACTCTTTCTATTGTAGCACGTCAGATCAAAGAAAACTGTGTTACGTCCACAACTAATGACGTACGTATCATGTGCTGTTTTCATGCAAGGAGCATGGTGATCGAATGTGAAGGTCTTATGTGGAAACAAATTCATGGCTTTGGTTGATCTCAATCTAACTGAATGTGCTTTTGGCTCTCATGCAAGGCTCTACATGGGAACTGCCTAGGCTATGACATCCTCATGCTTTCCATCAGCTCTGTTCCACTTTGTCTTGCCTGCACTAATAATTCTTTTGGGTTTGTTTTTTATCCCTTTTGTACCTTGCGGAATGGTTTCTCTTTTGTTCTGTCTGGCTAAAAGCCAAGGGCCAGCTGCTGCAATCTCAGAAATGTTAGGTGACAAGTATTTCGGGGCAGACTCTGTAACTAAACCACGCATTAAACTGGCTGGATTGGCATACTTTCCTTTCCCTTTATAGACAGGATTAATGTGACTTTTGCGAGTGCAGACCACACCTTCAATTAATGACTGTGGTTTCAAGAACGATTGCAAAACAGTAGAAGGAGAAAAGAACTCACAGAACTTTGGGCTGAAGCTCTGGATAGATTCCGTTTTGTGGTAGACGGTAGAATTCCCTTCGCTAAAAATTCAACAGGAATTTAGAAGTCATGGAGAACAGGGAAGAGCTGGTGAGGTGGTGGGGAAGGAAAAACCCATCACAGAGAACAGTAGCAGCTAAGCTGGAAAAATATTACCAAGTAGGCAGAAGTTTCAGGTGTAGTAGTTCTCCCAAAGTTCAGATGTTGCGTAATCACATTATACCTCACTCATTTGGTCTCCAGAATGAATCTGTTTGGCTACACATTCAGAAGTAAGCATTTCCACACAAAGGAAAGTCTCTCTGCTGTTGGCCCATGCTTCAGACCATACTTTTGGGATTTTTTGGGTTATATTCTGTGGCTAAAGGCGTTTAGTGCCTCACTTATAACACTTCACCAGTGCGGACTTCTGCTCTATTAAACGAGTTCAAATGGGAGCAAGTGAGTGAAAACAAACCTTCATATAATTAATAAGTAGTAGCTATTAACTGACTTATAAATGCATCCCAGGAGATCTGCCCTAGGATTAAGCAGAGCTGAGAAAGAGGCTTAATGTGTGTTTTCTCAATGAAACACATTTCCTGCTATGAGCCAGTGGACAGAAGACTGAGCCAGGAAGAAATACTCTTAATGCCATCTAACAAGTGGAACTGGAATATTCTAGGACTTCCGAAAAGTCCTGACTGACTGACTGACTGGAAGGCTGGCCAAGTCTCATGGTACAGCATGGAGACAGTGACACCACCCTTTTCCTATCTGCCAGCATTCATCAGGATCACTTCTTCCAGGTCACAGCTGGATCAAAGTCGGAGAGGCGTCACACTCTTCCTTGCTAAGCTCTAGAGATCAGTGTCTCACACTTTATTGATTTCTCACCCCTCTTCTCCTTCACCCCGTCAGTGTCTGTCTTCCATTTCTCGTGGACGAAAAACATGTGCGTTACCAAGTACATTCTATAAAGAAACTGTCAGGTTCAGATGCGAGTAAACTCAACAAGCTCTGGGTCATTTGGCTCAGTGTGAGAGAGTATGATAACATGGTGAAACACATTGCTCTGACGGCTGTGTGTCACACGTACACACCCACACAGGAAAAGGGGTCAGAGTGCAGCCCAAGAGCCCATTTATGGAATTTTACTTAATAGGGTAAAGACACTAAAACGATTCCATGCGCAGGCAGTTTACCATTTGGATGACAAGCTTGTGATGACTCTGCCTGTTTTTTTTTTTTTTTCCATGTTCCACTAGGATGTGTTTCTCTCTGAAGTATGCAAGTTTCAATGTCAGCGTCAGTGCCAAGCCATAATGCAATCAAGACACTTTGTCTCATAGAAAAGCTTTTTTGTTGTTTAGGCTATTATCTAAGCACCCTATATGTCTTAGTGGATCTGTAGAGATTTATATAAAATGAGTTCATCTTTTGGAATGCTAATCACATTGTGAATGAATTGTATAGCTTAGTAGACTGGCATTGTTAGCATATGCTCAAAAGCATTTAAGACTTTGTCATGTCACTCCAGCAAGGGTGACAAGAGTGGTTGCATCGAGCAGTGGAGTCTTGTCACCCTTGCTGGAGTGACATGACAAAGTCTTAAATGCTTTTGTTAACAAGCCCTGCTAACTGTCCTCCAACAGCGTTGCTCACCACACATTAATCTATATGTTTACCCTAGCATGTCGCCTGCCTCAAATGAGCCAAAACCAACTGGGAGCTGTTATTGCACCTCTCTTACTCATGTCTTTTTCATGATCAAATCATGAATTTGATCTTCAGCTCTCGTGTTGCTCGTCCTCTATCGCTTCTCACGTTTCTTCACATAATGTAGTCATACATGTACAATATGTACTGTAATGATAGGCATGTGGATGGGACTGCATGTCAGTTCACCAGTTGTGCATTCAAAGCAGAAGCTTCCTGCCAAGTTCAGAGATGGAATCCATACGGGATGGGGTGCTCTGGGTTGGGTTAAACAATAAAATCACACTTACTGTGGAAGCTGGAAGGGAAGAGAATTCACGTGAGGAGGTTTTCCATGGATGGTTCATGCGGAAAACAGAAAACAGATGATTGAGCTATCAAGAAAAATTTGCCTCAGGTTGTGTCAAATCGCAGTTTAGATTAGAGTTATGGATAATATCTGTCATAGAGGGACTCTGTGGTAGTGCAGAACACTCGTTGTCAGAGGCCCAAGGGGATTTTACGGACATATAATGAGACAGATTTTGCATGGTTATTGATTCTGAGAGCGCTCTAAAGTGCACATTGTCCTTCAAGAGAAACCAATTACCAGTGTTTTGATTGCATACAATGTCCCAAATTGTTCATGTTATTTTCCAGACTTGTTTTCATCTGTGGGAAATATCTGCGTTTGGCTATAATGGATCTGGTGCAGAGGGAAATTGATTATACTTGAGTGTCAATGACCCAAACTTTCAGTTATTCAGGGATTTTTTTCTTTCTTCAGATTATTTGGCAATGCAGGTTCTCTCTCTCTCTCTCTCTCTCTCACACACACACACACACACACACACACACACACACACACACACACACACACACACACACACACACACACACACACACAATGGGCATAAGAACAAACATACTCTTACTGTAAAATCATAGTGAATATAGAAAAACACACTTTTTCCTATATGAAAACATCACACAGCTCCCTTATCCTTAGATCCAACCAGGTCATTTTAGTTATACTTTTTTTTTTTTTTTTTACATTTATATTCATATATGTATAATTATTACTTTCTTTTTTCCCCACCACTCTGAAATAAATAAAAAAAAAAACTCACATTTTAATACACCTACTGTATTTCATCGTATTTAGTGATGTTGAAAATCTTTCAAATCTTTTAAAGGCATTTAGCAGAATCTGAGGTTCCAGAAGGCTGAGGTGCATTCAGAACAATTGTACAAGACTCGATGCAGACACTCCTGTGACCTCATCACTGTAATTGAATTCTGTATTAATGCACCAGGTTTTAAATTAGTAAAACTGTTACGTTTAAGTAATGTTCTTAATTTTTTGGTCTGTTATGTTGCTATGCAACCAAAGCTTATGGTTAACAGACTACATTATGTGGCATAAGAACTTTTTATATCAAATATTATTAATATTATTGTAGAATAAATTATTAATTAAACACTGGATTAATGATAATGCTCTTCTTGAATTTGGAGTAATTTGTAGAATTTCTAAGTAGTTTTATTTTGGACTCCACAAAAAAAGAAAATGAATTTGATCTTTAAAAATCTTTGTTGCGTTGCATGCCTAGGGACTCTACATGAAAACTAACAAACAACACTGTAATACACATGCTCTCATGTCTTATTTTTTGTTTAAATAATACTTAATAAACTATTAAACTGTTTGATTAAAATTTCATTTAAAAGCTTTTTCAGGTCAGGTGTGTCGGAATCATCTTTGCTATCTTTCTCCTGTTGATGAAAAAGTAAAAAATATAGAATTTTTAAAAATTATCTTAACATTGGTTTACAAGCAATCTTTTATTACTTGCTTTTTACATAAAAATGTAATACATACTTACATTCTATATGTAATGACATTGGCCATCTTACATAGTTGGCCATCCAGCGATTTTAAATTTCTGAATAGCTTTCATATGGACGCCATACAAACACATTAAACATAATTACACCTCTGGATTGAACGCTGGATTCCATATTTTGCAAAAAGTCTTTACTCTTTCATGATCTTAAAGTCTTATTGCTTGAAAATATGAAAAAAGCAAGCAATCTAACACCTTAAACACATTATTTTAAGATTAGATTGTCAAACCACCACAATACAGAAATATGTAAAGTTTACATATATTGCCATTTTATCTAGTAAATCGCTTTCCAACTATGAGGCAATCTGGCATTGCTTCCAACTTCCCCACAAGTAAACACACCTCCAGCAAGCATGCCCACTCAGTTTTAATGGCCACACTACACTCTTGTACCAGCAGTGGTAGCAAAGGTGAAGAAAGCAGCATGAGAGCAAAACATAAAGCGGGCAAGTGATGTTGGAATGTGGGAAGGAGCAAAGCCCCTTTTGGCAGAATCAGGTCTTGTTTGCTCAGCAAACGCGGCAGTCCTGTGCATGGGTGCTAGGGGGAAATGCCCGCATTGTTGGGCTGGGGGACCCTGGTTACAGGGAAGCGAGGGCCCCCCGGTAGTCAGGTTTGGAGAAACAACAGGATGAAGGTCGGTTAATATTGCGGTTAATTCCTCTTCCCAGTCGCCATGACTCCCAGCAGGGGTTTATTTGAAGATCCCAGACGTCAAAGTCACTGAACACTTTGTTGGACTGATGAGCTCTACAAGTCGGTGCCAATCCTCAGGGAAATTAATGTATTCTGATGAAATGGGGCCGACAGGCATTGGATGGAAAAATCCACCCTCTTACCACATTGTAGTGTTTCTCTCTACACTTGTTCTTTAGTCACTTCTCTTCATGCCTCTATCTGCAGCTAGGCTAAATTCGATTGGACAGTGAAATGTAAATAAGGCTCATTTATCAGTTGATGCTCTTAAATCTATATAATATTTACAGACATTTCTACAAACTAGTCCGGAAACTTCGCAGAAAGCTTTTATGATGAGGCAAAAGAGTAATGGCCCAATTTGACAGGTCTATTATCTTTATAGTCTTTATCACACAAATGATTTTACCATCCTGATCTCCATCCACTATGGAAAGTTGTGTGAAATGTGCAGACTTTAAAGCTTTTAAGAAAGAGTTGATCGACAACACCATTAACACCAGTGGAAATCGAGGAACAAATTCTCTTGGCTTTTTATTTATTTTCAACCTAAGCATATAGATAGCAGTGAAATGAGGGAGACCTAGAACCCACAAATCCCTCCTGGTGAAGTGGATTAACCCTTTATGGAGATGTTAATGAGAGAAAAAGAGAACCGAGACTCACATTCCTTTTGAGTGCTGATTAGTCTTGGCTGCACTTATGCATATAAGGGATGTCTTTGTCACCCTGTCTCGTGAGCAAGAAATTAGTGCTGAAAGAGAGAAAGAAATGTAGAGAATAGCTGAAAGGATGAAAGAAAGAAAAAATGAACAGGGTGAGATACTGAAGGTGTTGGATGTTAAATGGTCTGGGATTTATCTGTGTGTGCAAATGCTCTTCTCTGAATCTTGGTGTTATTTAGGTTCCATTAAGTCATAAGGGCATTTATGTGAGGGTGGCAATTTTCAAAGGGGTTTAGGACAGCAGAAGGGTTTAGGGGAAAAGGAAAAGAAGGGAGTGATGATAGAGGAGGCTTTCAAAACTGTAAGGAGGATATAAAATTGCATTTGGTTTTTATTTAAAATTACTGACATATAGATGATAAAGATTGTAGAAATTGCACTACCCCAAGTTTAGAATGTAAACTATCAGAAAGTTTAGGTCAGAAAACCATTATTAGCTGCTATGCATAAGACTATTTGCCTAAGTCTTTTAAAAGATGTGTTTTGATTATTTTTAACAGCAATTTACAGTCAGAGCTAATGGATCAGATCTAACACATATAATAAATAATCTAATCTAATAATTCAGCATGTCCTAAGTAAAAACTACTACAATTAAACTAACTTACTCATACTAAGACCCTTCTCATTCAACAAACAAAAACACTAGAATTAACACCAATGTAAATCAGCTTCTGTAAGATTTCCCTGGAATATTCTTTGTTTCAACACACTGCTAAATCAATGGTCTGCAAACGCTTACAAATCATGTGAGAATCTCACTGCCGAAATTAAAGCTCGGGAGAGGGATACAGAGAATTAAATGACGAAGGCCATCATCAACAAATAGATGAAAATGAGGCACCACAGTGACATTATCAAAAACAGGATGCGTCTCCAAACTTGACGAAAGGACAAGATTTATTAAAATATACAGTATCAGTGCGTTTGCCAAGAAACCTTAAAGAAGCTGCAGGAACATCTGGCAAATACTGGTCACTCCCTGCATGTGACAACAATTTCTCATATTCTTCACATGCCTGGGCAATATGGTCTAGTTTGAAAGTCTTTTTGCAACAAAGCAAGCAACCAACCAACCAGCCAAACAAAAAAACACAAATGCTCAACAGAATTTTGTTAATCAATAAGACAAAATGCATTATGGTGTTATTAACTTTTATGGGCATAATTTTAAAACATATATTTGGCAGAAAGCCATACCCATAGTGAAGCATGGTGGCAGAAGCATCTGGAGCATTTTTTTTTTGCAAGAAAGATTGGAATAAAATTGTCAAATTAAAATATGCTAAGCTGGTACAGTAAGTATTGCACTAGAAAAGCCCACTGCTGTATTAAAAGCAAAATGTGCTTTAACAAAGCATTAATTAAGCGGTATGTACATTTATGCAACTGTGTTCTAAAGATTCTTTATAAATATATATGATTATATAGAAATGAGACAAACAAATCGCAATACAGAGCTGACCACAGTGTTTTCCTCCTGCAACAGTTGTTGCCCTATATGCCCAAGTGTATAAAGCACATGTGTTGTTTAATTAACTTGTAAAAGTTTATCTTTGTGAAGCAAGAAGAAAAATTTTGTTGCTCAGCTATTTGTGATATTTTTTTTGTCTTGCTTAATTTGTTAAAACCAATATATCTATATTCTTCTATTTGCAGTATACTGTATAGTCTTCTAGTTACAGTAGCTAACCAGTGTTAGCTAACTGTGCCGCCACAGATCACCTCAGAAGCTTGCAGACAGAGAGGCCAGGAGTGGGATTACTATTACAGCTATTAACCATGTGTGTTATCATTCTCAGTGGAAAAATGTGCATTGACCTGACACTAGCAGATAATTCATTTCCATGGTTGAGAAAAAGCAGCATGTTAATTTGTGTTAATTTTCCCCTCTCATACTGTATGTATTACATCTAGTATTTTAACACCAGACAGGACATATGTCTAGCTGTAAATTATTTAAGCAGGCTCTCAATTTGTCTACTTCTAGTCAATTTAGTCAACTTTTATACTTCTGAATGTTAATGCAATTGAAATGGAAAACACTAGGGGCTAGCCAGCTAGCTAGCTAGCTAGTATCCAGAGTGAGGTGTTAGGCTAATGTGTTAATTTTTTAACCCTAAGCTACTGTATGACTTAGACTCAGGTAGATAAAATGTCAATCATCTACACTTTCTTTTCATGAGAAAATGAGAAAATACTATGAGAAAATACTGTTTTCTTTTATCCATTTTGTCCGTACATACATACATACATACATACATAATGGTCCGTACATAATATGAACAGTGTGTGTGTGTGTGTGTGTGTGTTGTTTATGGAAAAGGAAAATTGTCGCCTATGGTTCTGCTATTAAGCAGTAGATTTGGATAGTCCAGATCAACCTATTAGACACTGAACACCATATTTTCAGGATAGAGACTGAACATATAATATGACCATGTGTACTAGAAAAACCCACTCCTGTATTAAAAGCAAAATGTATTTAAGTATATGTAGAGTATTTTAAGACATGACCATAAGTCTTTTTTGACATTATGAGCATTACAAGTCAATAGTGTACTGTGTGTCCCGGTTGTAGATGCTAATCATAGATAGATAGTGATGGATAGAAACCTTACTGATTTTGAAGGAAATTCCAGAAATTCCATCATTCACCCATAGCTACAGTCATATACGGAACAAATATTTAAAATATGTAACCTAAGACAAGAACAAAAGACCTATCCTTAATACTAAAATGCCTATACAAGTCCTATGGTGCACTACTTTCTACATTTCTGATACACCCAGATGAGGTACCCCTTGACAAGTGCCTTTTGACAAACACGCTAACTCGGGTGAGAAAACAGCACAGATGGTTGTTCTCATGAAAATTAGCGGCTCCAGGGCAAACAAAACAGCATCCGAGATGGCAGGAGTTTGATTTACAGAGGGTTAATGCAGCAGATGAGGGGCCCAAGAAACAGCATCACTGAAAAGGATCTCAATACCGCATAGCACATAGCAGAGAGAGAGAGAGAGCCTTTCAAAATACACCAGACAAAACCTAGCTTTTGGCATCCCTCTGTTTTAACAGAATGCAGAATGAAAGTCATCAAATTAGCGTTGCATTCTAGACTTTAAGAAGTTAAATGTAGTCTCTCATGGAGTTACTTCCCACCAAGGTGCAGGGTGAGAAAGCCAGAGAGGAGCTCTCAGGGTAAATTAACAGTCGTCTTATGTAGCTGGTGGAAGAGGGGAGGGAGTGGAAGAGCTTGAAGAGGTTCTCAGTGAAGGACTTGAACAGGGTCACAAGGGTTCTTCTCACCAGAATCTCATTCTAGCTGCCAGTTGCAGCCAAGCCAAGGAACCCATCATGGGTCCCCCATGGTGGTGTGAAGCTCAAGTGGTGCTGCACTTTGTTTTTTAAGGTGATATACAGGGTTGAGAATGATGCCAGTCTTTCCTTGCAACAGAGAAGCCATTGAAAAAAGGAAATCGAAAGGAGAATGTAAGAGCGACATTCATTTTATACATCAGACTAATTAGGTTTACTGGCAGTTACTTATGGAAAAAATGGCTATAGAAATTATAGCAGTACAATTAAGGAATGTCCATTATATCTTAGAGCCGTGAGCTTTTTGGATCCTGTTTGCCTGATCAGAAAGCACTTCCCTACACCCCTACACACAACCGGAAAATATTTTAGGAGTTGCCTGATGTGTGTTAACAGAAGTACAATAGTAGGAGTGTGGCTGGAGTAAAAGCTCCGGAATAGGTCCTGTCCAAGTATAGTATGTGTGTCCGTGCCAACTCCACATACTGGATATGTCTGTAGACACAAGGTTTAAAAATTTTTCCAGTGTCCATCTGTCACAGTGTCATCTAAATCAATCTTAGGAACTCATGCTCATAACTCTGAGATGTGTGCAGGACGAAACTTTATTCTAACACTGAATGTTTTTTCTTTTCCAAAGTTCTCCTGATTCTCTTAAAGATTTAACTGCTCAATTTAAACTGACTGTCTATTAAGTTTCGTATCGACTATAAAGTTTTACTAATGGTGTTTAATGCTTCAAAAGACTACACATGGGGTTCAAAAGTCTGGGACCGCTAGTGAAAATTATTCTATTTTGCATTCCTGTCTAATTTGTTGCAAATAGTATTACCAATAGTAATTTAAGTGTAAAGTAAAATGTTTGAAATATTTTCATGGATGTCAAAAATTTGTAGTAATTGATATGTCCCCCTTTAACGACAGTATCCACTCCAGCAGGCAGGACTTTACCAATTTGTCTAAACAAATGTCTAAACTGTCTAACTTGATCTAGTTAATAATTAGATTCCTGACATGATCAGTATCACAAATATGTTTTTCTTTAAATAGAGTGCTAGAAATAGTGCAGAATCCTCAATATGGAATATCCAATGGAATTTTTTTCTTTCTATGGCCAAAAATATTTTGCATTCTAAAACATAAATATTAATATTATATGAAATGCATTAATAAATAAATAAATAAAAAATCTTAGATTTTCTATGTGGTACCAGCCACTGTAACGTCTTGATCATCTGGAGCAATAGAACCCATTTTGGCACTTTCGCTTAGCTCAGGCAGGTTTACTCTAATTTTCTTGCCACATTTACATCACTTAAACTATGACAGTTTTAAAGCAATAGATATCAGGAATGCATTTTTTATAAATGAAAAAAAAAAAATTCTGGATTAAAAAACTGTTTAAATGAGCTTAATAATTCATTTCATAAAACATATTGTTTTTAAATGTGATAAATTCATTGTTTTATTAATATTGATATTTATTAACTGTTGCATTCATATCTTTTGTCATTAATCTTTACTGCAGCTTTTTTAAATTTTGTACTTAAAATTTAAAATTGCCCTTAGTGAGTTAACGCACTTTATGAACGTGGACCTACCACGGTCATAAAATGGGAATAAATACGATGGTAATCATCATTGGCCTCCACGGTCCCTAGTTGGACTACAGAGGTTCCTAGATGAATGGATGGATTTTTATGTTATTTTGAAGGGACTCAGGGTACATTGGAAATTAAAATAAAACTCCTTGATGGGATGCTAACCCCAGGTCACCATCCACACACATTCACACCTTACAGCAATTTGGAGTAGCCAGTACACTTACCAGCATGTTTTGTGATAGTGGGAGGAACCCAGGTGAACAGAGCAACATAACGATCATGAAAAACTCCACACAGCCAATAACCCAAGCTCGGGATTAACCTGTGTAACTTGTAGCAGTGAGGTGGCGATGCTACCTGTTGCGGCACCATGCCACGATACACCAATACACGATTGCAGCATTCAGAGGGCTGACTGAAAACATTCTGTAGGATCATGGCTCAGGTTCCATGTGGGTTGTGTCCCTGAGCACCTACTAGAAGTGTGTTCACAGTCAGCTACGTGGTTGACATTAACAGTGCACCGACATATCACCGACTCACCTACAACTCCACACACAACTCCTCACAGTTTATATCCCGGATGCTCTGCATTTTATTGAGGTGACGAGAGTCAAATTAAATGATGATTCTCAAGCTTTAAAAAAAAAAAAAAAAAAGACAGAAAAGGGTCTAGGATTTTTTTCTACAAGTGACATTTGCGGTTCACACAGATCTCTTCACCATGTCTTTAACAGGTCTCACACTTGGCACTTATGATAATTTTTAACGTGGCCCTGGGGTGGAATTAATGTTTTTTTTTTTTCTAAGTCAATTCCATTGTGTGCAGTGCGTAGAGATGGCTGCACAACAGAGATATTTAGTCTATAAGAATTTGTAACAATTCTTAAAGCATCTGTGTACAATCTTAGTCAGCGAGAGTGGTAGGTGGGCTAAATCAGTATTCAGTTCATCTTGGACTGGTGCCATTTCAAACAAGGAAAACTGACTGTTTGCCTATCGGCATCAGGCTACACTAACTGCAGATATTTATATTTCTGGATATCTACAGGAACTGACTATGTGCACATCATGGTTGAGTAAGGCATAATTAGATACATATTTTTAAATAATGTAATCACATATAGAATGCTGGGGTTTATGGTGTGTTTATTGAAAACAGTCTCCAATTTCTCACTATCTGTATGTTCAATGGTTACAACGTCACAAGGTCATCTCATGGTAGCAACAATAATAAAAACAAAAGGCATGTCAATTCCGGTATCATTAAATAGATTCATTTTATGAGAACCATTATATATTAGTACGCATTATAAGACAAAACAAAGAATACAGTTAAATGATCATTTACAGGTAGACCATGAACAATGGCCGGGTCTACAGCCAAAACCTGGTTCGGGAAAGAATTCTCCAAATAGTTGAAGAAATGGTCAAAATGTTCTTGTTGGTTCACAAAGTTTAGCAAAATTTCAAATTGCTTCTGTGCCTCCATCTGTGACTGTTTTCTAGTTGACAGATAAAAATGAATAACCAGTTTTAAGCCACTGTCAATGTTCATAGTTTGACAGTAACTTAAGCAAAAGCTATGTATGCTGTGCATGTGTGTGTTTGTGTGTGTGTGTGTTCGAATACTCCATCCTTGTAACAGATACTGTACAACTTTGCTATTTGATCAATCATTGTAAACAAACACAAACACTCGTGTCGAAATATTACTTTTATGGTTCTAAACACTCTTGTTAATAATGTGAATATAATCTAGTTAATGTTATATAAAAGATACTATACAACTATACAAACAACAATAAAGCGACAATACCTTCCACAAAGTACCAAGCAAATATAGGGCTATGCTTTATGACACAAGGCAAAATAGGTTATTATGGTCTTCGACTTGTCAATAATATGCATTTGTCTTAACACTGTATTATTTTACTTAAAGCTTAAAAAAAAACAAAAAAAAAACCAACTTCCAGATATATGTTATGGATGAAACCTGACTGCATGATCGGTGTAGTCTCGTATTAACTTAGGAATGAAGTTATGAAAAGCTAGGAACAGGAGGAACCTCTAAGGAAAACACCCTTTACATTAGAATTCTTCATGAGATCATATTTATACAATTATTTAGAATCATAAACTCTTTTTTTAGGTGTTCCTTATATTTAATGAAACAAGAACTTATCTAGTTAGCTGTTGCTAAATAGTCGTATAAATGTAAGCAGGGCTCATGTGTTAAAGATGACACTGTCTCTATACATACATATTGCGTGGTAGTAAGGCCAGGTATGTTATACTGTACATTGCAAATATGACATTCAACATAAACGAGTAGTGGTTCATTTTCCCACTATGTGAGGCATATCACTTTCAATAAACACGCTTGATCTGAAACAATGAGGTATTGTCCATAATGCTTTACTTGAGAGTGGACTTCATAGAGCTTGTTAGTTCACTCTGTTAGTTCACTCATTGAACTTGCAAGTTAAAAAAAAATAATAATAAAATAAAATAATTGGTAACCCCACACAGATCACTTTAGCTTTGTCATAACTAAACAAGGAAGTGGCTTGCTCAAATACAGTAGCACACTTTTCTAACAAGCTTGGTGAATTAAAAAAAAAAAAAAAAAAAACTCAACTCAGACATTTGAGACAGTAGCTAATTCGGTAAAAAGGGTCAGGGAATGTCAAGCTATATAAAAAGAAATAGAGTGAGGGACACCAAACCAATCACTGGAAAAATGACTTTACATACTGTATATGTAAAATTAGGTGCAAACTCTGCAAAATCCACAATACAAAAAAAAAAAAAGAAATAAACTGAAAAAAAAAAAAAAAAACGGCTGAAGACAACTGTGAAATCCGAATTCCTTCACAACTGTTTCTACCAGAGGCTTGCAATATCAGTCTGCTTAGCAGCACTCAGTCCTTCCTCCAATCCTTCCTTTGTCTCCCTTCTTCCTGTGCTGATTGCTGTTGCTGGCTGCTTCAGCACTTGCCCCTCTTGTCACGCTGCTGGAACTTGCGGAGTCGACGGGCCCACTGGTCCTTCCAGGGTACGAGCAGGCTGGCCTTGTCGGCCACAACGCCGCTTTGGCCACGCGAGTCCTCGTCGTCTGAGCCCAGTAACAGGTACTTCCTGCCTGGCTTGATCTTCGGGCACTTGCAGGCCACGTCCTTGGCACGTACCCACAACAGCTGGTCACCACGTCGGATGCGATGCCCGCCCTGCTTGTACACTGAGATGATGTTAATGGTGAACTTCCACCACTCGCCTGCCTTGTCACCCTTCAGCACATGAACTTGGACAGCTGTAAAACAATGAACAAAGAAAAAAAAAACAATGAACAAAGACTTTGAGGTTAGTGCGTTTGCAATCGCTATTTATATTTATTATTAATATTAATATATAATATATATGTTCAATATCATTGCATTATTATTGCATATGAATACAAAGCATGTATTGTGACATTATCATCAATTAGTTTCCATTATTATGACCAGGTGCCATAATTTAGCATTCAATTATATTTTTTAAATAATTTTTTACAAGTGGAACAGGTTTTAAGCATTATCAAACATTTAAAATGTCTCTTCATACATTTTACTAAATGTATGTAGTATGAAGTATCCTATGACGGAAACTACAACGCACTTTTGTAAGTTGCTCAGGATAAGAGCGTCTGCCAAATGCCTAAATGTAAAAGGTTAATATTTTGTGGATAATTATTTGGCAAATAAATTCAACCCAAAAGATGATCTCAATATGCATATAAAAGCACATTTCTTCTTAGATGAACACATTAAAAAAAGTGCAAAAGTACTTTCAACCTCGTTCTCTGTGCATTCTGTATATTCCTGCAAATCTGAAAGTGGGATAACTTGCTTTTTCAGAACCTCTCCCCTCCTTCTCTCCTCACACCCTGACCCCTGACCTTTCCTTGTTGTCCTGGGCCACATGCTCCGTATTGCAGTAACAGTTGCCATAGCACTCACGGCCAAAGACAATGTGTGCCCGCCGAGAGCATGCAAACGCCTCCTCCCCTCTCCTGCGGGACCTGCTGTAATGTTGCACTACAGTGAAAGGAGCCTTGGAAACTCTCAGCTTTCCTCCATCAAGATTTATAGAAGGAGACGGGGTGGAGGTGTAAAGTACCTGCTTCATTTTTCACTTCTTGCTTTGTTTTGGGCAAGATATTGACAGCTTCATGGTGTCAAGGCTGGAGGTTTTTCATAACCACAAGTAAAAACAGGTAAAGTAGGCAAATTTTTTTTTTATAAAATAATAAAAATTTAATGAATTATAAAATAAATTATAATAAAATAAAAATCACTGAATCTTTATGAACTTTAGGAAATACAAGTGTATATTAGTCCGTCAAACAAACAAGACCTAATGGTGCAAAGCTAAGCCAGCGTCACATCATTCTGCACACACAGAGTCCGAGCTCATGAGCTAATCTGTGCTCATGATGAAGTGGTTTTGTGGGGGAATGTTCCAGAAAGGCCCAGAGGGCCCAGAGGGGGCCTAGGTAAGAGTCCTTATTTCACAATTAGGGAAAATTGACCTCGTTTGGAAGTGAGAACATGTTTTGTGTTGTGAACCTCACAAATCCTCCAAGGAAGAAAATGTTAATAATAATAATAAAAAAAACATACAATACACGCTTGCAAAATGAGTGACGCTGACCCACCTGCTAACTAAAGGTGAATCATGTTTGAGAAATACGCCATTAGGGACATTAGGCAAAATTGACATGGGAAGTGCTCAATTTCTATTCTTTTCCTCCCGCTGTTGCACTCTTTAGTGACACGGGCATGAATCGTCCCCTCTAACACAGTGGAATGTCCTGGCTTGGCAGCAGGGGGCCTGCTGTGAGCAAATTGCACCCAATTTGAGAGAAGAAAAGAGCAGTGTCGGTGTGAGGAGAGTGCACTCCCACGGGCTCCCTATTCATCCCTGCTGGCTCTCTGGGCTCGAGCCCACTTTTGCAGCCAAAGACAGAGCAAGAGATAAAAAGAATAGAGAAGAGTGTGGTGAGGTTTGGCGCTTCTGGATGGGAAACCACTATTTATCTTCCCAGCTACAGAGAAGATTCGAGTAGAATTGAGCAGAAGTGTTCCGACCTCATCGGCTCACAGAGTCTGCGGGGTCCAAGCACCCGCTTCAAGAGCACCGTGAGAATCCAATCCAGGAGCTTCATTAGAGCTCTGCAGGAGCCACTGGTGAGCCACCCATGAGCTCATGGGTAGCATTCATCAAAGCATCAGTGAGCTATAAATGCATACAAGTGAGGCACAGTGCCAACAGATCACTAGAAATAAAGGAAGGGTGATGAGTGGCACGAGAGCCCTGCCAGCTCCTGTATGTGTTTGGGCGGTGTGCTGGGCCGTGACCCACTCGCCCCACACAAGTCCCGGCTAATCTAATTAGTGCGCTTGATTAGCAGCATGAAGCTCATGCTCACACCCCCGCTGGGCCACCCTACGCCCAGACGCTTATCACCATACTGACTGCTGGCCTTGTCGCGAGTGTGTGTGGCACGGTTCAGGGCCCACATGTACACTGACACGCTGTCACACACACACACGGCACTTTGATTCATTGTGCGCCGCTCCCAGTCTGGGACTAAGGGGTCGGTGGCTGAAAATGTAGCTCTTTATGCTTGCTGTCTCCGTAGAGACAGAGAACAAAAAAGGATGAGCAGCAAATATTTCTTTTTATCTATGTCTTATTGTCAGTAGAGGGCAGATTTAGCACTTGATGTCAGCTGGCGGCGGAGCGTTGAGACGGCCTGGGCTCTGTTTAAACTGGGACTCGGACACCAGAACACAAACAGACACAAAAGATGTTTTAGGGTGTGCAAACACAGCCACACAAAGAGACGTGACTAAAACTCTTAGGCTCAGATTTAGGCGTGAAGAGTTTAGAAAAGTGCAGCCCTTCAGGAACGAAAAAAAAAATGTACGTTCACCAGGCGAGATGGCAGAAATGATTTTCAGTCCCCCATAAAGGTCGAAATGAAAAATAGCTAAGCGCACATTAAAAAATCATTAAGAGAATGAATATGACAACTTGTTTTTTTCTTCTGTCAAGTTGTTTCAGACGGATCACATTTTCTCCTTTGCATTTTATTGCCTTATGAATGAGGAAAACAGAAGATATACTGTATTTCCATGCTTATTTGGACGCATTTGAAAGCGTTTGTGACCATTTCTTCTCTACAGCTTTGACTGATGAATTGTGAAGCTTTCTGGGCGGCTGACAGCCCTGTATAGGAATAGCATGGTCCATTTGCTGCATGCGATGCGTCTCGAAAAATTACCCAGCTGCCCAGAACCCTTGGTGAGGAATCTGAATAGTCCGTGGAAGCTTTTCACTTTGTCTTTCGAGTCAAAAACAAAGGGACGCCCAGTGCTTTTATTTGCACACATTAATTGCTGAGTGAAAGTGAAAGTGTTTCATGGAAGTAGAAAAAAAATCAAAAAACGGAAAGGTAAAAAAAAAAAAGATTTTACACTAATATAATAGAGAACTATAGAACAGAATGTGTGAAACTATGAGCTTTTAACTTTTTTGAATTGCACGTAAGGAAATTTCTATCAGCCAGCCAAAGCCTTTCTCTAGAGAACTGGCATTGTATCACGGACACTATATCAAATAATGGATTGATAGATACATTGATTTGTGCCAGAAATTGGGAGTGAGATTTTATTGCCTAAAGAAAAGGAACTTGGTAAGGGCTCACACACGCACACACTGAAGAACCTTGTAACCAAAGCCAGATTGAGAGCTGAGCCCTCACTGCACTGCTTCGTCTTTTTTGCTCGTTCTGTCTTTCCTCCATTAGATCAGCATAAAATGCCCCCCTTAATGGGAATAAACCAAAAATTAATGACAATAAGATAACTAATTAATCCACACTTCTAGATTCGAAGCATTAAAGCAGAAATGTACTGTATAACCACTAACAGACATCAACTGCTCTCTTCTGTATTTCTTCTGTTGCTTCTATCCTTATATCGATAAATTAATATTTCTCATTTTGAACAGCAGGATATCAGGAAAGCAGAACACACAAAGAGACAGCTGTGAGCTGATTTTAAATAACTGATTAAAACTAATCAGAGGCAATGAGACATTAATATTGATATGATGCTTCTGATCTAAAGACAAGATGCACTCTGAATGGTCTGACGCTGTGTGTTTGCCTGAGTGTGTGTATTTACTCGGATTTATTTATTAATATGCCTTTTTATGCTTTTGTTTTTTGCTTTTGTTCCAGGTTCTGGTTTTGGTTTAGAAATTTTGTTTAATCATCATCATCATCATTATTGTTGTACTTATTGTTGCTAACTAAATGAATAATTATTATTATTATTATTACTATTATTATTATTATTATTATTATTATTATGTAATTCACTGACTTGGAAAGCAATTTGAATAAATCAGAAAGTATATAAATACATTTTTATTAGTTTGATTCTGATTTGTTTTGGTGTTTTCTTGGAAGTGGACACAGTATTTATGAATAATAATTTTTACCTTTATTATCATATTTTTTCTTTTATCTCTGTACAATGGTTTTGGGTAAGGTTACTCATCAGTCATTAAACATAAGAATGGTTTAAGAATATGCTTTTTTTATGAAAAGTGCTCATATAGCTTTTATTATTTCAGTCATACTGAAATTTTATTTTAATATTTTTTTTCCTAAATGTTCAGTATCCAAGGCTTATCGTCACTCATATGCGTTTAACACAGTTACAAACTCCTTGTAGTATTATCCCAATGAATGAAGTACAAAAAGCTGATACTGTATATTTATTTAAATCTTTTAAAGATCAAACTGAACATCTTAAATAAATTTCGATCAGCTCAGTATCTTTGTTGGTGATGGTATTTTTACGACATATAAATCCTTTAATGTCTATCAATACTTATGCAAGAATTTGTGCTCATGAACTGCCTGCACGTCTGGGATTCCAACAGGAACCAGCTGTCCCCTTTGTCCTCTGCAGGCAGTAAGACAGTCTGAGCATGTGCATCAGGCGATTCGTGCTGGGCCGTAAGCTTTGATGCTACAGACTTCAACCCAGATCCCATGAATAAACCATGGGAAATATAGAGGTGAGACAGATAGAGGTTAGGAAGAGGAGGGACATGGATAGGATTTGCACTTGGAGTACATGTCAGGTTGACCTGTGAGTAAACGTTTTAAGATATGTCACACCTGTTATAACTGTTTAATAGTTAGCATTCCTAATTTTAACATTCACTGCACTACTGCAATTATGTAATGCCTAAGTAAGACTTAAAGTAAAATATTACGTTTGTCTTCACTGGCATTTTTACAGACTCAAATGAAAAAGAACTGAACACTGTATTAAGTCAAAAGATCAATTACTGCAATAACCAATGCTTATGACTGAAAGGAAAACTTCTGTTTATGGATATTATCTGCTAAAATACATAAATGAAGCTGAAAATCCAGTTCCAATCTTTATAGAGACCAGAGCTGTGTATGAACAAGCTGTAATTTAATAGTTGCTAATTTTTGTGGATTTTTTTAGTCACAGCCTGTAACCAATTAAACAAAGTACTGCAAGTTAAACAAACATTAACTTGCTTTGATATTTTTAACATGACTTTTTAATGTTAAATAATTCAGTAATTAACATTGGTTAAGTAAACTGATTGGCATGGTGGCTTAGTGATGACCACATTAATTTGTGGACATGTTTTGTAGTCTGCTTGGCGTTTCCAAATTGCCTGTATTGTTTGATTTGATGTGTGTGTGCACACACACACGTCTGTGGGTTGCCAGTGGTTGAGACCCTCAGCAACGTAACTTCCTCTATAACAATGAATACTGGTGAGGAGTCATAGGTCATTCCATCGCTCAGTGAAGTCAGCTTGAATGGATGGATGGATGGAATGGATAAAATAGAACACTAAAAAACCTTGGTTTCATTGTCAAACTCTTGTGCCACAATGCGATGTCCATCACTCAGAAAGCGATGTGTCCAGAGTGTCAGTCACTTACCAAAGTCCTTCTTGCAATATTTCTTCATGGTGACCTTCATTTTGCCCTTGGATGCCTTGCAATGGGATTCGCAATCTGTGAAAGGAAAGAGATGAAGAAAACAAATGAGGCAGAGATGTATGAGAGGAATAACCAACATACGACTTTGGTACGTTCAAATTATACAAATTCGATCTGTCTTGTCAGGGGTGCTGCATCATAAGGTGAAAATATATTGTGGGTGGGACCATATAAGACATTTATGCACATTTAAGGTCACCTGGAAAGCCTACATTTGATTTAGGTTATGTTAGTTGACAACATTTTATTCTCTGATTCTCGTCCCTTCCTTTTTAAACAGCTGCCCAATGCTGCAAAATGTACTTTTATTATTGTTATTCCTAGATGGTGTCTAGTATTGTGCAATCCACACATCAAATACCCCAATGAGTGCCACATTAGATCAGATCGAAGCTCTTTTCTCACTGTTATTATTCAGTCTAGCTTCTTCATCCCCCACTCTGTCTCAGGCTCAATATTAACGATGTCAGCGCTGGAAGTAAAGAGGTCATTTAAACTCAATGGAAGGCCATTGAGAGGATTGGGAAGCGCTGCTGAGAGAGGTCTTCCCTCCAAGGCCCGTAATTTAATTCAAATCAGCAGAATTAAATTAGGCTACACTTCTTTCAGTTGCAGAACCTGGTCTAGATATGACATTGTAGAGTGAATCTTAGGGTGCATTAATCAGACTCCAGGTTTTTGATTAATACCACCTGAAGTTAGCATTTCTTTCTGAACGTGTCCAGAGTTCTGGAACATAAGACAAGGCCTCAGTGATGACCGTTGCCTTGTTGAGGGAATTTTGGACAGACGCTGAACTCCACCGAGGCCAGACTGAGCAGGAAAATGACTCCTCTGACGTCTCTCTACCGACTGACAGAAATTGGAACCAGAACGTCTCCCGGTGTGGCTACCTCACATAGCGGTAATAACCCGGAGGCTTCTCGTTTTCTGAGGCGGATGGGGATGGTGGGGGTGCAGTGGAGGGAGGAGGAGGAAGAAGAAGAAGAGAAGGAGAGAGGGAAATGGGAGAAAGGGGACCATTCAGCTTTCGCCTGAATATGGACAAACTTCATTATTTTCTCCAGGTCTCCGTTTAGCCCTCCCTTTTCATGGCCCTTTCTATTCCGTGTGAATGAGGTTGCCTGGGCAATGGTGGGGCGGGAAAAAAACGCCACACCAAAAAGAAATTTAAAGGGGGAGGACAAGGGGGTTGGGGGGCTGGAAAGGGAGTAAGAAATAGAGAAGACGTATGGAGAGATTCAGAAGAACTGTTTGATGGTAGGAGATTTCTGGAAAGTTTCTAATAACATTTGACACATTTAACGATGAGAGAAAAATGTCTGATAGGAACTCAGTGTGAGAAAGAAGGAGAAAGCAGGAACAAGAGAGGGAGATAAGAAAAGCGAATGAATTTGATGAAACCACATCGACCACGCCTCATTTTCATGTAAATGTAGTGTGGAGGAATGGGATGGCTTTGTGAGCCCGTGAGCCCCGTCCGCCCCCATCCTGCCCCTCTTTGATACACCCAGGCTGCCATTAGGGGGGCAACACAAAGCCCAGTGCTGCCCATCACACCCACAGGCCTCATTAACACCCGGCCCCTGCTGCGAGACAAATGCCCGCTTTGTGGAGGCTCTCGACAGAGGCCATGTTACAGTCTGCTGCTCCACCAGGGGACCACACCAGAGGTTGATTCACTACATGTTGCTGCTGCCATAATGACTGAATGGGGTATAGTTTCATAGTGCATTGCAAATCCACTTTTCTCAATATCCGCTAACCAATTCTATATCATCTATATACCTTCTACATACTTCACACTTCAGTTAAGCAGCAAATTACCTAAAAATTCCATCTGATTGTGTTATCTTTAGTTGGTTTGCTTGACACAATGGTGATTACTAGGCTCCTTTGGATCTGCCAGTGACCAGCCTGATGAGATAATAAGGTGTGAAAAGGAGCACGAGTGCATTGTGTCTAGTGTGACTGAGAAACAAACCCAAGCAAATGAAGCATGTAATCAGATTAAGAATCCATCTGCCTTTGGCAAACAGCAGCTGGCGATGTGCTAAAACACGTCAAAAGAACCTGAACGTTATAATTTAATAAATGTCAGTATAACGCAGACAAATGAGAACGCCTTGTTGTATATTAATATGAATAGATTTCATGAAGAATCACTGAGTCTGGAATGAACTTTTGTAAGGACTGGCCGCTTGTTCAGTATGCAGGTTGCATTTTCCATTGTGGAAAAACAAATGGGAATGAAAACCATGTACAGCTGCCGAAGCAAAGCTTTGTAAAAGGGGGAAAAATCCTGAGAATTACTTTTTGGCATGCTTTATATGTCTTGCTATGGTTATGGTTTTAAGTTTAAGTGAGAATGAAGATGAAAGAAAAAGTAGAAGAGATGGAAAAAAAAAGAAACAACAAGCTGCTTAAATAAATGCAAATGACATTGTGCTACAATGTTCCACTTGGTTGCATCCAGGATTAGGGCTGTTAGTATTTTAGATGAAGCGTCCTATTTTTTTCTTCAACTATAGAAACATATCAACGTATAGAAAGTTTTTTTTTTTTATAAATTTTGTTTCATTTCACTTACCTGATGGTTCTTCAGGACTGATGTACGTTGCAGTGGGGGATGCGACTGGAATCTCTGTAGGCAGGAAGACACAACAATGACCAACTGTTTTTTTTCTCTCTCTCAATGCCACATCCCTTTTCTTTTTTTTTACCTGGGCTTTCTTTTTGCAGGAAGAAGGATTGATCAAATTATCTTCTTTAAGAACAGAATATATTGTCTACTGATTTATTAAGACTTGAGAGTCTCAAGGCCCTTTTAAATAGCCATGTTATTGATTGCTGATGAAAAAGCATGTATTTGGTTTTAATAGGTTTTGCTTCTTGAAACACACTCTTTATGTTCTACATTGTTTGCTTTTGTAAGCTATACACCACTAGGGAGTCCAGCGAAAGTGAAAAAAAAAAAAAAAAAGCACAGCTGACAAAATGTTTGATACAGTTTTTTTTAAAGCAACCTATTAAAACTAAAACACATTATCTCACAAAATATATAAGAAACATAATCTTTGCAGCTCTAGCGCTAGGGCTTGCTCCTGAGGTTTTACAGTAGATTTGTTACTCTCGCAGTAAAATGAAGGAAAACCTAATTCCACAGGGTCCCTGAGTTTTTTCGCTATAGTGAAACCTTGCCAAACATATCAGAACTGTTCCATATTCTAGATAGCTTTGTCTAACGACCAAACTGACTCGCGTTGAAAATAACATGCTTTAAAATATGAATGGAGAGTAGAAATGAACGCTAACAGCCTTGCATTGTGTTTCTGGCATTATGTTATCAAGCGATGCCAGCTAGAAAGGGAGAGTGCCAGTCGCCCCCTCCACCGTTCCCCCCCGCTGCTGTCTGTTTATCACCACGGAGACGGAATCTGCAACCTTGTTGATACTGCCAATAAACATATCACTGATCATGGCTGTAGAGCGGACCATTAGATTCATGGCTTTGATGAGCCATCACTGAGAGCGCACCAGGCCCTGTGCTGTCAGCTGGTCCTGTATGGACTGTTTGCTTTAGCGCAGGTCAAACAGCAGAATGTCTCTCTGAGGAACGGGGGGAGTGGATGCAGTCGGAAATGAAAAGGCCATGAATTCATGAATAGTAAGTGTTTAGGTAAACTTTCTTTAGGGCGTCATCCACTACATTCCCGTGGGAGTGCTGGGATAAATCTTTTCGAACAATGACTTGCAGTACAAATAGTACTGAGATATATTTTAGTTTTAAGGTACAGTAGTTAAGGTAAGTTGCAATCAATCTGTTAATTCTTCAATTCTGTTAATTCAAACTGCCATGATCACATATTTCTTAGTCATAATATATGGGCAGGACATTTCAGACACTATTAAAAAAAAAACTCAATAGATAGATACTAAATCAATAGATACCAGCACATTGCAATTATTTAATATTTATTTAAATTGTTTTGTTAAATATTCCACCTTCTCATCTGTTGCTAAAACGTAATGCTACCCTGAGACACATTTAAACAGTTCCTGTGCTTATCTATTACCAATATAAGGTATTACACCCATATAAGAAATAATATGATTTTTATTACACTTCGCTTTTCCACTGCGTTACTGAGTGAGTGCAAGAGGCATGAGAGAGAGAGAGAGAGAGAGAGAGAGAGGGGGATCACTTACTGATGCAGGGGGCGATGGGTGAGCGACTCTGCTGGTAGCCTTTAGCACAGCGGTTGCAGGTTATACCAGTCACACCATCCTTGCACGGACACTGGCCTGTGGTCTGGTTACAGGTCTTCCCTGCAGCACCGACTGGGTGACAGTCACATGCTAAAAAAAGGACATGATATTTTAAATTTAAAGAAAAGTTTTAAAAACAACAGTGGAACATTTTCTAATTAGGAAATCTAAAACATTACACTTTTTAGACCCCTTCCACATGGATAGAGTGAATTAATTTTATGTGTAGAATCAATTATGTAATTACATACAATACTCTGACTAAGCTAGCAGGTATCTACATTTATTTACTAAAGGTTTTTAGTTTTAAACTATTTATTCACAGAAACCCAACCATTTACATTGTCTTAAAGAATTAAAATAAATTTTCCCTAGTATTTATTTATTTATAGCTTTAACAACTTTTCAATGACTGTAATCGTTTTGACCAAAACTAAACAAAACTTAATTTATTTGTATCATGTGCTTTTTCTGGATTTTTGGTTGATATTCTGTCTCAATCCTTTACCATAAACCTATGATATTAATTATAGACCCTTCATTTCTTTGTTAATTATTAATTTTAATTATAGACCCTTCAATACTTATTTCCCCCACTGTATATATAAAACATGAAGTTGACAGCAAAATAAGACAAATCCAAAATGCTCAAAAACCAGGTGGCAACCTGTCATGGTTTGCTTAAGAGATGGAAGTTTAAACCTTCTAAAATGAGGTTATAATGTGCCAATGCCTGTGCCTCTTTCCTGTATTGGACAATATATTTTTTAAATCTTTTTTTTCATTAATTTTTTTATTAAGTCATAGATTATGTGGTACACCCAGAGGCACAACTCGCGGTGTACAAGCTTTTTACAACAAACAAAACGTATCAAATAAATATAAACATTTTTCCTTCTTGTTCCATGTGTAACTACAGTCATAGATGAGCTGTTATACAAAAATAATGCACTTCTTTTGACCAATTAGATTTATCAGTGTGCTATAAAGTCTATCAACTAATCATCTTTTTTTAAACGATCTTTTAACAATTGTCATTACAAAGTGTTACCTAGATGAACTGCTGTGAAAACTGCAGTGCTCTTCATGAGTGCACATATTGAAACTTAGGCTTGGGGCTATTTAAGCTTGCAGAGTGAATTGCCCTCTGAACTACTATATAGTCTGGAACGTTATTTGGAGAACCCACTAAAGAGAAATCTCCTTTTCAGGATTCAGGATTGCACAGTTATGGCCTGCACCTGTGAACATTTGAGTGTAGGCAAGTTCATGTGGAAGGAGGCCATCAAACTCATGGTGTGTGAGCATAGGCATATCAGACAACTTTGACCATGTGGGGACATTCTTGCTTGTACTGCATTAATAATTAAAGTCAATGGAAGGTCCTCACAAGAATAGTGAGATGAAAGTGTGTACGTGTGTGTGTAAGTTTCCTACTTTCATGTGTAGGGCCCACACACTGCATGCCAATGTATGTGTGGGTTGCACATTGTCACTGGGCCTGTTCTCGCATATGTGTATCTGTGTGTGTTTTAAATCCCTTTGTGCTTCACTGTAGGTTTGTGATCTGTCATGTAGACCTCTCGCAGTCTTCTCTGATTGAGTTTCCAATGTAAAGGCTCTTAGCAGGCACAGCCGCTGCAAATAAAGCCTGAATAACATTCACCATTAACGGGGCAGCACGGCACACTTCAAAGCCGCTCTGCTTAAGCCTTTAGTTAGGAGGATCGGACATTAAAAGTGAGAATTTCGTTGCGTGCTCGTGCTGCCAAACGTTTACCATAAAGTTGCATGTTTGAAGTCCCGGCCCAGACCTCTTCATCAGGCCGGTAGGTTTTTATGGAACCGAGAAGTAATTTGAAAACAGCTTGAGGCAAGCCAGTCTCAGGAAATCTGTTGAGCAATTAGTGAGGGCTGGGAGGCACCCGTGAAGATCAGACATCACTCATGGAATTTAAACAAGACAATATCCTGACACTGTTTGGGTACAGTGAAGAGGCTGAGGGTAAACATTACAATGGTTACCTTTTTATCTCTTACTTTTGTGCATGATTATATTGAAGAACAAAAGAAAAAAAAATTACACTTTCCATGCTAAATTAAATCCAGTCTGTTACTGTACAACTATGACTTCATGAAATAGGCATTGTTTTTTCCCCCACTGTTGCCCTTTCCAGCATGAACATAAATTATGTTCCTCAGACTTACTCTGACGTGAAAATCCTGTCTGAGTAGAAGCAGAACGTACAGTATAGGACAATTATAAATGAAATGGTACAAGAAACAATGGGATGGAGACATGACTTAAACCAAATGAGTGGCTGGTCTATTTTGAAATGTCCTCAGGAGAAGCGGATATTTTAAAACCAGCAGGACATATGGTATAAGCCGATACTGTTGACATCAGTAGAATGAAAGTCTAGCAAATTTCTACTATTTTCATCGGTGTATGCTTTCCCTTGTTCTATTTTAACCTATGAAGGGATCAATTGTGATTAAAGTGCACTTCAGAGTAACAGAGATAAGAGGTAGGATTTTGAACTAAGGTGTTTGGAATTTCTGTGTACACTTGACATGGACACTTCATATTAGTCATAGCCAGATTTGTGTACTTGAGCCACCCACCAGCGAGCCTACCTGCCATTATATTAAAGCACTTACTGTACCCCCTCGCACAGCCCACCACAGAGCACTTCAGACCAAAGCAGAAGTACTAATGAAGGTTGAAAGTGGGTTGTAAGGAGCTGCTGGCGTGGCAGTGGAGTGTAGTCAGAAATGTTCCATCAGAGAGGAAAACATACCGAAACACACACAAAAAAGAGAAGATGACAGGCTGTGATATAGGTAAGGTAGAAGGCAGGGAGCAAAAGAAACAGAAAGCGCGAGAGAGAAAGAGAGACGAAGAAATTAAAACAAAAGGGTATAACTGTGGAAAGTGACATGTTGTTTACATTGCCTTGATGAAAGATGAATTAGTTGATCAAGGAAATAAAGCATGAGGCATTCCACACTGCCACTGGAGGGGGATTTGGTTCTGAACCGTATTCCCTGCTCGGTCTTTCACGGACAGCCGCATAAGCCACGTTTGCGGGAATGAGTTCCCGATTTTCTCCTGAGCGCCTCTGGCATGATGACCCATTTCCCATCCAAAACAAGCAAGTCGAGATGGTTGGCTGACTCGAACAATAAATACCAACGTCACGAGTGCAGAGTTTGTCACCAGAGGAGAGCACGGCAATCAGGCTGTTTACCTTTCGGTCCCATCGGTCCACAGCTAAATAAATGAGAGTGAGGGACTGGAAGCTGTCTGCCCTCGTATTAACAGCTGCTGCGCTATGGCGGCTACATGTTAGGCCCATTATGAGAGAGGCATGAAACGCTGTAACCAGCATAGCCGTATCCTTTCCCTTCTGCCCTCTGAGCATCCCAAATATAGCCTGTGTAAATGTTTGCGCTGGCAGGAGTGACTCTGCATTGCTGAAAACCATTTGGAACCTCTTTATGAATCAGCGGCATTCCTCTGGTGAGAATATAAAGTGATGACAGTGAAGCATGGGGCCGTATTGGCCATCAATTAAACCCTGGGTCTGGGATCGAACAACCAAGGAAAATTAAGCCAGTTAAGTGAGTGCATAAGCAACTGCTTATATCGATTATGTTGAAGTTTGTTGATGCTTTCAGCCAAGCCAAAGCACATTAGCTGAAGTGAAGTGAGAATAAAGCTTCTGCCCATATTGTGTGTTTGTGTGTGTGTGTGTGTGTGTGTGTGTGTGTGTGTGTTAGTTAACAAGATAACAGGCAGAAGGGCACAGACAGTTAGACTGAAACTGTGGAATCCAGCTCAGGGCCAAATGGAATGCAAACATGGCGGTGGATAAAAACCACACTGTGGTTTGTTCACAAACTCTTCAGCAGCTGCACTTACTATAAAATATGTGATGGCTCCAATGGGTAAATGATAAATAAGTTTGACAAGATCTCTTGCCTGAAAGTTTTGCAAGTTTACATTGTCCTTTGTTGTGTTTCATGCTGGCATCCCTTCAATCAGATACAGCTTTCTACTAGATTAAATATTTCTTTTTCCCCATAAACCTCAAAAACACCAAATTTCATTACAGAGGTAGTAAAAATATGAAATAACACTTTTTTTTTTTTTTTTTTTCCAAAGAAACGAGTCAGGTAAAAGATTTTCTCTACGGAAAGATCTACCATTTTGTTTAGGAGGTGACTGTTAACATTCACTTCTGGTTAGAATTTTTATGCAGCCTCTCTCTGTTTTCTTGCTTTGCACACGTCACTTTGTGCTCACATGCGGTTTGTGTGCTTTATCCTTCTCCAAGTTAAATGAATACAATCCAGTAAAATAATAGAGGGCCTGGTTTCTTGAGCCATGAATATTAAACTTTCTTCTAATGATGGAAATTTACACTGAGTAAATTTCGACTACATGCATGTTAAGGGAGCTGTAAACTAAGAATTGCGTTGGCTTCCTTTTGGTTTTCCGGTTTCCTCCAAATGTCCAAAAAACAGGCGGGTAGGTCGATTGGCTGCTCTACATTGCTCGTAGGTGTAAAAAATATGTGAATGTGTGTGTGCTTTGTGCATGGTGCCCTGAAATGGACTGGCATTCCATCAAATACATTCAGTGTTCCCAGATCCGCTTTGACCCTGACCAGGATAAAGCACTTACTGAAGATAAGAAGAATAAATAAGAATGAGAATAAGAATAAGAATTAATAAATTCTGTCAGGAAAGGTAACAAACAGCATAAGAAAGATTGCCTCATGGCAATATGTTTTTTTTTACTAAATACCACCATGCACTGGTGTGTGTGTATGTGTGTGTGTGTGTGTGTGAGTGTGTGTGTGTGTGCGTATGTATCCATGTGCAGGTGTGCTATGAACAGGAAATGCGTAGGCTACACATAAAGATAATTTCACACTGTGCTTTGATTTGTTTTTCTTTGTGGTATCTGATACTCAGTTAGCTATAAGATTAACTGGAATAGTGCAGGTGGGCATGGGATCATTTACTGTAGCAGTATTTCAGCTGCTTTCTTTTCACATCTTATAGAAATTAGATGGTAGACCGGGCTGTTGTGCATTATGTCTTTCAATTAACTTTTCTTTATTGAATTAAATCCCTCTTAAACACACTTTTCTCAGAAAGTTACATATACATATTTGGCCTGGCTCCCCAAAAGAAGTTGCAGCAAACAACTAATGGGATTTGAAATGACTAGGACCCTCCAAGGCATCATTAAAACTTGGAAGGATGCTGGACTGTCAACTTCATAAAAGTAATGTGGTCAGGAAAAAACCTTCAATTAAACTTGGTGATTTGGTGATTGCATCAGTAGAAAAAAGCAACTGTGTTTCATCGTCAAAGTAAAAGCTTTTCCACATGCACAATGTGACAAGGACTAAACAGCTGTGTGACCATAAGGAAACCACTTGTTAGTGAGACTAATCAGAAAAAAAATGCTTCAGTTTGCTACAGAGCATAAAGATTGGATTTTGAAGCATTGGAAAAAGGTCATGTGGTCTGATGAGTCCATATTCCAAGCGATGGGTGTGTCAGGGTAAGAAGGGTAGTACATTGAAGTGATGCATCCATCATGCATAGTACCCACTGTACAAACATCTTGAGGCAGTGTTATGATCAAGGGCCAACCTTCAGTTCTGAAAAATTAGGCCAATGTAGATGTAGAAAGTAAAATGTGCAGTTCCTCGATATCAACTGGGAGCTACCTCCAAACGTGAGTCAATCCCCACAGACTCCCATGTTGAAATGGCCAACATTACAACAGAAATAAACATGTTTACTTCCTGATACAAAAAATGTTTTTGGTCTCCATAGCAAGATTTTCCATTTATGAAAACTGTTTTTTTCAGTTAAAATTATATCAAGCCATTAAAATTACACATAAATAGGGGCAGGCTAGCTGCTTGCTGTCTGCTATGCATCAATTTAACTAACCAGATAACTGAAAATGTTTATTTTAACTTACCACAAAAAAAGTAAGTGTTAACACAGGAAGGTGTGTAGGGTATGGATGGCAGTGTTCAATCAAAATGCAAAGAAACATAAGCAATTAAATTAGCATTTAACGCTAGCATTAGCTAGACATTTAAGCTATTTTAATGCTAAGCTAGCTAGCTTGTTGTAAATGAGGTACATAGACATGTTCCAACCAACGGCCAGGTGCTGTTAGCTCCGCCCATATGCCCATTTATGGATGGAGTCAGCTCCTGCCAAGATGGCAACAACTAGAGCCATAAAACTGATGTTCAGAAAGCTGTGGGTGGCATCATGGGGTGTTTGTCCAGTTCTTTTGATGTACTCTATGATTACAATCTGGGGTTGCTTCAAGTTGGTCATGTCTAGGCTCACCAAAGTCAGCTGACTACCTGAATGTACTGAATTACCAAGTTATCCAAATAATGATTATTTTTCCTTCTCTGACAACACAGGCACGTTCCCAAAGTGAGATTGTGAAAGAGAGGTTCTGAGTATATGAAGAATTATTTTCACCAATGAACTGGTCACCAGATTGCCGTAATCAAAGTTAAAGGTGGTCGAACCATGTATTAGAGCAACTTTTTGTTTTGGCCACAAATCTTGTCATGTTACTGAGACAATGTAGAGAAAGCACAACCTCCTCTTTCCTGAACACTTTCCTATGATGGAAAACTGACTGTTTCAAAGTGCTGACACCGAACATTTCATTCACAAATGGTAAATAACTGTCTCCTAACAGAAAAATATATCAATGATTATATGCTTTTCTTTGCTTAATAACATCACATCTATTATTAGTCTTAAATTATGTGACGTGTACTCTGTACAGGTCCCTGTGAATGTGCTATTTCTATAATGATACAGTAACATAAACCTATCATTTATGTTATAATAATGATAGCGTTGTTGTATACAGTGCTGATGGATCAGTTGCAATAGGTCACACATAAGTGAAAATAACACACGTACTGCTAGAAGGCTCTTATACTGTATATTATCAACCAAAACTGGATATTGGCTGTGGTTTATTTTTACATATGTAATTTTGTGTTATGTTGCCGAATCGTTTTTTTTTTCAAAACTGATGAAGTAAGTGCAGTTCTTCAAGTGATCCCAGACATTTTGACTCCTGGATGTCATCTGGATTGATTCCTGATAAGATTTTAACCACATGCTTCTACACTTGTAGTCAAATGTGTTTCCAGTTAAGCACAGTGAAATCTGTCTGATGTATTGTGTGTACCGTGAAACGCATCACATTGCACATTTTTAGTTTTAGTCAAAAAAAGTTTTTTTTGTTTTTTTTTAAAATAAAAAACGTGCAATGTTCTATTTTCCTTTCCTTAAAAATGACATCTTACAGCACTCGCATGTTATTCTGAAAGCTATTTATTTGATCAAACATGGCTTCATTTACACTTATAACAATATCAAACTAATATGTCTGAAAACCTCATGAGATTTATGTGATCCAAATGAATGATGCATGCGAGTAATCATAACCTGGACAGGCATACTGAATCTCAGTATGGCAGCGTAGAAGTTGGATTTGCACTTAATGCTACAAGTAATTAAAGTGAGAATTTAAATCTGAGCTTTTCTTTTTTTCAGATTATTTAACAATACATCTGAAAGATTTATCTGTTGATATTTCTGTTAGTTTGTGTCAACTAGTTTCTACTTGGTGTCAGGGTTACCAGGGGTTCAGTTTTTGGACTGGATAGTGTCTGTCTCTGTTGTCTGGTGCCCTGTCGGTATTGTTGACTGTTTGAAGACTCCTATTTTACCCTGTCTCCAGGTCTTTTGTCTCTATTTGGTATCCATATTCCCCACTTTTCAAGTGCCTTCCGTGCTTTATCTGTGGAAGTAAAGCGTGTTTGCTTGCCTTCCTGTGCTAAAAGTACAAATTTACATTTTTTATCTGTTTTCCTGATTGTTTACTGTAAATTGCTTCACTCAACATAAAACTTGTAGTCAAATGAAAAAATATTAAAAACATTAAATATTGTTTTAAAGTTATTTACTACTTAATGTTATTACATTTATCTAGGGTTAGGGTTTATCACCTTATGTGACTAGAAAGGCACCTCTATAAATATCATTATCATTATTATTATCATTATTATTATTAGTAGTAACATATTAGACTGCATGTTTTTTTATACATTCAGCCAACACATTCAAACCTGGGGTTCCTGCTCATTAATAATAACTTAATACATCTACAATTTTTATTTATTATTATTTATCAAATCATCTTAAATACTTAAACACAGTTTTGAAGAATAGTTCTCCAGACCTCCTGAGAAAATTTTTGTCTCTCATTTTGGCATGTTTTTGGCTCCCATTTACAGTCCAGTCCTTACACCTAACTGTACCTAACCAGTTTTAGTGTACTGTTTTTTGTTTGGTAAAACACAAAGTGACGTATGAATCATTCATATTCAGATGATCTGGCTGGAACAAACAAGAGGGGGAATGAGGTTGCTGCTGAGGTTGTTTTTAAATGATATTTGTAGGCACATTGCAGCCTGTCGCAGTAAAAAGTTTGTTTACATTTTCTCAATTTAATATATTTAATACATCATTTCATTTCATTTAATATGAAGAAATGAATGATGATTCAAGATTTTTACACAGTACTGTATTTCTGTGAAGTGACAATGTTTTGTGACAATGTCGACTATTAAAAGCTTTATATAAATATAAAATTAATTGAAAGAAATTTATTATACTTTTACCGTGTTGAGTTTTTTCCGAAATTCAAAACCTTTCCACATACCTTTGCAGGCTCGTCTGTGTGAGATGGGCTTCGTCATGTCTCGGTAGTAGCCCTCTTTGCAGTAGTGACAGTGGCGTCCGGCGGTGTTGTGTCTGCAGTTGAGGCAAACTCCTCCGCTCCTGCGTCCTGAGAGCTTATACAGCTCCATGTTGAACCGACAGCGGCGAGCGTGTAGGTTACAGTGACAAGCTAAAGAATAAAAAAGGGACAAAAAGTTGAAATGTTAAAATAAAGAAGATGAAAACAAGAACATGCTAACATGATCTCAGGTGTAGCAAATATAAATCAAAAAGAATCTCTCCACAAATAAGAGATACAAGACAATCCTGAAAGAATAATAATAGAGCTACTGGACACTACATTTTAAAAACATTACGGATTTATAACCCTAAATAATACAGCTAGTCCAAAATGCACGATTCCTGCTAACATTAATCACACCTCTCAACATGGCTGGTTTTAGCACAATACTTCTAATTGATTTTTCAACAGTCACAGCATAATACCGCTAGCCCTCTGGCCAAAGCATAATGACATGTTTCAGTGAGCTGAGCCGGGCTGAGAAAAGTTCATAGTAAGAACGGAGACGTATCCTGGAGTCCTGAGAAAACTTTGCTATTTTCATGACTTCACTGGATCTTTGGGATTTTGTCCATTCCAGCAATTTATTAAAAGACAAATGTTTCATAAAACGAATGGGCAGGAGTACAAGAAGCAAGAATATTACTTTTTCTGTCTCTTGTGCTCTCTCTCTCATACATGCTGCATGTACAGGCGCACGCACACACACACACACACACACACACACACACCTGCTCAAGGATTTGACCCATGAACTTTCCCAGCCACTGACATCAGGCATGAAATTGAGATTTTCCCCCCATGAGATCTCAACTTTTTATGGACGCAATAATTAAAGTTTTTGATATCCTTTAAGTAAAACCATATTCCTGTAAGCTAGTAAATCATTGCTACATATAGCACATGCTTCATGAATATTACTTAAGAAAAGATATCATAGGGTGAATATACTTGGTATATAGGTTTTATTATAATTTATTTTTTACTCCTACCTATTCTGTTTATAACTAAAGAGCATGTGCTGTGATGCAATCAGATTAGTGAGATTTTTTTTTAATGGGAGAATAGTAGTAAGGTGGAGAAATGTTTGAGCTTCATATTTTCCCTCAAAAAAAAAAAAAGTGGAGTGAAACGTGGCGTATGGCGAACAGACACTGAGCATGTGTTCTACTAGGAAAGCATTCATCAGATGGAAATATGGCCAGTTTTATAATTCAGCGCATGGCCCTTAAATGGAAATTCATTCGAAAGCATTGAAATGTAATCACGGTCTGATACAAGGCTGTGTAATCTTTCAGATTATGTTACGGATAACTGTTTTGGGCTTGGGCAGATCACCAATAATATGAAACATTTTCCGAAGGGAAACAGAATGACTATGTTTCTGCAGAAAGGAATTCCACGTTTTTGTAGTTCTGCTTCAGTGATTATTTATGAGGCTGTCTTTCACGCAGCAGAACCAACTCGTGTGCGTGCAGGTGCGGAGGAGAAAGGCCCTCATCACGGCTCATTCTCTTTTAACCTCTCCATCTGTGGCTTTGGCTTTGAGGTTACTGCTCCAAGATGGAAGCGATAGACTAAAACGCTACATGCCACAAAAACACACTGTTCAGCCCATATAATACGCAGTGCTCTGGTCCAGCTCACACCTGCTTCAGAAGGCAGGCAGCAGTTACTGGCTGCATGGGGGTCATTACACGAGCATAAAAACTTAGACGCACACACACACACGCGCACGCGCGCACACACACACACACACACACACACACATGCCTACAGGAAGAAGGTGTGAGGCAGCAGTCAAGTTTTTTATCCGCACACACCTCGAGCACTTGGACCACTCAGCACGTCCACAGTATACAAAATCCAGGCTTTTATCTTACGCTCTTTGTTTCGCCCTCTGATATCAGACACCATTCATTTCCACTCTCAGTCTTTTTTGTGCAAATGAGAAAAGCAATTCCAAAGCAATTGTACTTTAGAGTAAAGTGCTGCCTTTGTTTTTACAACACTTTGAATATAAGAAAGCTGAAGCGGGTCTTAAGAGTTGGTGTAAATTTACCACCGCTATTCTAAAAACGCATTATACCAAGACACTGCCGAAAGCTCGATCCGGATCTGGACGGTTTTGTTCTATATGCTATTGTTTCTGTAGTAACAACTTATTTGCTTGGCACGCCACTTGCTCCAAACCCGATTAAAAACATGCTCTTTTATTAACAGGGCATAATTTTCTGTGATTATTATTATTATTTTTTTTTTGCCATTTTTGTAAGGAGGCTTTAGTGTCAGTACTATGTACTGTAACACTCATGAGTAGAGCTGTACCTTTAATTCTTCCAACATGGGAAAGCGATCATGAACAAAGGCTTTGCAGCTTCTTGATTACATGACACGCTAAATTTTCTCTCTTATTAACTGTTAGCCATAAACCGTTTTAAAATCTAATTTGAGCAAGCCTAACCTTGCGTGTGTGAATACTGAAACAGTGATTATTAAAGCATTATCATAGCAGCTGGCCAGAGCCTCTTTTAATGAGGACTGTGCTATCTCTACCACACTGCAATGCTGTCTATCTCCAGCTAACTGTCTCTCAGCGCCGATAAGCTGCTGCTCCGATAAGCCATATTTAGAGCAACAGGCCAGAAATTATTTGAGTCACAGAACCGTGGATGACCACAGGGGCAGAGACGGCGGATGTTTTTACTCGAGTTTCGGTAAAATATCCAGGTCAAAAAGCTTTGACTGCTATGCCATTGTGTGTTTGGTTAAGTTTTTTTTTGCGTTTCTGTTCCTGCTGTTGACTAAAATTTTATTACGTGCCGGAAGTCTAACATGCAAATTCTGCTTTATCGTGATTTTTTTACATCAACTTCATGGTCAATATGTTCAACATTGTCAATCATTTTTAACATGAGTAAAATGCTCATGTTTACAGCTTCAGGCAACACAGACAAATCTCTGTTTCTGCTTTGAGTTTTTTTTATGATCCTATTTATTCATACAGTATATAACTTTTCATTTATCCACTATATGAGCTATTCCTCTGTCTATTAAAGCTTTATTCTATTTTTAACTTTTCAAGAAGCTGACAAGGTTTCATGACTAATTTCATTCATGAGTTATATACACACACACACACTCATATATGTGTGTGTATTAGTGATGGGAAGTTTGGATAATTTAGTGACAATTTCTTTTTAAAACTCATTCAACAAAATGAACAAATCTTTTTTTGAGTCATTTAGTTCATTTCGTTCTTTTGATGAGAAATAAAATAAAGTGTAATAAACAATAAACAGAACTACATACACACGTCTACATACACAAACAAAGCAGCTCATCTCTCATATCTTCTGGTCCAAATCGTTCGTTAATTTGTGCCGTGACTCCAATACTGTAGATGCTATGCAGAGCATTACACAGGAAACAGAATTGAGCGGTTCTTCTCATAAGTCTTCTAGTCCGAGTCATTCATTATTTTAAATCTATTGCGCTGTATATCGTATATGGGAGTCACATGACAAAAGAACGAACGACTCGAGGACTAGAGAAGAACCGCTCAATTCTGTTTCATGTGTAATGAACTGCATAGAGTCTATGGGAGTCACATGACAAAAGAACGAACGACTCGAGGACTAGAGAAGAACCGCTCAATTCTGTTTCATGTGTAATGAACTGCATAGAGTCTATGAGAGTCACGTGACAAAATAACCAACGATTCGGATCAAGACTCGAGAGGTACTCATTTCTGTTTCCTGTACATAACCTACGGAGATTTTGCGATGATTTGCGCATTCGCGTCCAATAGAAAATTAACAAATCACTCTCTGAGAGTACTCGTTCTTCTGAGTCACGTTAAAGACTCGTTCAAAAAGAACAAATCATTCATGAACAACCCATCACTAATATATATACAAACTGTCAATCCGTCACTCACTCATCGTCTATACTGTACCACTTTATCCTGTATATAGGGTCGCAGGGGGCGTGGAGCCTATCCCAGGAGAGGCAGGGTACACCCTGGACGGGGTGCCAATCCATAGCAGGGCATACCATACACACACATACCTGCACACCCACACTTACACACATTCACACACTACAGGAAATTTAGTAATGCTGATTAGCCTAATTTGCATATCTTTGGACTGTGGGAGGAAACTGGAGTACCCAAAGGAAACCCACCTAGCACAGGGAGAACATGCAAACTCCATGCACCCAGAGTTTAAGACGGAAATCCAACACAGACCCTGAAGGTGCAAGGCCACAGTGCTAACCATTACCCCACCACTATGCTGTGTTCTTTTTGACATGATATAAAATCAGATGGACTGTCTTTATAATGTAAAAATATTTTTATTTTTACTTTTATTGCCACTTTTTTAAAGAAAACTTGTAACTTGTAATATATTTTATTGATCTTTTTCTCTGTTAGCTGAAATATGGATTGAAATGTTTATGAGGGCAAAACTGAAAGTAAGGCAGTTTTTTTAATAGTTTTTATATTGACTTATATATGTTGTTCAAACTACACAGGTTAGTAACTCTATACACAGGTTAGTAACTCTATACACATATAGTCTCTATAAGCCATGCATTTGCACCATCACTGAACTCATTGAAAACCTCTTTGAAAATCCCCTTTGTCAAAGTTGATGGTCTCCCACGGCGCAACAGAATATTTACAAAGATGACACTATTAACAAGAGCAATGTGCAAAGATGAACGAAGAAGTTTAAAGAACGGGAAACCAGCATTGAAGACAAAACCACACAGTGGGAGACCATCATATGTGACAAATTTTCAAAGAGGATTCAACAACTGGGTTCAATGATGGCGTAAGTGCATTGCTTGTGATGGAGACCATGTTGAGTAGTACCTTCATATAGAGAAAGAGTTTTCAACAACCTATGTCAGTTAATCTATAATGCCACTTTTGCATTATTTTCAGGTTTAGCCCTGGTAATAATCAGTAACTAGCCCAACTACCAATCGCAGGAAGATCAGATTGGGCCTCATAGAATATAAAACTGCTCATCTAACTTATTATTATCTCATGGATCAACTACAGCAACAATGCTGGGCTGCACCCCCTACCAGCTTACAGTGTTAAAGCACTACAGATGATGAAAATAAGGGAAATAGTATGCAGTATAACAAACCAACACACATAAAACAGTACACACTTTCCAGTATTCTTCTTCTGTTACCTCCCTTCCCCTTCAAAGTTCCACACATTGGTAATTGGTAAACTGCATTTTGTTGCTGAGTACCTATACTGTGCAATTTGTAACAAATGTATCTATATCTATATATCAATTAACATTATTAACATACAATAGTAACATTTGTAGTTCTGCTCCATATATTAACAAATGTGTCGAGCACTTATTACAGTCGTTGTGTTCACATATACTGTATTCTTGCTATAAATATCTTGCATTCCACCCATACCCAGTTTCCTTTCCAATTTGGTCACCTGTCCTGTATCCCACAACAGCTACCAACTAGGGAAGATGAAGGTTAGCATGTGCTTCCTCTACAGTGACATACAGTGTCAGCCAACTGCATCTTTTTGAATTGGTGCTCATGCTGCATGAGGGCAGAGGAAAACACTATCTGCTCTGTTTCACACATACATTAATTCACAGACGTCCACTATGATTGACAGGAGAGAGAGATTGCCATCCTGCCCATGCCAAGAGCATGGACTGTTTTGCTTTCTAGGATTTCTCTCCGTAGATGGCTGTTGTATTGTTGGGATTGAGGAGTTCTTAGAATTTTGGACTTTAAATGTAAAAGAAAAAAAATAATCCAGATGTTAGCCAGGACAATTTTATTTCACAAACTATTCAAATTCAATAATATTCTAGCTGCTTATTGGGGCCATAAATATTTTCATTCTTAAACTTTCCACTGACACGGCAACGCACGCTCAAAATTGACATTATTAATAGCACTGCTTGTTTTGTCAGGTACAGTGTGATATAAACCTACTAAATTTAAGTGACCAGTCAAATCAATTAATAACTATAAGTTATTAAGTTCTACGTTAATCGTGGGTTGTGAGTTCGATCTCTGCAACTAAATTACCAAAAATTTATAATTACAGAGCCCTTGGCCATTCCTCATACACACCTGGTTCTCAGACATCACTGCTCTATAGCACGTGTGTCTAAAGCACGTGTTACCATCAACTCTACTATGGGATATGATGGGATTATATACTGGCTCGGATGCAAGTCACTTAGATGAAAGTGTCTGACAAATTAAGGTAAATATTTATCACTGTACCTGGATCCGGCTATATCTACAGGTGTTCTCTGATTCAGCCACAGACAGACGAAAGTCTCTTTCCAAAAGTTTGGGCAAAGAAAGGCATTCCTCCAAAATAGCTGTTTATCCCAGATCAATTAACCTCTCACTGCCTGAAGTCCGTAATTACCGTTGGCCCATTATGGTCGTGTGGTGAGTGCCAAGTTAAACAAAACGCTCATCTTCTTGACACACTATGATGTGAGAGACTGACATTTCAATCGTCAACGGATTAACACTTGTGTCAGAAACACTCTCTCCGCATCCTGGAGCACACTTTCACTCTGTCGCAATGCTTAATCGCATTGCGATTTCAAAATCTGTTTGCTTTTATCATTTTTTTTTTTCAGCTACGCGGTTGTGCTTACTGTAAGCAGTTTTAATGCCACAAATCTCCTTTTGTATTTGGAGTTTGGTTAAAGGAGAGGGTGGGGTTTGGGTGAGACTATGTGCTATGTCTGGTTGGGTGAGTGTGTGCAGGTGAGATCTTGTCTAGCCCTGTCTGAGTGTCCCTGTCTGGGGGACATCTCCGAATTTCCCTGCTTGAATGAGAACATGGAAAACTGCATGAGTGTTGCAGGCTGTCAACAGGTTTTGTATCAGGATCCTGAGGAAAACACAAGCGCCGGTGTGCAGACAAGTTAAACTAAAAAACTCGGTACGTCTGAAGGGCAGTTAAAAAAATAAATAAATGATAGAAGTAGAACTTTATTAGGAACATTTATTCCGAAGCCCACACAAAGCACTTGTATGACTTGCATAATGTAACTCAAGAGTACTATGTGGGTGAGACATCCATTTAAATTCTGAGAGCATGCATTAAATCATCAACACTTTCTGGTACTTAGGGATGCACACAGGCAACAATTATTCTATTTTAAGTAGTATGTCATGATATGTATCCTTGTACAGCCTTTTTATTTATTTATTTTCCAATGGAGAGACATTTAATAACAATTAAAATAATGTCCTTGAGAGTAAGTATAAAAAAGACTAAAACAAACAGTATCGATGTAACATTTGTAAAATATTCAGATTCTCTTTTTTTTTCCCCCAGACACTGTCAACACATTTCAAAAAGCAGCTGCTGCTTCTTTGGCAGAGCGAATTATAACAACAGCTTGGGCAGGGTGACATCAACACAATTAATTTTCTTTACAACTTTCTGGAATGCTTTTGATGGCAATTGTAAAAAGAAACATATTGGCTAGCTGTGAGTAGACTGATTTATTTGATTTCTTTGTTTCATAGACATGCCTTTGGCACAGAATCACCTTGGCATTTTATGAAACAATTATAGATGAAGGGAACATGGTAGTGATCGATGCAATGATTTTTTTTTTCCTGTTTACTTGAGTCATACTGGTGGGATCACTCTTGAAGCAGAATTTTACAGGGTTTTCAGATGCAGATTGTTTTATTTCCGTTATGTTCATACAGGTCGTGTTGATACGCAGGTGAGTGAACTTAGAACTAGATCACAAGATGGCATTTAGCCAGAAAGTGTTGCTAATTAAATGCCTCGTTAAACTGAATCACTCATTACTCTACTCAATGATGGCGATTTTTCCTTTTTATTTTTTTTATCTTGTTGATAACTGAAAACGTTGACTGGTTACAAAACTGCATGACTTGGAAAGCTTGCATTTTCATTATCCTTTTTAAAACATTTAAAACATTACATTCCTGTCCTGTGTGGGGTCAGGGAACAGCCAGTGCAGTGTTTTTTTCCTTTTCGTTCTTTTATAAAGCACATGTCAGCACTACAAATGAAGAAATACATGGGAGTGTCCTGAGTAAAAGTCAACCTTCCCTAGACAAAACAAGAAGTACAAAAATGGAAGGTAATATTTGCATCCTCTATACTTTCTAATGTTTTGCACATCTCTGACCAGACGTTTTTTATTACTGGGAATTCCTAAAATATACGTTCAGGCTTTATTTCTCACATATACATTACTGCACAGTTAAATTTTTTATTCTTCGTATACCACAGCTTTTTTTTTAGTAGGTGGGGTCAGTGTGCAGGGTCAGCCATTATACGGCACCCTTGGAGCAGACAGGGTTAAGGGCCTTGCTCAAGGGTTCCAACAGCGGCAACCAGGCGGAGCTGGGGCTCGAACCGCCGACCTTCCCATCAGTAACTCACAGTGAGTCACAGCAGTGAGAGTCTTCCCCTGTGAACTGTACTTTCTGCTTCGGGGTAATAAAGAATCTAATTAAGCACTTCCAACCAAATTCTCACCAGGTGTGTGTGTGTGTGTGTGTGTGTGTGTGTTAGTGCGCTTCCACTGAAAACCACAACAGTTAAACTTTATTCTCATTTGAAATCTCTAATTTTACTTTCTTTTCCCATTTATTTTGACAACGTCTGTGGAATGAGATTTTATATAATACTTCAATTTGACTCTGGGTGACATGCTCCAAAAACTTCTTTCGGCACTGGGTCAAATATTTTATAACCTGACCAACTTGATGACATAATCATAAAAACCTAGAAGTCTTGCTTTTCCAGGGTGACGATTTTGGAAATCTTGTAGTTGTCCTTTATGTGCTATTGAGTAACATGTTGTTATTTCTTTGGTTATTCAGGTGTTAAATCTAAGGTCTACTTGATTAGGCTTAAAATTAGGGTCACCAATTTTAAGTAGAGATTTAACACATGGATTTTACATTTTGTTTATAATAATTTGCCCTTATTACCTATTTTTTCATAAATTGGAGGCTCCTTAATTAGTCATGTTTCAATGTTTTTGCACCTGACAGCTAATCTTGGTTGCATAAATTCATCAAAACCCTCATTATGATATAGATATTTTCAATCATCTCTCGCAGTGTGGTTGCTCTGTTTCAGCGTGTTGTGAAAACTCCCTAAAGGTGACAGGGATAAGAGCAAAGCTGTGAATCTCTTTAGTGTAGCTAACACGAGGTATTCCTCCTATCGCCTTTGGGGATAAATTGCAGTAGCGTGTTCCCTTCAAAGGTTAAATTATCTATCTCTAATCTGACTTCTAGTCGCTTTCAATACCTGTCCACCACTAACCGGAGTGCATTTTGTGCTGGGAGACAGGATTAAAGATTAACAGATAAGAAAGGTTAATGAGCAAGAAAGCATCTCTAGCTGAATGTTTTAGCAACAAGAAGATAAAGAGATCTGTTTGGGTTTATTTTGATGGGGGGACACTGCACAGGAGACAAAGCTTTGCAGCAAAAAAGTCCTTAAGATGCTAAAGTTTTGTGCTGCTACAACTTAAATTTCGACATCTTTCTGAAACCAGCAATGAGAGGTTTGTTGCTCGCCTGATCCAGTGTGCCGTGATGTAATGGGGTAGAGGGGCATGGGATTTTATGAGGCCCGCTGTGTGATCTCTTGCCGACACCAATTAGCTGAGCAATCAGACCTCCCTGCTTTTGTGTGAGTAACCGCTCGTAAACGCCACAGTTGCCTAGAGAAAGTGAGATGCAATGTCTCAACAAATACAATTACTCGGAAACCAGACTGAGATTCGCCCAAAGACAGGGGTGGGGGAAGACTACCTGGAGATTTTTTTTTCCCTGTTTCGTACAAAAATTGTTGTAAAAGTGTCATTCCTGGACATGTGCGGGCAAGTGAAACTTCTTATCCTTTTGCTTACTTTTTGCACATGGTTCAGGGGGGATTATGCTAGGATCACAGTTGTATATTCATTTCTCAACATTTCATTGGATACATAAACAAAATTTATCTTTCAAACTCTTGCCTCGGGAAAGTAACACAATGCTGGTGTTAATCACCGTGATTTTTCTCTCTGATGAGCTCATCTAGATGTATTTGCGCAGGTTAGAGCATTTTATTCTCAGCTTGTTCAGTCTTACTTGAAGAATAACTGTAAATCAAAAACAGAAACCTGATTAAGTTGCATTTTTAAGAGAGCATTAACGAAAAAATTTTGTGCCTAGAAACCCATCGTCAGAGGTAATAGTAGGTTTAATAACACTACTCACTACTTCATTTGTCATGTCATTTAAGTTTTGAGAATGGCCCAAAGAGACAGTTTAATGCCTCATTGAGTTTAGAGTCTGTGTCATTTTCTGCAACTTCTCCAAAAGCTCTGTATTTGTTCCCTGTTTATTTATACATTGTTATTTTTTTAAGCACATAGCGTTTGTTCTGGTATGGTGTTATGTACAGTAACAAGATATTAAAAAACTATCTATAGTGAAAACTATTTGCTCTATCCTACCTGTTGCCAATATGGGATGGTGAATATTATAAATTTTTTAATATTTCCAATTTGGGTTACCGTAATAAACAAAACCGGTTGTGTGTCAAAAAGACCTACCATTACATTTTCTGTTGGTTAAAAAAAAAAAGTTATACTTATTACACAAATGCATTGAAATATGTGGGGTATTTCGCTTTCTCCGGTTCTTCTTGATTTTATACATATATCCTAACACTTATCACATTTCCATAACTTTAGATTTTGTAAAAAAACGCTCTTCACCAATGACCATTCTTAAAAGCACTATATCCTGAATTCTCTATCCTAAACTGAATTTAATTGAATTGAATTCAGATCACAAAAGACTTATGCAACAATGGCAACAACAACGACTGAAATCCCCTGGTCTAGATACCTAAAAATGTTCTACAAATATGTTAAAAAAAAAAAAAAGTTTACTTTAGAAATAGGTTCTTCAGCACGCCCCTCTGGTAAAACCCTTAAATATTCCATGAAGAACCCTACAACAGCATGTTTTCCTAAGCAAATGAGATTCCAACTATTTCTTTTTACTATTACTTATATAATAGTCTCTTCGAAATCCTGTGTTTCTAACTGTGTATAAATTCCTTACATTTTTTTTTAATTCATGGAATGTTTATAGCAATCTTGGCACAGGAAATCAAAGGCTCAGATACAAAAGGGTTTTAGATGAGTAAAAATTCTTAGAAAGAAAACGTCTAAGCTGATTGTACAGTAATGCTAAAAAATTCTAAATTTGTTGCTTAGAACAATGATATTTCAACAGTCAGTGCAGACCGTGTAAGCAGATGTGACCAATATAAGATAAAAAAAACTGCTGCAAAATCACACATTATTTAAATGACCTAAGACGTTACAGATTCAGGATTTGGCATGAATAGACAGGTCATAAATAAGATCCGGACTTGAGGAGGAGTGCAGGGGCACAGTGTAAGCTCTTCCTTTCCCAGCCTGCATTCCTGCTTCTCTCCGGCCCAGAGTAAATCAGTCCTTTGACAGGCCAGTTTGCAGATGTGTGGCCCATCAGCTCCATTTTTCTAAAAGCAAACTACATCACGATGTTCAGAAATCAGCCGTCCAATGATCTGTAAATAGGAATTTCCCTCTGTTGGTCTTACGCCTACACCATAAGTGACGCATTATAGAGGCATACTGGGGAATAGTGGACGTGGTGGTGGACTGACTCGTCCCCGCTGCAGGTGTCATCAGCCCATGACACCTACAGCCCCGTTCTCTCATTCTGGAGGAGATTTACAATCCCTGAAGGGCAGTAAGAAGCCTCATTGATGCTGCTTTATTGGAACGTGACCTTTGCAGCTGGGGAGGGCTCCTTTGGTAAGGTTTACTGGGCGTGAATTTGACTTGGGTGGTTGCGGGGACTGGTTTGGTGCATAGGGCCTTACATGCTTCAGCTACACTTTGGAATGAAGTGTGAGTTTCTTCTGGATATTAGGAGCTAGTGGGAATTTAGAGGTTAACTTGAGCCGTTTGCTTTTATTGGCAGAGTTAAGCTAGAGGCAATTCAATTAAGAACCACATTGGACCAGTAAGGGCTGGAAGATAGACCTGGATGACATGCCACAGAGTTATTTTCCTGGGCTAGTGTTTTAATTTTGCACTTCATTTTGGCTTATGAGTTACCTTAGAAAAGCCTTGTTCTCCATCTCCGGATAAGACTAATCTGAGACTAAATTGTACTGTCAGTCAGGAGTTTTGTTCAAAAAACATTTTCTTGTTCTAGTTCTGGACTAAAATTATTGTTGAATACTGACAGAACTTTAACCTTGCACTTCTGCATTCCATCTTAAATCTTGTCACCTTGCATATATAATGGAAGTTAACGTCTGGAAAAAGACCAGGTTATGTTTTTCCAACCCTCACCTGTCCAGTCAGTGCCCATTCTAGCCTCAAGTTCCCGTTCTGGGCTGACAGTACTGTAACACAATGCCCATCTGACTAAAGATTTGACAGCTTGTGCATTCGGAGTTGCTTTCTTGCTCACTGTGGTCGTAAAGAGTGATTGTTTGAGTTACCGTAGCCTTCCTGTCAGCTCAGACTTGTCTGGCAATTTCCCCTGACCTCTCTCATCAACAAGGGCATTTCCACCCACAGAATTGCCACTTTGTGGATGTGTTTGATGTGAACATTAACTAAAGTTCCTGATCCGTTTCTGACACGTGATTACCCGAATGTATAACTGCATGAATGACCAGGGGTATCGCTTTCTGTAGGCGGTGAATGTGTATATGTTATTTAATCCTGTACTGTATTATGGCAAGAAAGCTGAAATGACTTTACAGCTACGTAGCTCTGAACGGTTTTAGCTTCAGAAGCTATTCTAGAGTACCTGTAATTCCACAGGGTCTCCAGCATGTTCACTGGGATGACGGTAAGTAAACACTTAGCCTGGCTGGAGGTGTTTGTCTGAGGCTCAGCATGGAGGAGTGACAGCGGGCTAAGTTCCAGGATTTCCCTGCTGATGTGCCACACGCGCCGACTGCAGTCTAGCCCACAGCGGACTGGGAGTGTAGCAGGAAGCGGCCGAGCTGTAAATTACTAACACCAGGTGACCATCCATCCTCAGTGTGGCGTCTTTATTGTACCTTTTCGCCAAGCCTGTCACAGGAATGTCATATATAACTGAGAAAAATCCCTCCTTGTGATATGAATCTTGTCTGCAACAGCGAGGAGGAGAGCAAGTTTCCTCTGAAGTTTCAAAAGAAATGTAAGTCATTTTTACGCCAAATTAAAAAAATGACTAATTGTTGGATAAAAGAGTGCACAGATGAAAGTGTGGTAGGAGAACATGTCTAAAGAAATGAAGAAGACTATTATATATAACTCTATATACGTGTTATTTTTTTGCTTTTTTGCCACATACCTCCCATAACATCCCCAAACACCCTTGTAGCTAGGTGGCTTTCAGCAGCTGGGCAAGACAGGAAGAGGGTGAGAACTTCCTGTGGAAGGCCAAAACTGAGTTGTGCCTGGAAACAACCTTTAGCTAACTAATACCTTAGCCAGTACACACAACCAGTGATTAGACTTTTAACACCCCTGATGTACATATATCAAAAGATAAACTAAACTTTAATAGATATTCTTGCATATTAATGCTATAATTTATCTCATAAGAAATTCTTACCATGGAATAGGGATCATAGTAGTCTGATTCCAGCAGTATTCTATGATACATAGTACCACTGTATTTCTGCCTATTAACCATAGTAATAAATTGCTGATATAGAACATGTATCACACTATGGTACTGTAAATGGGCCTACCATGGTCATATACAACATGTACAACAGTACATGTACTATAGTCTTGGACATGGTTCTATATACAGTAGTACTCTGGAACACGTACTAGGATATTGTCAAAATATGCGAAAAATGTTTATGTACAGTACTATAATGGTAAATGTATAATGTTTATATAGTATGGTACCATTGTATGTATGTAATATTAATTAAATACCATAGAATATGTTTAACCTATTAAAATTACCTACAATTATATGGTACTGCCTGTACTATATTATTCCATTTATAAATCTAATATGGTACAGTATGTACCATACAAACGTACTATATTAAATACCTGCTGAGTTTGTGACTCACACCATAGTACTACAGTACTACAGTACTACAGTACACTACTACAGTACTTACCATAGTTCCTACCCCTGTACTCTGTAAAATGCTTAACATGGTAATGTCTAATGTTACTAATTTCCTGGATGCTGAATATTTAAACATAATTTTTTTCACTTTTTAGTGCATGAAACATTTTCATTGATAAATGACACCATGACTTTGACTGAGAAATCTTTGTAGCCCTCTTGATGACTTGAAGAGTCTAACAATATTACAGTAAGTCTTACACAAGTACATGCGCGCACACACACACACACACACACACACACACACACACACACACACACACACACACCATACATGTCATTTTATCCTAGCCACATTGCCTCCAAGAGATGAATAGATCCCCTGCTTCTACAGTAATATTTACAGACCTTATGGGGACAACGTTACGTCCTCTCTCTATTCCTCATGGACCTCCTCTCAGTCTGTCTTACTGTTTTTCTCTCCCAAATCAAATCCATCAAGTAGTCCTTGGCTTTCTGCTAGACTAATTAGTTATGAGATAGTGATTGATTTTTCAGTAAATCTTCATTCAAAAAAATATAACAAGAGATTAGGGAATAATCTCTTAATCAGTCTCAGATGCTTGTGTTTTGTTGCATTGGGAAGATTAATTATTCATTCGTCCTCAGTAAGACCTTTATCCTGGTCAGAGCTGAAGCCGTTCCTGGGAGCAGTTGACTGAGTGTGAGGCTGGATTACACTGTGGATGGAACAGCAGTATATCACACGTGCATTCTCACACTCATTCACACCTATGGCCAATTTAGTGCAGCCAAATGTGTGGTGAGGTGGCAATGCTACTTGTTGCGCCAGTGTGACACTTCCATTTGGAAGAGCAGTTACAGATCAGTTAAGCCCTTGTTCATACTGTACAGGATGTAAGCATGCTAAGTTAGGAAATAATCTTCACTTGAAGTCTATATATTTACCCATTATATCTATTATTATAAGGAGTTGAATTATTTATTACTAATAGTATATAATGTAAATAATATCAATAATGTCTTTTATGTAAATAGTATTGATTTTGTATACGAGTATAACTCTCTTCTTTTTGGAATTCTTTTATTTGCAGGTGCCAGTGTGCATTTATTGTGAAATATGGAAGAAATATGACAGGAGCTGAAAAACAAAGTTTTTTTTTTTGATTGTTCAACAAAATCGAGTCAAGGCTATAAACCTCTATGTTGGAAAAACTATTTTACTATCTTTCTACTTGTAGTAAAAGTATAAATGGGTAGTTTGGATGTAAATGGAACTGCTGTAACACCGCTGTAAACCGACTTCTATATCCGCTCAAAAAAAAGTCGGACCCTATAACAGCGTCTGCCAATCAGAAAAAGTAGAACCCTTTCCCTTTTTAAGGCGAGAACCATTAATTATCCCATGAACCCTTAAAGAACCCTTTTTTATAACAGTGTGCATATACAAGCTGAAATAACCTTTGACCAAATGTTTCCATCTAAAGGAGAAAATTCCGATATGGGACAGGATTTACATTCTATGATGCATGGAAGAGTCACTGTCTCTTAATCATCTCCTCCACAGCCAGTAAAACTGTCAGTAAATAGAGATGTGCAGGAACACCCACTGGACGCACTGCTCACGCTTTACTGATCTCCCAGGATCGCACCAGGAATGAATAAATTCTCAAGATGATAACATGTACCGTCTCTTTCACTGTACTCCACTAGTGAGAAATAAATTTCAAGAGCAAATAGATCTATTGTGTATGGACGATTATCAGAGCTGACGACATTACTTAGCAACGCACAGTATGTTAATTCCACATGCTAGTAGTTATGAAATAAAGATTTTTAATAAGTGTTAATGGCTGAATGATGTAGCTTAATGCAAGAGAGGTTTAGAAATATAATAGAACAATATGCAAAAACAGATCATTTTGGTTTTATAGTAAACATATTATTAAACAACCTTGAGTACTGTTTTACAGTGATCATGCATAGATAACACATTATCTATAAAATATGCTCATACTTTCCATTTCAATACAGATCATGAATATAGATCTGTTTGGTCAGTCTAGTTACAAGAGTGTACATAAAACTCATTAATCATAACTTTTCTAACCAGATAAAGGACCAAAAACTATGGACTTAAAAAAAAAGTCTGTGTTCATATTGACAGCTTGTTTAAATTCATGTTTTAAAGAAATTAAAGAAAATCGTATATAAATCAGCCTCCTGTCCCTTCCCACCAATAAACAAAGCTTGCATAAAGTATGGGTGTAGGGCAGCGTGATTCTTGTCCCAATCGTCCTGTAAGTGTGTTTTCGACCATTAGGTACAGTACAATAATAATCCTGTTGAGGTAAATGGTGTGTGGTAGTCAAATCTGTTTAATAGAAAATAAAATGTTTCAATAGTAAGGAGTTGTGAATTTATAAACATTATAAAAGGCTAACATTTGTAAATCTTGCTTTTTGTACTGTACATAGTTCCGCTCCACCACACCTGCCTCTCTGGATCAGCCACCACCATTCAAATGGCATTTCACAGTTTATTCTCTGCATTTACTGCACACAGGCCTGTATTTATAAATTCCTTATGGTCCTCGAGTGCTGTTTTAGTAAGTTCAGGTTCGATCTACACTACCGTTCAAAAGTTTTAGAACACTTTCTAACTCCATGATGGTTCCTGATTTTTATTTCTTTCTACATTGT
>JAQMYJ010000008.1:14431243-14461728 GCA_030014305.1 Clarias laeviceps | reverse complement strand
TCTGAGCAGTTGAGGGTTAAGGGCCTTGCTCAAGGGCCCAACAGTGGCAACTTGGTGGTTGTGGTGTTTGAACCTGGATCTTCCGAACCGTAGTCCAATGCCTTAACCACTGAGCTACCCCTGTTTCAGCAAGAGTAAACAATCATTCTAACTGGGTACACATGAGCAACAAGAAACAGCTGTCAGTCATATGGGTGTGTTCAAACGTAATATGCTATATTTTAACACAACTACGGTAGATGTAAGTATCAGGAAATTAAAGTTAAAATTCATATCTATGGGCTTCCCAGAATGCATGTTACATAATTTGCACTTATCTAATGAGAATTTTAATAATATCACCCTGAGAGAAACTGATCTTTGTTGCTTGTGACTACATTTCGTGTTAAAAAGAGGAAATAGGTATTACAGAGATCGTAATGTCTTTATCCACATCCTCAAATTAAAATCACCTCAAAACAGCTCATATTACTTACATGTGCAACAGAACTGAAAACCCCCCAGGTGGAACTTCCTCCTACCTATGTTACTAAATAACCCCGTGTAGATTTACTACAGCTCTGACCACCAGCAAGTTTATATTTTGCTTCTTCTTAAAGCTTGAATGTTTCTTCATGTATTGTACTTTTTTTTCCTTCTGGGTATTTTATCTCAGAAACCAACCAATTTAGTGAGCTTGAAAAGCTGTCTTACAGCATTGTAAAAGCTTAAGTTCAGACTAAAAATATGTCATGTCAGACCATGTACACCCACACATTTAGAAGACAGGAAACCTAATCTTGCAAGTCTATAAGAAAATAGGAAGTGGGGACGAGCATGTATGGGTTTCTGTGAGAGTTGGTGTGTATTTGGCCTTTGGCAGCTACTCGCTACATGTCCGTCTCGCTGCCAAGCCCCATCTCTAGCAAAACTCACGCAAGTTTCACACATGCTAATATTTTGAGGAAGAGAAACCTACAGACAAAGAGATCAATGTAAAGCTGCTTACTGCCAGCTGCACTAAGGAAGGGATCTAAAACCTGCTGGATTTGGATTAAACATTGCTGTTTCCTTCAGGGTATGTGACACTTCATTTCTCGCAATTGTACCTCATGCTTTCTCGAAAACTTGAAAACATTACAGCCTTAGTAGCACAGTAGCGTGTGTCAAATGAATTGTAATACAAATAAGAGTTTATGTGTTTCAGCAGTCGCTTTTATAGTTCTGATAACCGGGTTAATATTATGTAAAAGAGCAGAAGTGAGACTACTAACTGATGTTACCACTATATCACATCTCTTTAGTTAATATCTTGATCAATATCATGAAGAACTTTGTCTTATTTGCTTTCTGTGTGGTTTATTTTCTGTGTGGTTTATTTATTTAAGGTTCTGGAACCTTAACATGTTTGCACGCACAGTACATTATAGAGACAAATACATGTTGATCTGGAACTCAGCTTACTGCTTGAAAATCAAACTTTAAGATGTTACAATTTAAACTTAAGGGAAAAGCTGATGAATTACAACCAGACTTTGGACTGATCATACCCTGTGCGTAAATGTTAATTGTTCTGGACTGATTACAAATGTTCTTACTACTACATTTTTATTCGATTACTATTATTTATCAATTAATATTTATTATCAACACGAGTATCACAGGACACTTTTTTTCCTTGTTGGTGTCCTATCATTCCATACTATATTCTAAAATCCCAAGAATTAGCTTTCCAGGACAAGGAAACTAACAGAATGTTTCTGCAGTGACTACTTTATACTAGACGGACTACTGTACTTCTTATCATGTCTGTATCTCTGCAGGGGTTTTCATAAAATAGCCATTTAATTAATTTTGTTCATTGCTAAATAAGAATTAAAGGTGGACGTTCATTTGTGGAAATGGTAAAAAGGATTATGATTTAGGTTTGTTAATCATTGTTTCCTGAGCTCATTCTAAACATGGAAGCCGTGGAAGCTTAGAACAGAGAGAGAGAGAGAGAGAGAGAGAGAGAGAGACGCAGCAGTGCTGATGATATTTTTTCATTTGTGTTTGCAAATCTTTGGTCTTAAATACTTTATGGCAGACACTCTTTTTAATTGGATTATGAAGGACAAACTAAGAGATGTAATTCCATCAATTAGGTAATGAGGTACCGGAAATATGAGAGCTAAAATAGTGCAAGATGGAAATGCGTCATAGCAGTGAGTGCAAGTGGCCCATTTAGACAAGCAGCAGCACTGTTCCATAGCTTATTGTGCATTCTGATAGTGACATTTTTTATATAATCTTATAAGGTGAAATTTTATAAAATATCATAGGGTGGCTATGGTTAACTTACCTTATATTAATGTAACTTATGGTTACCTTACTAACTTACTCAGTCCAGTTAGACAGAAGATTATACAACTTGTCAGAACATTCCAAAGGGCTTCTTAAAAGGGTAAGTATTAATATTAATAGCATTTATAAATAGCAAAATTAATTTCAAAAAGCCAGACACAGTCTTTGCTTTAATATTGAAAACATTGCCTATGTAGTGCATTATCATAGATGCATGCATTATCATCAGAGATCTCAGCTGTTGTGCACAGAATGAATAATGAATACACTCATATGAAAATGACTAATAGTGACCCAGCTGCATCCCAGCTGCAAACCTGAATATTAATGCTCCAACACCTGCAGCACTACCATTGTGTTTATTGTTAAATGAAACAAAGTTTAACAAAAGATATTGTAATCATTTCTGTGTTATTAAAATGCCTTAAATATATATTTTTTTAAATGACAAGATATACACAATGTGTTCTTATCTCTTGGTATTCACAAACCTCACTGGTGTATTCTGTGTCAAGCTTTGAAGTAACTTTTGGTTTCTATTTCTTCATCGTTTTATTCATCAGCAGATATGTAAACATCTTTCTATATTGCAACAATATAGTTTGGCTGACTATACCATGATTTTATTATGAATTGTCCTAATTATGAATGGCATACAGTCACTGTCTTTGTTAGCGTACATGTGTTTTCTGTGAGTGTATATGAAACCAAAGTTTTTTCTGGGTTGCAGGTTGGAGGCCATTTGAGTTGCAGTATGACTCATGCCTTTCATGTTATGTGGTGCTACCTCTGTTAGCAAGTTAAGAGCTCTGATGGAGAAAAGAGGTGCCTATTCTCAATGATCTACCATAGAGAAGATAGAAAAGTTTCTTATAAATTGCAATATTATATTGTGTGCTGAAAATTCTGAACTTATTCTGTAGCAGGTGATGTATCATCCGATGTAGAGTCGAGCCTTTTTCAACGTGTTCATGCTATGCTCAGGGAACTGGACACGCATGCTCAAGGTGTCTCAGCCTGCAATAAAGGTGCATAAGGACGTTTTGAATTAAATGAAAATAAGTTTTATGTATTGTACATGTCAAACTATGTAAGACTTTATATAGAGAATTTACATAATTTCACATTAGTAATCTAAATGCTACAGTGCTGTGATTAGAGTAACAGAAGCTTCAGGCTTTGTTGTTAGCACAAAAATTCAACATAACATTAAAACAATAACTTTTTATATAACTCTCTCCTGTCAAGGGATGCTAAGATGGACCCTGCATAAAAAGGTGGAGAATAATCCCTGTACTAGCATCTCTCTGCTAAGGGTCCTTGTTAAGGAACTTGAAAAGGTTAGTCTTTTTAAAATCTGGTTTTACTATAAAACTAATTGTAAAAGTCTGTAACACATTTCTGGTTCTAACCCATTTTATGTGGTGATGATGAGCAGAAACATTTAAATCACTTAAGTAACTATCAAGGAGGCTAATTACTCAAGATGTAATAATTCGAGTAATTAATTATTAGGTAAATAATTATTCCTTCACATTTCTCCTACACAGCAAGTGAATATTTATTTATAGAAAATATTCCTTATTTACTGTTAACATCAATGTTAATTAACAAAATGTGAGCCTTGTGTTCTTTCATGATGAAATACTAATAACAGCTGTTACTGTTATTCTCATAGACTTAACTTTGATCTGTTCATGATATTCAAATAGATTAAACGAATGAGCCAATTTTTATAGTGAATTATATGAGAAATTATTGCCTCATCATATTATTCATACAAATTTAATATACATTGATCTCAGTAGAGGTCAACATGTTGTGGCTCAATATCCTAAACTTAAGGAATTGTATAAATTAAGCTATATGAACACATTTATTTACTAAATTGGGGGGGGGGGGGCATTATTACATCTTGTTTAATTTTAGATATTAACTGTTAAAGCACCGAACTGGAATTGTCCACACAATTGTTCGAGCCTCTAGCAATTAATAATTATTGTTAATGAGAGAAGGAAGTAAGAGAAAGAAGTAAATTGTTGTAAAAAATAGTGTATGTTTCATACTGACAATTAAAATATGTAGAATAGTGAACTACTCCAATCAATCAATCAATCAATCAATCAATCAATCAATCAATCAATTTTCTTTGTTTCTTTCTTTTTTACTTCCTTCTGTCCATATGTATGTTCAGTATTTAAAGATCTGTTAATGCAATCGATTTGTTTGATATTGATATGTAACATATGTACACATTCAGTAATTATTGCTTAGTTAATTGTGCACAAAGACTTTTTTTGTTTTTGTTTGTTTGATGATATTATAATGACTTATACATTCACCAGTCACAACTGTCTGTCTTAATTCTGCATGGTATAAATTCAACAAGGTACTGGAAACTTTTGTTAAGTTCTAACCCTACCAACTGAATGTCACAGCAGAAATAGCAACTCATTAGACCAGGCAACGTTTTGCCAATCTTCTGTTGTACAATTTTGGGCAGCCGCAGTTTTCAGTTTCCTGTCTTACCACCTGGTGTGGTCTTCTGCTGCTTCAAGGTTTCACGTGTTGAAAGACATGCCTTCGGGATACCTTGGTTGAAACGAGATTTGAGTTACTGTTGCTTTTCTCCTCTGACCACTGGCATCAACAAGGCATTGTTACACAGAGAACTGCTGATCACTGGATGTTTTCAAACCATTCATTGTAAAACCACAGAGATGGTTATGCATACAAATCCCAGTAGATCAGCAGTTTTGGAAATAGCAGAAATAACCAGCCTGTCTGGCACCAACAACCATGTCACATTCAAAATCATTTCAATTTCCCATTCTGATGCTCAGTTTGAACTTCAGCAGATCATCTTGACCAGGTCTGCTTGCCTAAATATATTGATTTGACATGCAGGATGATATATGCTTTATGGTATATGCTACATGTGATGAATGATATATGGATATTTGCTTTAACACACAGTTGATGAACAGCTGTTGTACTTAATGAAGTGGCTGGTGAGTGTATATTGGTTACTATTCCATCAAACTTGCAATGTTTTAATTGCAGCAGGAAACCAAGTAGCGTTAGCATATTGTTAATGCTAAGGACAATACAGATAAAGGGAGACTATATTGTATTGTATTATTATATAAATGTTTTTTTTCCCGCAGGCAGAGAGGACTGATTGCAAAATTCGCATCATTCCTTTGTTGCACACTCTAGCCTATGCAGTAATACAGGTAGGCTTTTAAGGCTGGGTTTATGGCTAAAATAACATTTCATAATTAACCAGCTTGTAGTTTCAGTGGTTTCAGTTGTAGAAACCATATTTTCTATCTTATTACCTTCGCAACAAGAACTGTCAAGTTCTCATAAACATTCTGTTCTGCTCGGCAGTGTGCTTACATTCCAGACGAGCTGTGTGAAAGGATATACGTGTGCCTAAAACGTCTGATTACACTACCGGAACCTTACTGCAGCGTCGGCCTTAATTATGTGAAACACATGAAAATAGAACAAAATATCCCAGGTAATTACTTCTGCAATTTAATATAGTCTAAGCGCAAGTTTAGTTCTTTAAGTTAATGATGCTGTTTGATGTTAGCTGAGCAGTTCTTAAATGTATCTGAGCATGAAGTGTTTCCATGAAAATATTTTTCCATTTCTCGTGGGAAAATGAAATACAAACTATCGCACAATATATGTAGTAGTCTAACAGGTGTGTTGTCTTATGGCTTCCAGGTGCTCTGTATCAAAGGAGAGTCATTGCAGAGCACAGCCTAAAGAATGAACATTATCCCCTTCATGAGAGGTAACTATACTTTCTAAACCTTTATAAAACTCTGCATCACTACTACTTTATTCTTTTTTTGTCAGATGACATTTTGCTGCTTCTGAAAGGTCCATAACACACAAATAAACTTCCTGTGGTTTTTCCTGTGCTATGTAACTAATAATTTTTGGAGATGCATGGTTTATTCATTTAAGCCGAGTGAACACAGCAGATCCATACAGTTTAACTGATAACAGAAGTTATGCATAATGAACCATATAATCTTGTTGATATTCGCTAGAGGAAAAAAAAAATCAAAGATGTAGCAGACATGTGAGACTGTGTCAGTCATACACAGCAAAGGAAAGAAGCAAGCTAACTTTAAGCCTAAAAAAAGGACCACTTCCACATTTAACATTACACATTTGGTATAATACATTGGTATAATAGCCAACATAGCCATAGAGTGTCGTTAGCTTGATCAGCATTCATTTATTTAGTATACAAATCATTAAAAAGATGATCATAATACATACATAAATAAATAAATAAATATTGGTATTGGCGGTCAAACTTCCTGTGAATGTTTCTGCCGTATAAATAGGTCAAACCGTCAGATATCTCTAAAGATGTTTTAAGGCTTTTACTCAAATACATGATCATATTTACAGTAAGATAATTTACAGCGACATGAAGGATGCTGCAAATAAGAGCTTGTTGTTACTAAGCAGAGCATTTTGTCAGGAAAGGTTTATTCGAAATCTATTGAAGGAGTTTAGATTTGATTCATAGCATGTAGCCCTTAAAGCTCAAAGCATTTTAGACATAATTTCTTTTGCTGTTTATTTCTTTAATAAACATACAGTATCTAGAGCTCAGGATTGTATTTGGGTTTTCAGATACTGTATGTCAGGTCAGTATAGAGTGACATATCATTGCAATTTCATCGCATTTTAACCAACTTCCCCAAACACGACTGAGCGAAAAATTAGAAACTGGGTCACGAAGGCAAAGAAATAGCACAAATACACACAATCACAAGTTTCTATGGTTGTTTTCAGTTGTTTATATGACCAAAAAAAATATATGATCATTTTGTGGGTTCTTAATGTTTGTAACTTCATTCACATATTCTGGTAGTGGTAAAATGTACCCTTTATAAAAGTAATGATAACTTTTGTTCTACCTGACATACAGTATCTGAAAACCCAAATACACAGTTTGATGTCTGAAGACACCCCGTTTACACACTCCACAAAGACTTCTATATAAATAAATATAAACATATATATATTTTTTTTTAATCATCATTGACCTATGCTGAGGTGCTGGCACATATCTGTGCCGCTTGGGTTTTAAGGGTTTTAATTATGTCAGCAGTTGCAGTATCTTGTATTCATTTTGTGTCTTCTCCGGCTGATACTGTCCAACATACTGATAAAACTTCATTAACTGTTTAACTGTTCTCAGAGAACAAGAGAGATAAAAAGAGCTCTTAATAATATTATCGCTTATGTCTTAAACCAAAAGGAGACTGTAGGGTATCTCCCATGCCACTCTGTTTTTTCTCTCAAGAAATAAAAGATGCAATAATCTTAAATTAGCTTCCTTTAAGTTTTAAAAGAATTACACAATTTGAAAGAATTTCTTTTGATTGTGTAAAGCTGCTTTGCAACAATGACAATTGTTAAAATAAAATTGAATTGAACCGAATTGAAAAGAGCTCTGTTTAAGATTGGAGGGAATGTGACGGGTATGGGAAGGAACTGTTCTGCCAACTTTTTCAAACTTGGTCCCCATTTACAACCACTTCTGTATGAGCAGGAAATAAGACTCAACTATGAATACTTTGTTTTCTGTCCAACAGCAAATGCATGACACAACTTCCCTTTCACTACTGGGAACAAATGCGGCTGGAGCTATGCCACGTCGACAAACACACAATGCGCGTTCAAGATGCGCGAGTTTCAGTACTGTATATATTTATATCTAACAAGTTGTGTTTTCAGCGAGTTGTGTTGCATTGGCTCTTTGGGGATCAGACCGGATGGGCCTTTAATCACCTTGGGTATAATCGATAATCAGTTTTAATGTATTGATGTTACCGTAGATGGTTATGGATGATTGGTGTATGGGTAATAAGAATTTAAAGGCCCCGGAAAGTTGAATGAAGCAAACACAGTAGGGAGTATATAATAATGAACTGGGCAACATAGTGATTAAGGTGTTGGATTGCTGCTCTGAAGGTCCTGGGTTTGAGCCCCAGCACCACCGAGCTGCCACTCTGAGGCCCTTGAGCAAGTTTCTTGACCCCTTACAAATGGACCTGCCTTTCTAAGAAACTGCCACTGAAAAAAGGACATGTCTCCATGGGGGGGAGTACCGTATCTCTATCCTGATGTGCCTGATGACATCTGGGAGGACCCTTACCTTATCTTAGATATATAAGGTAATGGTCCCTATTTGGACTACAGAGTTTCCTAGATGGATGGCTAGATGAATAGGGTTTAGAGAGGTTAATTACACTGAGTGTTGCTAATTGTCCCGTCTCCCCTGTTTCTTCTAGTGAATTTTAGAATAAACACATCAGAAACATATAAGACAAAACAGAAACTAAGTTGAGGCTGAAATGAGTATCACAATTTCATCTCCCGAGTTATAAAATATCAAGCTTTGAGTAGTAAAATTTTCTTCTGGCCTCTAATCATGGCCATAATTTTTGTCCAATCACATTTCTTCATTGAGGTTGAAGGTTCAGCACTTTAATAATGAATTTCTAATATTGAATTAACCCAATTACAGTAATTTCAGCAATGTACTTAGTTGTTTTCTTTGCTTGAGGCTGGCCAATAATTTGGCCCTTCTGAAACACAGTAACATCTTTTCCATGAAGTCTCCCAACATGGTTGTTTACAAAACTGGAAGCCATTAGTTTTAATTTCCTGATTTTTTTTTTCTCACAATCTTGCTTTGTAAAAGAATTTTGGGGAAAAAAAAACCCTTAAATATCTTATCCTTCCTTGTTTGTGTGTTGTACAGAGTGTTTGTGTTTGTGGATCCAGCCGTGTTTCCAGAACCATTGTTAAATGCAATAAGAGCTGATATGGAGTGTGGGGCTTTGGACTGGGACACACTGACCCCTCGGCGCCGGGTGCTACTGCACACACTACAAGCTGGATTAGGAAGAGAGTGCCATGGGAAACAACTTACACAAGCGCTAGAGGTCCGTATATGTGTGCTTTTGTTGTGTTTTTAAACATAATTTGTCTCAAGGTAAGAGGTGGCAGTGATAAGTGATCACAAAGCAGCCCTTGAGGTACAAAATATGTCTTTTATGTGGTTATGTCTTTTATATTCGCAAATTGGCATGTCTTATACATTTTTTGCATTCATGTGCATTAATAAATTTAGGGCATTTCTATTTGAGAAATTATTTGTGCAATTGTAAAGTACCCATAACACAATTATTTGCATACTAACTTGATCAGACTACATACACAAATTTAGTGTTTTACTTTGGATTTTAGTAAACCAGGATCCCAGACCCTTTTAGATATACAGTGGGAACTTGGATTGGAGTAACTTGGTCTGCGAGCATTTTCCAAGATGAGCAAAATTTAATAAACGAGTAAGGGCTGGTTATACGATATAGGATATACGAGTAGTACACATGCGCTTTCTCTGCTGAGCGTTACATGATCACAACTGACCCAATGGTTCGCGCGCTACGGGATTATGGGTAATCGTTTCCCATGCTCAGTCACTTGTAAAGTCAACATCCATGTGTGCGTGTATTGATAGTCATAACATTGTGACCGTGTGTGTGTGTGCGCACGTGTAAAGCAAAAACCAGTGTCATTAGAGAGGTTCCTTGTTAAAGATCCAGAGTCTCTCTCTATCAGAAAGCAGTGATTTCGTTAGTGTGTGAGTATGTGTGTTCATAAAAGTCGTCCTACACAGTAGTCCCCTCCCTCTTCTCGAGTTACATCAGCTTTACACACACACACACAAACACACACACACACACTAACAGAAACACTGCTCTGTCAGGATACTTTTCAAAGATAAACTGCAGGTTAATTTGTTTATATTTTTTCTTAATTATTTTTATATGAATATTTCTGGGTTGTGGAACGAATAATCTGAGTTTTCATTATTTCTTATGGGGGAATTCACTTTGATACGTGTTTTGCTTCCAGAATGAATTACCCTCACAATCCAAGGTTTAACTGTAGTTATTTCATAAAGACATTTACTCATTTATTAAATATGGTGGTTCCAGGATTTAGGTGAAGACTTGGAAAAATACTTCCAGGATGTTGTGGCCACTGTAGAGGAGAGAATGATGGATGGTGGTTCAGAATGTGACCAGTACAAAGCAAGACTACAGCAACTCTATGATGAAATCCTTTGCTCTGCTAACATAGGTAAAAACAAAATTTTTGATGCAGCATTTCCTTAAAAAACTTATTCTTTTTTTTTTTTTTTTTTTGCAATTAAAGCTTGCTGTGTGATTTCTCTTTTCAGAACAATCATGTCCTGCCAGTCTGGTTGGAATTCCACTACCTAGTCCTGAGGTTAGCTTCCATGTCTGGACGAAAGAAGATGAAATATGTGAGCATTGAGATATGTGGCCTAACGTTGACGATGGTGGATTTGTTGGTTTAATTCTTTTTAACACTTGTGATATTTTTAAACAGGGAACGAGATGATAAACTTTGCTCTGATGCTGAGCTCTAGTAATCGGAACTCTGCATATCTCGAAGAAGATGAAGACGCCAAACGTGCGTCCGTCATCTCCACCATATCCAGAGACAGTGGCATAGAGGGAGATTTGCCTTTAAATGAGTTCTCCTTTTTGATGGTTGAGCCCTCTGGTGTGCCGGAGGTCCAGGAACAGCAGAAGAGTTTACCATTTTCCAGGAGGCCATGTGTGAGATGGCCAAAGGCTGGGAACAGAATGACTTTAATGATGGAGGCCATTAAGGAAAGTGGCGGAACAGCAGGAAGTGGAACCTCTATTCTTAAAGACGAGAAGAACTTTACTGCTCGTGTTGTGGTCATGGGTGATGACAGCACTCTGGGTAGGCTGGCCAAGGCTTATCACAGTATACGGTATGAACGGTTGTTATTGTATTTTGAGCACTTTCTCACTCATGGGATGGGAAAAGTCCTCAATATTCAAAATAAATACACTTTTTAAACATTTAAACATAAAGACACTCCTTACTTTTGATCATGTGTGCAGAAAAAAGGAGATGCGGAATTCATTTGTGACGAAGAGGGTCAACTTGGAAATATATTACATTCCTGTCACTAGCCAGTCCAGTACTTCTCCAGTCCAGGTGACTATTCACTAATCTCATTATAGACCAAAAAAAGCAATGTTTTTATTAGTCAGATAGGTTCATTTGAATACCCTACTAATACATTTATATGCATAAGAAGAACACTGTAAGTACAGTACTATATAATTATAGCTTATTCATTATTATTACCCACACATTTTATTTTAAGCTACTGACATTAATCTGAGACTTGTTAATTCAATTCCTGACTTCCTACATTTCTAATGTGGTAGAATTTGCACAAAGGAAAATGGTCCGTTACTGTGTAATGCAGTAATTTATGGTATTCTGATAAAATATTATTGTTTTATGTTACTAACTGAAGCAGATACAGTACATTGGGGGTGCAAAGAATAATCATTGTTGTCGACTAAAATCAATAATCAGATTAGCTGGAAACAATTTGAATTGTCAATTAGTCGATGACGTCAATGCTCTTTATTCTCGCACAAACTGTGAACACACTGAGATGTAGGTGTCAGACTTACTGGATTAAAGTGAGTAATAGCATGATGGCAAACACAATAGCAAAAATCTCATAAGTGTAGCCACATTTAACTCTTAATCAGATGGAAAGATTTTGTGCTGGTGGGGGCATGGCCAAGTGGCACTTGTGAAGGACACGTCAGGTAATGGGAAAGGATTCACATATAAAAAGAATGCGGATCATTTGTGACTGTGTTGCTGTGAGTCTGTTTTTTATTTACAGTTCTCCTCAGTTAACCTTTTAAGTGAGATTCACACATGCGCGCACACACACACACACACACACACACATGCACCTTATTTAGATTTGTATATGTGTTTTCTCTCTCTCACACACTGTTGCACTCTACTCTTTTTTGGCTCACAGCTCACAACTCACTAGCGCTCGCACTTTCTTGCTGTTGTTTGATCTCTCTCATGCACACTCACACACACACACACACACACATGCAGAGTGTTGTGCTCTCCACTTTTCTCAGCTTACAGGAACACACACACACTAATTTGCCATATTTTCCTCAGACGTGTGTCCTTTTTTAATTGTCAGGCATTTCACACTTCACTTCACTTGACCACGCCCCATCACTTGATCACGCCTCTTCACCACAGACTTGATCTCAGTTTTCAGCTGTAACAGTATTGCAACGTAACTTGTGTAATTGCCACCCTCCATCAGTAAGCTTTAAATAATTGTTAGATTTTATTGCTGCTACTTTGCTTAGTTTTAGAAATCCTTGGTTTTAGATTTTGTTTTCTCTGGAAAGGTCATTAAAATACCTTTTTTTTTTTTTTTTTAATGACGTATTCATGTTTATTATTTTGACTGTTAATTAGCACATGCACAAAACAACCTCAAGCTACATTTGTAAGCTGATCACTAAATAAGTGCTATTGAGTAATTTGTAATCTGCTTAATCAACTAATTGTTTCAATACTCGAATGAATATAGTGAATTCTTCACCTTTAAATGTGATATAGCAATCATTAAAATTCAAGCAAAAAAACAAGGGAGCTCAGTACATAGCTAAAGTGGTGGCTGCGGCGCTTGCCACTGAATAGTGTGCAGCCGATGATGCTAAACCACCCTCTCAGCCTCCCTCTGCATGTTTTGCTTCACTGTGCTATGGATTTCTTTTCCGTGCTGTTGTCAGGCTCTTGTCAGAATGCCGTGTACAGAGCCTCCCTTTTGGCTGACCTCACACGCTCCTTATTGCCAGGCTTAAGTTGGAGCGGTATACAAGGAGCCACCCTTTGGGCTTTCTTTTGCATTCTTTATTGCCACTGTCTCATCAGATCATGAGCCGAGAGCCCACCCAGTCAGGCTTCCTTGCTTGCTCAGAGCTAATGCCAGCTCATTGGAGAACCATGTGAGGAGGTGCACACTTGGCATTGCTTGTGCACTACTTATTGCCAGCCATCTTTCTCTGTAACATGAGGCAACAGTCTGCCTAGTCACTCCCTGTGTGAGCTCTCCGATGCTAGCTGCCTCCCAAGTATATTTGTCAGGTTGAGGTCTGATCATGAAATACGCATAGACATATACTTTTTTTGAACCATAACATAAACACAGCAAACAACTGGTAAACCTACAGAGAAACAGCAGGATAAAAACAGATAAACAACAGCAGAAGGCAACAAATGCAACTTCCAGACCAAGTAAAACCTAGTAGCTTAACTAACGAAACTAAAAACAGTGATCTGAGAACACCTGTGCAACAGAAACTAGAAACAATAAGCCTCTATGTCAACATAAAGACCCCAAAACATAAAAAGTCCAGTTGGTGTGCAGCGCCCTCTGGGGATAACCTTGACATGTCCTGGTGGAACAAGTGTGCACTATTATAACTGCCTCAGACCCAAACTCTAATGTTGTCTATCTTAATTTCTCCTCATGATTCTTGTTTGTTTGCACCTGATAACTATGGAACAATTGTTGGGCAAAAGAGTAATACCCAAGGTTTTGCAACTAACTGTTTTTCCAGAAATTAAAGTTTGGATGGTCTTAGATTGATCATGCAAGGTGTTAAAACATGTAAAAATATGTTCATTCTGAGTAAAACCAATAATTTGAGTACCTTGTACCTGGGGTCAGTTTCAGTGTAAATTAGAACTAAAAATAGCCAAACAAAAAAGCTTTCCTTGGAAATTAATCGGTCTATACATGCCTTGAGAATGGAAGGTTATTCTCTATGTGATATGGCCAAGAAATTAAAGATTTCGTTAAAATGTCTATGGTCTAATGTTTTCAGACACATGCTACAACTACTGTAGATCCAATTAGGACAGAAGATTCAGTGGAAGCCTCAAGTGCATTTCTGTCCAAGAAAACAAGTGCTTATGAGTGTCCTTCTTGAGAAACAAACGCCCTACTGCTCCTTAATTGGCTCTATGTTGAATAGAACAAGGTAGATACCAGTGTGCACAGACACTGTTTGAAGGAGACTTAGGTCAGCTGGCCTTATAAGCAGAGTTGCAGAGAAAATATCCACACAGGTTGGCAAATCAGAAGAAAAGGTTGTAGTGGGGCAATATGCACAAACAGTGGACTTTAGATGACAGGAACCAAGTTTTGTGGACTAACGAGTCTGAGTTCATGAAAAGATGATACGTACCTGCATAACACAATCATTGAATCATGGAGGTGGAATACTCTTGATGATGGCTTGGCCAGCTTAGTCACCAGATCTGAACCCCCCAGAAGTTGAATAGAAAAGCAGGGAACATTTAGCAGACCTGGGGTTTCACTAGACTTCTGGGCTATTTGACTGTGCTCAGAATCAGTCAATAGCATTCATTCACGTATCCCAGTGTTTCACTAGTGCTTGGATACTATCAAGGTTGAAAAATTTTCTTAGGAAGCCAGAGCCATGATCAGTCTGCCTGCTTCATGTCTGCAATGTTGGCCTCCCAGGAACTTCTTTAATGGTCCAAACATGTGGAAATCACTTGGAATGAGGACTATACTGGGATGTGGCCAAGTCCCAAGTCCCTGCAATGTACTAATGTGGGGTCTTTGAATTGTTGTGGGTTCAGTTCCCATAGAAAATTGTGTCTCTTCTGCAAGTTGATGACAAGTTCAATTTTCAAAGATCAGGCATTCATGGGAATGACTGCAGTGGGCTCTGAGTAAGCTCAGCCAGGATTGTCATTCATGAATGTACAAACTTCTTTAAAACATTTACATCATTCAAACATTTTACTGCGGCGAGTAAAATGAGTAATAATAGTCTACTAAGTCTATGTTTAATGAACATAGTCTATGTTTAATGAAATAAACAGCTTATCAACTAAGTCTATGTTTAATGAAATAAACAGCTTATCAACTAAAGTAAACCATACTCACAGTGAAGCATGGTGATGGTGACATCATGCTGCCTGGCTGCTTCTCTTCAGCTGGGACTGAGGATCTAGTAAAGATAGAGAAAATCAACTCATTCTGGCCAAAAAAATACCATTCTAGTATTATACAATGGTAGACTACAATGGTCAATAAAATAATGGCTTTAGAAGAAGAGAATTCACCTTTTGGAATTAGAGAACGGATGTAAATTCTATTAAAAATGAGTGGAATGATTAGAAGAGGGTTGTGTGCAGGAAATCTCCTTGTAATTTAATAACTTTGTCATGACAAAGTCAAAATGTGCCGTAAACTGCAATACTCATACATCACAGCCTATAAGGGTGACCGCTACAGGATATAATTACTAACACTGCACTACACAGTCACTTTCACACTCACCGGAGTTCTTATCATGAACACCTGTTTGTAATCACTCACAGGTTTCATACTGTAAGCACACTCTTGACTCAAGCACATTGCGAAGTAATTGCTCAGTATGCTCACATCTGACGTTAGTCAGTCATGCCTGACTGTTTGCTCTTAGACTGACCTTCTGTCTGACTCTGTTTATGATTCTGCCGTATGTCTTGGATTTGACTGCCAGAATTGTTTCCATTCAAAAAACGCTAATCTGCATTTGCATATGTACATGCCTCTCATTCCTGGAGGCTTTTTTTCAAGGATAACAAACAAACAAATTTCAATATAGATATGCTGAGCTGGTAGACTGTTGCCTTGAACAAATTCCAGACCACAGAAAAAAAAACATATTGTAGATTATTACTTTTCCTTCTTAACCCACAAAAGATGCCTTTTTTTTTTTTTACTTCAAATAAACTCTCGTTTTATGAAGCGTGAAGACTTTCTAAAATGCAATATAGACTTCTTCAATGTTCATGAATTTGATGACAGTTAGCAGTTAATTATATACCAGAAATATAAATGTTAAAATATTGGCAAATATAAAAAGATATGATAGTATGTATGATATTCTTCCTTTATGATGGTTTCTTTCAGGAAAATGTTCCAGCAGATGTAAACATGCTTTCACTTGCAATGTCCTTGGGCAGTGTGGATCCATGGTATGACTCCAACATTAACAGTCTGGGAGCCATGATCCTGAAACTAGCTCAAATGGTAATTACTACTTGAACCCTCTTCAGTTTGATTGCTCAAAATGTTCTTGGTTTCTGTTTTTTATTATTATTATTATTATTATTATTATTATTATTATTGCTATAGTAAAATAAATTGTGTATTTGAGATATTTAATTATACTGTAAGTGAACATAATCTGCATATGCATAAAATATCCTGTTAGCTGTTGATATATATTTTTTTATATATGTATTTATGTTTGTTCTTTGGATTACAGCACGCCAGTGACATTGGCTCTTCAGAGCCCAACTCTTTTCTTTTGGACATCATCTCCTATTACACACGAACAGCACAGCTGCCTGTCCACATCCCCATTTACTCTGTTAAGGTCTGACTGCACATTCAACATTCCATAAGCTATAAAGCTTTGATTGAATAAATGTGAAATTTCTTCCTGATCAGACGCATAGTGAAAGGGCCAAAAGGAAAAAAAACACTCAAGTGTCCTTATGTCTGATTGTATAAATGCACTCAACATCCACTTTATCAGGAACACACAATTCGTGCAATTATCCAATCATCATATCACATAGCAGCAGTGTAATGCATTAAATCATGCAGATTCCATTGAAGAGCTGCAGATTTATTTAGCTCAGATAATGCTCACATCAGAATGGGGAAAATGTGACTGTGATGAAGTTGTTGGTGCCAGATGGGCTGGTTTTAGAATTTCAGAAACTGCTGGGATTTTTATTCTCTTGTGTTAAACAGAATGCTGTGAGAGACACGAAAGTTCAAGTGAGCAGCAGCCCTGTAGATGGAAATCACTTGTTAATAAAAGTAGTCAGATAAGAAGGGTCAGACTGGTTTTAACAGACAAAGAGACTGCTGTAACTTATATACTCTTTACAACCTTTGTGAGCAGAAAAGGGTCCCAGAACACACAGTTGCTAAAACAGCAGAAGACCAAAATCAGTTTCCACTGCTGGAAAGAACAGGATTCTGAAACTACAGTGGGCAGATTTACATAAACCGGACCATTAAAGATTTGGAAATCAAATGATTTTGTGTCCAATTTTGGTGAGATTACATGAACATTACAGATCTGATTACCCTGCTGCCAAATAGGGGCACTGGTGGCTCAGTAGTAGGTCTCCGGCCTGCCATGTGGAAGGCCCTGGTTTGATTCTCAGCCAACACTAGATGCAGTGCTGTTCCCAAGCTGGGAGGGTTGCGTCAGGAAGGGCGTCCGGCATAAAACGTGTGCCAAGTTGATGTGCAGACCGAATGATCCGCTGTGGTGACCCCTTTTCAGCAGCTGAAAGACTAACCAAATGATTGGCTAATTGCATGAATATAATTCCAAGCATGGGTATAAGAGTTATTAATAAAGTGTGCAGTGGGTGTATATTAGGTAGTGTCTGTTTCTAACAAATTAGCAGTTTTTCACCCTCATGAATCTCACATGCAACCAAACAAAAAAAAATTTTTACAGGAAAAAGAAATGTCACTAATCAACTAAATAAGTATACAGACAACACATTGCTATGTATTTGAGACGTCTTCACACTTCATGTGTCTAGATTTCCTTCAGTGGTTTGGAATCTAAAGCTGTGGAGGAGGTGTTTGTATGTCAGCTTGACATGGACTTTCCAGGGTTCAAGCCTCTGCGAGTTACATTTAAAGACACAATCAGGGGTGAGAGCATATATTTGAACAGCAGCATGAAATAGTTATGAACTGTTTCACTTTCTGAATGACATTAATGATTAACCAGTATTTTTATTATTTTAAAATTATTATAATTTTATGTTATTCATTTATTTATTTTTGCAGGATCAGTACGGTATAAGAAAACCCTGCAAGAAGAGTGCGGTGTAGTTGTGGCTGTCAACTACAGGAAGGTGCCCATCATTTCTGTACAATACTTTTCAAATACTCTGAAACCTCTAAAGTAAACTATATCTACCTTTACTTCAACAGTAAGGAAATAAATTAAGGGCAAATTCTGAAGGTGTCTGTTGACATAGTGGCTGCTTTTGTGCTGTTTAAACTTTCAGGCCTCCATAAGCAATCGAGAAGTGGACAGAGGAATGTCTTTCGTAATGTGCGGCGTGTCGATCAGTTCAGCTCCGTTCAGTGCATCTAAAAGTATGTTATTTAAGATAAGAAAAAAAAAAACATTCTTTTTGACCATTTGTTTGCCATATGGGGTTTTCATTTTAATCAAGCATAACATTTTTTTACAGGTCTTGAAAGCCTCAGTGTAGATTTTCATGATCCAAATCCTACCAGAGCTCCTATGGTAAGTATGTGTAGTTTTATATACTGTATCTAAATATGCTCTAAAAAATTAGTTGTGATGTTTTTAAAATAATTATTTTGCTACGGATTTAGCCGTATATCTTCAAGTAGAACCTTTCTTGATTAATACACCCCTTTTGTTGTTCCTGGAACAACATTGATTTTTAGTTACCATCATCACTGTGTGTCGCCTCCTTTTTTCCCCTGGAGACACATCAGTTGATAGTGTTGTTTAGTTCAAGGTTTTCCAGTATCAGCCTTCATGTGGTGTGCTGGCACATGATGGTTTTGTTTTGTCTGGATGTTGATGTTGATGAACCTTTTTTCAGGTTTTAAATGGATATTGGATTGTTTGTTTTATGGTTGACCTTGCCAGATAAGCTATGACATATTAGCTGACAGTTTTAAACATTAGTTTTTTTCCTACAATGAGGAAAAGCATTCTGAAGCTAAATTTGAAAATTAGAATTCTATAGTTTCCTTCTGAGGATATGTAAAGTACTTGTCATGTCTGCCAATAAACGTAATTCAAACTACCCAGAATGCTCATTAGGCTTTAAGTGATTGCAGCTAAATATGGTTGATGTTATAATATTTTAAGAAATAAAACAAAAATGAATGTTTGTCTAGGATTTGTCCTACTTTATGACACTTTTGTAGTAATGTACTGTAAATGTAATCTAATAGTGTGTGTGTGTGTGTGTGTGTGTGTCTGTGTGTGTGTGTGTGTGTGTTTTAATAGGCTACCCTTAGAGTCACCAACATTAGCATCAGAGCTCTGGAGAAGAAATCATTTACTGTATGTCTGGACAAAGACTCGTGCAGGACCTTCAAAAACGTCCAGAGGTAAATAAAGTCAGGTAGCCATATTAAACCATAAGACATTTAGATGCTGCATTAGCTGCTGTTCATGCATAAACACCTGGCCACAATATTCTATACAATAAGGAGAAATGCAGCTCTAGCCTGAAAATCAGCTGAAACTGGCTCTAATATTTTACAAAATTTGCTATTTAGTGACAATACATTTTTACATATTGCATTGTACTGTTATAAATAATGGTTAAATCTACTAACAGCTAATAAAAGAACTGTAAAAGGAGGCTAATATTGAACATCCATGTCTTCTAGGTTTTTTTTTTTTACATTTTAAATAGGAATAGGAACATATGGTAGACTCTTTAAATAGAAGCATCATGTGGAAAGACGTGGATATAAAAAATATTTTCACTAACAAAAACAAACAGCTTTCTGGACTCATGGACAATGAAATCTGTTAAAATCAGCAGTGACATGAATCTGGAAAGTTGTCTTTGATGATTCAGTTCTACCTGACCAACCACAACCACTAACATCACTTCCAGGTGAACTAATTAACACTGATTATCAGTGATAATGTGGATAACAGTGAAACCTTGGATTGTAAGCATAACTCGTTCCGGAAGCGTGTTCCTATATCATAGTGAATTTTCTCCATAAGAAACAATGGAAACTCTGATGGTTCGTTCCACAACCCAAAAATATTCATATAAAAATTATTAATACAAAATATAAAGTTAAAAATATAGTTGCTAGCCTGGGAGCACCGCACAACCTGTGTGTTATTTGAGTGTATTAAGACCTACAAGAAGCCATTGCCGTCCTGGTGCACAGCACAACTTGCACACTTCACACACTATATAGGGCCGATTAGGCCCTAAATATTTGTTGAGTGTGTTGGTGTGTGTGTGTGTGTGTGTGTGTGTGTGTGTGTGAGAGAGAGAGAGACAGAGGTGTGTGTGTGACGAATAAATGTGTTTGTGCATGTTTGTGTGTATGTGTCTGTGTATTAACATTTATGATGTGTTTGTTAGTATGTATGTGATGCGTGTGTGAGACATGACTTGTTACTGTGTGTGTGAGAGAGATGTGTGTGTGAGTGTTAACATTTGTGATGTGTGTGTGTACAGTATGTGTGTGATATGAGTGTGTTTGTGCATGTATGTGTGTATGAGTGTGTACATGCATGCATGTGTGTGTCTGTGTGAGTGTTTACATTTGATATGTGTGTGTATGTATGTGTGTGATGTATGTGTGTGTGTGTGTGTGTGCGAGATGTGTGTGTGAGAGATGTGTGTGTGGGTGTGTGAGTGTTAACATTTGTTATGTGTACGTGTGTAGAATAGGCGGCAGATGCAAAAAGCATCACTATGATGTCACTGAATATAATGTCACTCAATATAGAAAGTTATTCATAATTTTTCAGCGTAAGTTTAAGGCATCGTCATGGCTGACCTGTTTGAAATATCAAAAATCCCTCTATAATTTGCATCCTCAAAGTCTTTAAATCACTTCGGCCCGGTGTGGTGCCGATCGTATAAATTCCCAGAGGAGTATATCAAAATCCTCTCTAATGTGTGTAAATAAGCTTTAAATGTGTACCAGACTCTCATGCATCCTAATGGCAGCAGATTCCAATCTGTCTGAGTTTTTGAGCATGTTAGGACCCCCAAAAAGTCTAAAAGGGTGGTTGAAAACACAATCCTTAGGAAAACAAGCGGGTCCTGTGCACCCTATAATGCTTGGGCAATAATAAAACAACTTAACCTGCACTTTACCTTTGAAAAGTATCGTGGTTGTAGTGAGACCAGAGAGAGGAGAGGAGGGGGGGAAAGGGGGGGAGGGGGCTGCTGTGTAGAATGACTCACTCAACCCGCCCCCACACACAGACACGTGGACATGCACACACACAAGCTTGCAGACAAGGGGGGTGGCTGCTGTGTAGGAGGTCTTTCACACATACACACACCAGTTTACCGAATAGAGACTTACCCTTGCTCGGGTGAGTCTCTATTCGGGGAAAAAAACTGGTGTGGGTGAAATTCGTCCTTTCCACACACACATACAAACACAAAATAAAAGATGCTTTAAGCGCACACACGTGGCCACATTGTTATAGTAAACAGTGTAACTATAGTAGTAAACAGTAGATGCGCGCACGCGCACTGAGACCGAGCATGGGAGACGATTACCCACAATTCCGCAGCGTGAGAGCGAGAAGAACCATTGGCTCAGTTGTGATCACGTGACGCTCAGTGACAAAACAACAAGCGCATGTGTGCCATGTCCTATATCAAGATATATATTTATTAAAAATGAAGTATTTTTGCTTGTCTTGCGGGATTGCTTGCAAAACGGGTTACTCGCAATCTGAGGTTCCACTGTACCAGTAAACTGGTGACAGGATCATGGGCACGCAAGGCTCATCTATGCCTGTTGGGCCAAAGGCCAGCCTATCCAATCTTAGAAAATCTAACATAGCACAAATTGCTATGCTAAAGGCAATGCTGGCCATGATACAAAGGTCTCTAAACACCCAGTGCACCATTGCCTGTCATGTACAGTTAAAGGTTGTTGATTTGGCCTTTAAATTCCCCAGATCTTAATCCAACTGAGCATCAATGGAATGCTCTAGACAAACAAGTCTAATCCATTAAGGCCCTACCACACAACCTACTGTGAACAACCCGGTGCCATACACCAGAGCACACCCTTGGCGGTCTTGTGAAGTCAAGCCCTGAAGTGCCAGAGTTGCCCCGGTGGCACAAGGGGAACCCAAACAATATTGGGCTTAATTTTTTTCCATAATATTATTATGATTGGTGTATTTGTGTATTGTGTACTGTATATCAGTATCTATATCAGTATTTTAATTGTTTACATGTATGTTTTGTATATGACAGTGCTAAGTGCTAAGATAACTATATAATTTAGCATCTCTGTTCTGTAGCATAGAGGTGTCTCCGTGTACAGATCCTGGATACTCTCTTCATGGCAGCAAGTCTAAACACAGCCTGGATGAAGACTCAGGACTGGGCAAATTTCTGAGCAAGACTTTTTGTTTACCAATCAACACCTTCTCTGGAGCTGCTAAATGACAATAATGTAGCAGTCATGCACACTCTTGCCACTGATCAAGACCTCTGCGGGCTGAAATCACATACCTCCGTACATGTGTCTGTGTCTATGAATGTAGCATCTCAGCCAGTACAGATACAGTATTGCACAAAAACAATTTCTTGTTATTGCTATTCTGTGTCTGATTTTGTGTTGTCTTTTTGATATAGTCCCGATATGGTATTTAGTCATCCACTTTTAAAGACTACTCCTTTCATATTTAAATTTACTAATGATTTCTGTGATAAAAATAAATATTAATATTTTAGGTTTATGAGATCAGGTCTTTATAATCAGGTCTTGAGGGTGAAGTTTTACTCCTTTCCTACTCTCCTTTATCTAATTCACAAATTAAATTAGAAGATAGACAGAAAACAAGCACCATATGAATAAAATCACTGAATTAAAAAAACAAACAGGTTTCTTGCCTGCCAATGGGAAGGCCCAGTTTCGATTTCCAGCCAATGCCCGAACCGCAGCCATTGGATGCAGTGCCATCCCAAACCTGGATAAAATGGAAGGGTTGCGTCCGGACGGGCATCTAGCGTAAAAATCAAACAACATTACAGATTATTTGGCTATAACTAAAACTCACCAATGGCCACTTAGATACAAATTAATTTTATTGTTGAATCATAATAGGTAGCATGATGTTATGTTAATTAGTTAATACATGTAGAAATATTTATTTTTCACAATACCTGAAGCTTACACTCTGCTGCCATTCTGTTGATCTGTAAGACGAAATTACAGTAACAAATTACAGGGAAAAAAACAAACCACAAAACAGCTTCGGTGAGACTTGGTGTACATTTACAGTTGCATGTCTCTTTGCTGACACTTTACTGAAGGTATGATCACTATTTTTGTAAAAGGTATCCCTTCAGATTTGATGGTGGTGAAGGATGGTGCTATCTAACACATGGGTCCAGTGTTAGATAGTATTTAAATGAGTTCAGAACTGGTGATTGTTAGAAGGCCAGAGTATGCACGTACAGTATCTGGATGTCATTCTAGCTTTTTCACAAAATAAGGATATTGTCACTGTTAAAATGTCTATTTTACGCATCATATCTCTGTATACCGGCATGTCTTGCACATCTGTTTCAAAATATTTATGATCTTCACAACTGATTCAAGACGTGTTAAGTTCTCTCTTTGATAATAACTTAAAATGAGACCAATAAATTAACACATGAAATGCAGTTGTTAATTGTCCCTGGCATATGCAAATCTTGGTTTATTTTCATTTGAACCATATTGATGTCATGATCAAAATATGACAGGTTAACACCTCAAACACAAACACATGCGCACACCTTATATGTACTACTAGTCAAAAGTTCGGACACACCTTCTTATTTCCATGGTCGGTTCTGATTTTTATTTTTTTCTACATTGTAAAAAAATGCTGAAGGTCTTCAGGAAGAGCCAGTTTCATCATGGTGCTTGATGGATTTAGCAAATGCACTTTGACAATACTGTCCTTGCAAAAACTATTCCAGAGCAGCAGACCTTCCTATCTTAAAACTGACTGTTATTGTTGTTACTTTAATATCCTAATGTCATATGTGTTATTTCGTAGTTTTGACTAAAATCCAGTAGTGCTCTAGAATGTTGATAATACATCCAAACTTGTGTTGGAATTATAAATTGCTGTAACAATAGACACAAGGCAGTCCATTGCAGGGCACCATTTCCACACACTTTTTCTGAAACATATGTTTAGGAGCAACCCCCAGGACCCCAAAACACTGTTTTAGTTTACACTCCGCCATGTTGAGCTGTGATATTAGTGACCGTCGACGGGGGGCACTGGTGAGTAAAAAGGTCTGTAAGGTAAGCCGCACTGGCTGATACACCACTGTCTCTCTCTCTCACTCACTCGCTATCAGACGGACGCAGACAACTTCATACTCAACGGATACACAGGATTTATTATTATAAATAATATTATTATTATTTAATTTTCATTTCCATACCTGAGCAGCATGACTCCACTGCGTCATTAGGAGACTGTGTGTAAAGGTAAATAATTACATATTGTTTTGTGTTCCAGCATGACGTGTACAAAAACACCGAAACAGGTGTACAGGTAATAAGAGTGCGTTGCGCACACATCCGGGTCTTTCCTGCTTGTGAACTATACAAAGGCTAGATAACATTATGAAAGTTTGGATAAAGTGAATATTTTCGCTTTGTATACTTCCTGCTCAGGCAGTGTAACTTATTTACTAAATTTCACCTAATATACGGGAACATGGTCACAGTCACGTGTTGTAAATCATGTTCGTGTGGCATTTTAAATACAGCCTGAGCTGCCTGATCCGGTATGTAGATCCAGTTCCTGCTCCAGGTCCGGAAACTCAGCTCCCATGTTCCATAATACGTATACAAAGATTTTTAGAAGGAGCATTTCTGTGCATCTCTGTATAGGCGTAAATTATAATTTAGTACATGTAGTACTGTGCAAAAATATTAAGCACATGTAAATAAATGCTGTAGAGCAAGGGGAAAATAAATAAATACAAATGCAAACTGTAATTAAGTAAATTAAATAATATTTGATGTGATGAAGCTTTGAGGATACTTTAGTCTCTGGTACAATTTGTGCAGTTTTATAAAAAAAAAAAATTAACCACTAAGGTACCGCAGAACCACACACAGTTCTTCTGAGGATTTCTACTGTTGCACCAGCTTGTGTTTTTGCATGTCAAAATCCAGCAGCCTTCATTTAGTTGCCTTTCACCTGAAGGGTCCAGTTTTGATTCCCACCTTGAGTCTCCCCGTGCTTGGTGAGTTTTCTCCAGGTACTCTGTTTTCCTCCCATGATCCAAAGACTAGGGCAGGTTAGGGTAATTAGCGTTCCCAAATTGCATCTAGTGTGTGAATGAGCGTGTGAGTGTGTGTGCCCTGCGATGAATTGGCATCCCGTTCAGGGTGTACCCCACCTCGTGCCCTAAGTCTCCTGGGATCTCCTTTGGTCTGAAAAGTGATCACTATATTATGTGTTGCTGGCTTTTCTGGCATACAGGTATTTTTTTTTACTTAGATTTTAGGTTTGTGTTGGAATACTGATGTCTGAAATGTTTTTGTACTAACACAATAATAAAATCCTAAAAATAAAAATCATCCAAAAAAAAAAAAACACTGGGTGACTAAGACTTTTGCACAGTACCGAAGAGCAACATTGTAAAACAATGTGCTGAACTGCTGAACCCACACTCATGCAAAACAGAAGCAAACTGTATCATATTGTTCAATTAGTCTGGCTAATATCATATTATTTTATCAGTTACAGACTTTTCTGTAGTGTTTATTTAGTTGCAGACAGTTTCTGTAGTGCATATACTAATCATCAAAAGACTGGATGCTCCTGCTTATTGAATGATTTTCATAATTTTGATTATTTATTACTGTGGCTTAGTGGTTAGTATGTCACCTCACAGTTTCAGGGCTGAGAGTCGAGTCTGACCTTCAGTCCTTTGTACATGGAGTTTGCATGTTGGTGGGTATTTTCTATGTACTCCAGTTTCTCCAAAGTCTTGCATTATTTGCTGAGTCGTGTTTCCATATGGCCCATAGTGTATTATTGTGTGTGACTGGGTGTGTTTGTGCCCTGTGACGGGTTGTCATCCAACCCAGTGTATCCTCTCCATTGTTCCCTGAGCTCTCTAAAATAGGCTCCGACCACCTGTGAACCTTTTTATAATAATAACGCATTGTAGTAATGCAGTGACAAAGAAAATTGTTACTATTTACTATATACTATTTAGAAATGCATTTTTGATCCCGGATAAAATAGGAGGATTGCGCCAGGAAGGGCATTCGGGGTAAAATCTGTACCAAAGTTGTTGTGGGGATCAGATGGTCCGCTGTAACGACTCCTCAACATGAGCAGACGAAAGACTAACAGCAACAACAACATTCAGAAATGCATTTCTGAATTTTTGTTAAAAAACTGTTGTAAAAATTTTTTTGATATTTAATATCTGGATTGGAGAGTAAAACCGGTTGCTTATGCTTCATTAAAACCGGTTTCTTATGCTTCATTAAAAGCTTGGATTAAAGCTAATGAAGCAATCATATTTTAGCTGTAGTTACAGGGTACAGGGTGGCCCCAAAGTTTCAATCCATATGTATTATTCTTTATATAATTTTTTTTTAAATCTTAGATCCAAAATGGCTTTGAAACTAATAATATAGGATTGAATAGAACTCGTTCTCTTCTCGTTCTCATTCTCTTCAGAATTCTTTATATAAGAATTTAAGGCTGAACTTTACATTTTATACATTATTTGCTTATTTGCCCATGGATCCAGACTTTGGGGCCACCCTGTATCTAAACATCCACCACACAACAAGTAAACTAATTTGCTTTAAAGGAAACCAATGGCATGGAATGTTAAACACATGAACATTACGCATATAAATACTGTAAGCAAACAGCTGAAGACTGATGCATTTACCCAGCTTTGACTTAGTCTGCCTAGCCTACTACTTTGTTTCATGGTTGGCTAATGAAGTATACCACTATAAATGTATTGTAAACTTTTTTTTTTTAATTAAATAAATATGAAACTATATTATTATAATAATTATATATTATATATCATTAAATTAACAAGAGCACTGTGAACATCAAGGGGCAAAGATGCAGTCCCGCTCTCATCATGGGTGATGTGCAGAAGTTTTTATCTGATTGTTTTTCTTTTTTCTTTCATGCTTTATTTTTTTTTTTTTTTGGGTTACTTACCCTCATACTTACCTACTTATTTTTTCTTTCGTTCACAGAGTTCTTATGACTGTTTGGTGTAACACAGGGAGCAGCCATGAAGAGGACCAAACAGTGGGATGTCAGAGGAGCTGTAAGCTTTGCAGCTTTCTTCCATTTCCTCTATTCTTGTGCCATAGGCTGCCTTTTGCCTTTCCTCACCCTTTACTTCAGACACCTTGGCCTCACTGCCATCATGACAGGAACCATCATGGCTATCAAACACACAGTTGCTCTGGTTTGGAGGCCTCTCTCCTGCATCCTTGCCAGACGTCATAACAAACGGCGCATGATCATAACAGCCTCTCTGGTTTGTTCAGCAGCAGTCGCGTTAGCGATTCTGCTCTTCCCACCCACAGGAAAGAGCACAGAGAACAGAAGCTGTAATATTAGTCAGCTGAACACGGAACATAGCTCTACTACTCTGAAACCCCAGACAACTCTACAAAAATTCTCTGCACCTGTTGCGTATTCAACACCGCACAAGATAAGGCACTCCCAAGAGCACAGTAACACTGTGCAAAATATATCTGCAAAGCCATTCAACATCACAGTATCACATCAACCTACCACAAGTAGTCAAAGCAACAAGCCAGACTCTTTGGAAACAAAAAAAGTTCATATGCCCTCACCAGGTAAAAGGAGCAAATCTTTAATAAAGCGTGAACAAAAGCAGCAGGAGGTGGACGAGACTCGATATGGGTTCCTTGAGAGTTTGAAAGTCATGGACTCACAACATCAGATGTTTTTCTTGATCATGATCATCATAAGCCTATGGGAGATTCTGGCTGCTCCGCTGACATGGACAGCTGACGATGGACTGCATGAGTACCTTGATTTAGTGGACGCCACAGAACGTCACGGCGCCGTTAAACCATGGATATTGTTAGGGACTGCTGGTGGTATGGGATGCTCCGGTATTCTAGTAAGCATCTTTTACTGTTTAATTGGAACAGTGTTGCATTTTTACACATACGCTTTACTGATGGTTTTAACAGTGCCACTTGCTGCTTTGTTACCTCTTTATCGGCACAAACGTGAACATGTTCCCGGGGCTGGCTTGAAGGCACTACACCTCGTGCGCGGAGACTCGCAGGCACTCCTCTGTGCCATCACTGCTCTTCTTACTGGCATGGCAGGTTCAGCTGTATCGGACTTCCTCCTGTGGCAGATGCAAGATCACAGTGCTACTGAGCTTCAAATGGGTATTACTTTGGCCGCTGTACCTCTGTGCCAGGCTGCTCTTGCCCCGCTGAATGGATGTTTAACTCGTCTTCTGAAGTCCCATGGCCGGCTCCTGCCTCTTGGTATCCTGGGTCTGACTCTTCAGTGTCTTTCCTATTCTTTCATGCAGGCTCCGTGGACAGCACTTCCTGCTCAGGTGTTGGCTGGAATCAGCGTTGGTGCCCTCTGGTGGTCATTAGAGGCTCAATCTGCAGACATAGCCTCTCCGGGGACAGAGCTGGCAGTAAAACGAGTGTTTGAAGCCCTTTATTTAGATCTTGGTGCCGGAATAGGCAGTGTATTAAGTGGGTTTGTGGTGCAGAAGTTTGGGATTAAGGTCCTTTTCCAGGGTACAGCAGTGATGCTTGGAGTGTGGTGCATTTCTTTAGCCATACTGCAATGGAGGATCCCTCGCCAGCGCAGGATAAATTATTCACGCCTTCTGGCTGCTGATGCAAGTGAAATGAGTGAGTCAGAGTCTGAGCAGGACAATGACTGGTTGGAGAAAGCCATGGAGGAGGACAAAGGGAACAATAATTGGAGGCGGCGGAATTAGTACTTATAATAAATGTTCTTCCACAAAAAAAAAATGCTAGAAAACCTGCTGAGTGACTGACAAAGTCAAAGACGTTGAAATGTGAAGGACTCCAAACAAGCCAGTAGTTAGAAATACTGTACTTTATTCCAGATTGTCCTTAACAGTTTTAAGAACAATACGCAAGGGCATTCAATCACAGTTGCTTTTCTTCTGTTGCTCAAACTGTCACAGCTGGATGCTGCATGAGCTGCAGTTTGTCTCAGCTTTCATAATGCTGAAATGATTAACTTTAATTACACATTGTTGGGAAGTATGCTAATCTACATCCTTATAAAGAAAAGTAAAGCTTACATAACTGTGTCTTCTTTATTGCTTCTTAAACCTCAGAAATCCATGGAGTCATATTACATTTCAAAAGCAATGAAATAAAGTATATGTTTTTATTGCTTTCTTAAAATAGCGATATCACTTCCACAATGGATTAGGCAATATATGCAATTATACCACTGTGCTGGTAAATTCTTAATTTTTATTCGTCCCAAGGTGTTGATTATTTTTTAAATAATATAATAATATTTTATAAAAGGTTTTTATTACCAACTTAACAACATACTCATGGGGTGCGTGTGCACTTATGTAATTGTTTGTATGGTGATCCTTTCAGTAAGGAGGCTTTTAGCATTTTTGGAAGTAGTCTCCAGTGGCAATGCTTTGTAAGATTTAGAGATAAAGCTGTAACTTTAAGCTTTCTGACCTTGTTAACGGAAAGAGGAAAAAAAGAGAGACTGGTAAAGGATTGGCTGTTGTAAATGTAAATACTAAGACATGCACAGAATTAATTGAACCTACAGGATATATAAATAGGATTCTGTTCTATGATAGATAGAAATTGTTATCTCAGAAAAGTGCTATGACATTGTTATAGGAAAATAATCACTTAGGGCACAGTGTGATGCTGTCATTGAGCTAACATTGTGTGAACCAGCACATTTGTTTGTTACTTTTTTACACAGTATAGACATGATTTAATACAGTATCTAAAGTTAGCTCTTACATTAATAGACGTTTTCCTGTTTTGTTTTGTTTCGCTCCTCCACGTAGGAATGTTTGCCGAACTGCCTTTGTTTCCACAGTGCAAATACAACTCCTCATAGAGAAAGTAATACATAGAGTATAGAGTGGAAGATTTCACTATATTTTCAGTTTTTCAAACAAGTGGTATGACTGTACAGTACCCTTTGTCTGATTCATACACATTGGTAACAGTATACTTGTCACACACACTCGCGCCGCGACCGGCACTAGGACCCGGAAGTAGCCAGGTCGTTAAACAGGAAGCATAAAAG
>JAQMYJ010000008.1:14403001-14413414 GCA_030014305.1 Clarias laeviceps | reverse complement strand
AAGAAATAAAAATCAGGAACCATCATGGAGATAGAAAGTGACCCCAAACTTTTGATCGGTAGTGTGTATATATATATATATATATATATATATATAATCATATAATGTAAGTGTGTATCCATGTGTATAATCAATAATTATTGTCACACAGTAAATTACTTTTTATTAAGCTACGAATCAAAAGTTTAGTCACACCTACTAATTCCATGTTTTTTCTTGGTTTTCTTTCTACATTGTAAACCAATGCTGAAGGCGCCAAAATATGCAAAAATCACATTTAAACAGTTTATATTGATATGCATCTACTATGTATGCTCTGTAAAGCCTTTATAACGGCTCTAATCTGAGATGCTGTTTGTTGGTGATTTTTGAAGCAGCGGTTGTTGGTAGCAGATCCTTTGGGTGCTGTAGGTTGTGGGGTGGTGCCTTGTGGTGGGTCAGACCTGTTTGTCCGGCACATCCCATGGGTGCTCTATTGGATTGTGATTTGGGGAATTTGGAGGCTGGGACTGTCTGCTGAAATTGTATCCTCAACAATAGCCCATTTTTTCACTACAAATAGCAAAAACTTTTTTATTGAATTTTGTTATGAATGTGATATTTGACATAAGCTTAAAAGTAAAAACTTGGTGTTTAGCTTATCTTATTTGTGTATTTTGGAAAGATATTTGATTCTCATCACAGATTAACTATCTTGGTTAAATAAAAATAATGTGTTTTGTTGATTATTACACATGTATAGAATGCTGTTAATGAACTCTAGATAATGTACATATTTACATATATATATATATTTTAGTCATTAATATTATTTGTGTATGTTTATACCTGCATGTGTGTGTGCATGCTTTGCATCTCATCTCTGATCCCTGAACTCAAATGACAGGCCAAATAAGAGAGCTGATATGAGAGTGGGAAGACACTTAGACTTGCACTGAGTCATCATCAAGATGAGGCCACGAAAGGTTAAAGTAATTTTACCAAATAAACCATGAGGCTCTGATCAGATCAGCTCATAGAATAATCTCTAATAGTCTGAATGCCTGTCATTTACGCCAGCACTATTGAAATGGTGCATTTTGCACTGTTTTCTTGTTTGTTTTTGTTAGAAAGTTGCGTACAACAAAGCACATAACAGATGCTAAGATACAAAAAATGTTTTTTTATATTTTTGAAAGTCTAATACTGTAAATTGGTAGCACAATAGGGCAGTGGGGAGAGTTGCTGCATTACATCTTCAGTGTACATTACCTGGGTTCAGTATTGAGCTTGTTTTATTTGTGGTTGTAGAGTACCCTTCAGGTTCTCTGTTTCCTCCAACCTCCCAATAACATGCCAGTAGGTGGACTAGCTCTCTAAATATGTGTGAACAAGTGTGTGAATCAACCAGGCTCTATTTCCTCCTGTTCTGTATTTCCATAGTGTTCTTGGGATCGGCTAAGGATTCACTGAAACTCTGCATGAAGGAAGATTATTTGACTTGTAAAAATATTTTTTTTTTTGGCTTTGAATTAACTTCTACTTTCATGCCTTAATGGTAATAAGGTTTCTTAACAAATCTGTATAACACAAAGATACTAGACAACTTGAGAAAGAACTAATTTTATTTGTGTATGATTTCTAACAATACGTTTCTCATTTTGTCTCCTTTGCTTTGTATCATCTTCCTTCAGGATGGATGATATTCAACTATGTAAAGAGATCACAAGGCTTAAAAAAGAACTGCAGAAATTGGTGTCGATCCCAGGTAGGCTCACAAAGGCAATTTTAATGCATTAAAGTACAATTTGTGTTGCACCTCGTAAAGATGTGTCCAGTTGTTTTACAACCCGAATTCTGGAAAGGTTGAGACGTTTTTTACATTTTAATAAAATTAAAACTAAGACACTTTGAAATCACATGAGCCAATATTTTATTCACGATAGAACACAGAGAACATAAATGTTTAAATAAATAAATTTTAATCACTTTTATCCACTTTATGAGCTCATTTCAAATTTGTTGCCTTCTACAGATCCCAAAAAAGTTGGGCCGGGGGCAACAAAGGAAAAAAAGCAAGAATTTTTTTTAATGATTTTTAAAATCAGTCTGTAACATGATTAGCTATAAAAGGAATGTCTTAGAGAGACAGAGTCTCTCAGAAGTATAGATGGGCAGAGGCTCTCCAATCTGTGAAAGAGTGCGTAAAAAAAGATAAAGGAATACTTTAAAAACAACGTTCCTCAATGTCAAATTGTAAAGGCTTTGCAAATCTCATCATCTATAGTGCATAACATCATCAAAGGATTCAGAGAAATTGGAGAAATCTCTTTGCGTAAGGGACAAGGTTGAAGATCCTTGTTGGATGCCCGTGGTCTTCAGGTCCTCAGATGACAAATCGATACTGCGTCACTCATCAGCATGATTTTGTCAGTGACATTACTAAATGGGCCCAGGAATACTTCCAGAAACCACTGTCAGATAAACACAATCAGCCATGCAATCTGCAGAAGCCAACTGAAGCTCTACCATGCAAAAAGGAAGCCATATGTGATCATGGTCCAGAAGCGCCATCGTGTACTGGACGCTGTGTCCTCTGGCTTAAAGAGGAGGGAGACCTTCCAGCTTAAAAGCCAGCATCTCTGATGGTATGGGGGTGCATAAGTGCATACATTATGGGCAGCTTTCATGTTTTGAAAGGTGCTATAAATACTGAAAGGAATATAGAAGTTTTAGACGACGTCTACTGTATTTCAGGGAAGGTCTTGTGTATTTCAGCAGGACAATGCAAAACCACATACTCCAGCTATTACAACAGCATGGCTTCGTAGTAGAAGAGTCCTGGTGCTGAATTGGCCTGTCTGCAGTCCCGATAATTCACCTATAGAGAAGATTTGGCACATCATTAAACAAAAAATATGTCAAACACACACTCTTCAGCAGCTGAAAACCTACTGTATATCAGGCACGAGTGGGACCAATTTCCAACATCAAAACTCTAAAAGTTCATAACCTCAGTGCTCAGACGTCTTCAAAGTGTTTTGAAAAGTAGAGGAGATCATACTCCATGGTAAACATGAATCCATCCCAACTAATTTTGAGACCTGTAGCAGGCATCAAATTTTATCCACTCATTTAGTGGATAAAATTTCTCAGTTTATACATTTATATTATCTATATTCTACTGTGAATAAAATATTGTATGTATATAGTGATTTGAATTTCTTTTAGTTTTCCTTTAATATAAATTTAAAAAAACGTCCTAACTTTTCCTCGAAATCGGGTTGTACAATACAGTGGAGACTGGACATACAAATAGAATCCGTTCCAAAGGTAAATTTGTAACTCGAAATTTTATATAGCAAAACGCATTTTCCGCATTAAACCTCACTTAACCTTTAATTATGATCGTGATTTTTTTTTTTTCCCATATGCAATCAGTACCATTAAAACTATGACAAGTTCCAGTCAATCAGAACACAGAATTACTGATTATTTCTTTTTAATGTCCACTGAAAGTGTCTAATGTTTTTTCTTGGTACCATCCTTGTTAGCATTTTTGGTGCTACAGTATATCTTCACTAAATCTTGCAAAAAGGTTTTCTGCTGGAGGCTTATATGTCAAAACTTCTTCGTATGTCAAAAAAGTTTGGTTTGTAATTCTAAAATTTGTTATCCAGAGTATTCGTATGGTGAGGACCCACTGTAATTACATCATAATTCCTGGATGTTTTTTTTTTTAAAAACATATTTATTTTATGTTGAACATGAAGTAATTGTGCATTTAATTCTAATATCTAATTCTGATTACTTTCTAAATGTATTCCTAATTAGCGTGGCAAGGTTAATTAGTTAGATATCAGGTTAGCACTTTTATGTAACCTTTTTAACTAACCATATTTCTATAATGTAAATTCTATAAGGTAAAGACATTTCTATCGCCTCTTGATCCTTCCTCCATGCCGGACATCTTAAACTATTATCTCACACTACAGATTTTTAGTAAAGATTAAACCTCTAGACTACGTTGTTTATCACAAAACATTTATTTTGTTGTCCTTTCATGTTTATTTGATCGAATATCTGGGATCATTATCTTGTATCTAGTTAAAATTTAAGAGCCAAATCTCAAGAAGGTTATTGGCTGAAATATCATATTTCTAATTTGTATACAACTTTATCAATCTTCTGAAGTGCTTCAAGGCTTTGTATGATTCAAAAATGCTATTTGAATTGTAATTCCAGGAATGCTTAGTTAATTTTAGACACTGAATTCCCCAAGTTTCTCTCCAGAAGCTTCTTCGTGCAGTCCTTTTAAACAGCTTGTTCTGCAAGTGGTGTCTAGCAGTTCAAACTTGTTAATTAAGCAAATTCTTGGCAAGTTTGCAACTGTTCCAGACACTTCGAATGATTTTATTTACGACCTTTAAGTTTACCATCCTGTCTATTTTTTGCCCAAGCTTAAACAGTCTTTGGAAAAGTTCTGGTCTAACACATTTAGAAACCATCCTTAAATAAAATAGGTTTCATTGAAAGGTCAAATTAATAAGCAAAACAAAGCATCTAATTTCTGGTATTCCACTAGGAGGCAAAATAGAGCAATAAACTCAACTACAAACAAAATATGCTAATTACATGCACATCTTCAAAGGCAGTGCAGAAATTTTTACCATTTAATCCAAATAGTTCAAATACTTGACAATTACAAGACTTTTCTTGTAAAATGGTATTCTTTGGTAAGTACAGTGGTTCCATTTAGAAACCATTAGGATGGCTTTGGATGGACTTTGATAAAAAACGGCAAATTGCTCTGATATTTTTAGCACATGAACAGTTCTGTACAAGTTCTAACAGTTCAAGTCTTCATCAGGAAATTAGTTGTATTCTCAACAAGTGGACTTGCATTTTACATCATACAATTGGACTTTTTACCATTTAGCACACAGTTACAGTATAGAAGGACCTCACTTCTGGCTTGCTCATTAAAGACAAATTGAACTGAAGTCATATTGGGAATTTTCATTGTGTAGAATAACAGAACACAGTTATACAAGGTAAAACTACCTTCATTTCTCTACACTAATGAAACTAATGAACTTATCATAGTATTTCACTAGTGCTTAGATACCAGGTCGGTACAGAGGATGTGGCAATAACTCCCAGCTGAGTTTCTGTAATGTGCAAGTAGTGTTTATGAACGATTGCGTGTACAGTTCCCACACATAAATGCATAAATGCCACAAGTTGTTGACCAGTTATCTGTTGATTTTATCTGAAGGATCGGGTGTTTCACTAGCTGAATGTTGGAATGTTGGAATGTCACTAGGAATGACTGCATTGAGCTCTGAGTCACCTTGCTACTGTTTAAAGCGCTATACAAATAAAATTGAATTGAAATTGAAGTATGGTAATTTACTTGTTTTGTAAATTATATCAGTGTCCCTAGAATAACCTACAGTATGTTTGGTGTAAGAGTTGAGGAAAGTTTAAAATCTCTCTAATTTATGATTTTCTAGATAAAGAGAAGTCCAGTGAAGACCGGCAGCGTGAGGATGAGCTTTTGCAGCAGATCCATAAACTGGTGGAGACTCGGGACTTCCTGGTGGATGATGTGGAGTTCGAGAGACTGAGGTTGGTGCTTTTATAACTGTGCTTGTTTTTCCCAGTCAGTGATCTAAGGGACATCTGTGACATTTGTGCCCTCTGTCCTATTTCCAGCCTGTTTCTGTCCAAACAGTTGTAATAGCACACCCATTTACTTTTACTTCCCATTCACATACACATTCTTTTTTCAGGAGAACTAAACTTGTTTTATAGATGAAAAAGGTGAATCGAGAGATATGTGAGGTAAGGTAGATTGGTAAACAGAAACAAATGTTTAAAGAGATTTGGTGGCATAACAGTGTGAGTTACTATAGCTTTTGTCTAGTGGGGGGTAGTGTGTGTGTGTGTGTGTGGGGGGGGGGGGGGGGCGTGTTGGGTGTAACAGTTCCAGTACATTAATTCGATTGGTTTTGAGAATATGGCTTTATTTAATATAACCGCACAGAGACATTAAAAATCACTGCAACCGTCACTCAAATGATGGAGAGAGATTTTATTTCTCGATCCCTTGCAAGTAATTAATTTCTGGCACATTCTATATGATTTGCAATTGTCTGGAAGCTGCTAGCAATATGTGGCCGCCTCCAGGAAGGTGAGATGTCTGGGACAAACGATTCTTTCATTTTTTTCATTAATATAATTTTTTTACTTAAAAAAAAGAAAGCTCATCAGATGAGAAAGAAAAGTGAGAAACGAAATCAATTTCATGGGAATAAATTTTAACAGGAATGCACATGTCAATGTAAGCTAGTCAGCTAGTTAGCCAAGAGAAAGGGATGACCAGCCAAATCCTTCTCAACACTTTCACCTGACTGACGAGACCTATCACCTCTGAGTCTAGCTTGTATGGCGCCCTGGATGAAATACCTTTCAGCACCCTGACAAAGAACAAGAAGAAGCTTCTACTTGAAGAACTGTTCTACTACATATATATGAGTATATATATATGTAAGAATATATATATGAGTGGTTTGATGAACATGAAAGTGAAGTTGAACATCTCCCATGGACTGCACAGTCACCAGATCTAAATATTATTAAGCCACTTTGGGATGTTTTGGAGGAGCGTTTTCCTCCTCCAGCATCACGTAGTGACCTGGCCACTATTCTGCAAGAAGAATGGCTCAAAATGCCTCTGGCCGCTGTGCAGGACTTGTATCTGTCATTCCCAAGACGAATTGATGCTGTATTAGCCGCAAAAGGAAGCCCTACACCATACTAATGAATTATTGTGGTCTAAAACCAGGTGTTTGTTTCATTGGCCAACCCCTGTAGCTGCATATTTATTTTTACCTGGTTTGCCTCTTCTTCTTTTATAAACAAGGCAGGCGATGCTATGACCTTTAAATAAACTTGTTATTTAAAATGTTTTGATTTGGCTAACATCAGGAATTTACCCACCCCAATTTCAGGAGCCATGTTGGCCATATCTAAACACACCTCTTGTCACAGAGCTCTTTCTCTTGTAATCATTTTCTTTTATGAGCATCACTGTCAAACTTCTTCTTGTCCAACATTTTGATCTTCTTTTGATCTTTATCAACAAGCTTCACCTGTCATTAACAATTGAGTATGTCACACACCAAAAGTATTCCTCTGCGTTCTAATAAGCTGTTGTGTCGTTGTGCCCATCCACTTGTAATTTGGATCAATCAGCAACCACAAACACTCTTGTACTGACACTCTTGTACTGAATATGGGCACTGCAATGATTATCTATGTAATTCAATGCTGATATTTACTATAACCACACTCTTGCTTATGTAATATTGATTAAGGCTTAAATGTGAGTTTTTATTATCTTAATTGGTAAAATACTGTATATAGAGTTAATTACATAAAAAATTTAATGAAAACACTTGAGTAAATTTTTATTGTGTTAATATTAATTTAAGGCAAATCGATCATATGAGCATTACTTAGGAGTGGAAATCAGTTTGATGTCCAAATTAATGTGTTATTCAAGCAAAATAAAAGATGGTATATTAATGATGATATTTCCATTTGGTTAAAAGATTAATGCATGTATTTGTGCATAATTTGCTTGTTCAAAAGAAAACAACGTTTTTTGCAGCCAGGATATTTTTAACTTAAAAGAAAAATAAAACACGGATCCCATCTGTGTAGTTTTCTTTTCTGAACAGACTGTATACTGTAACACTCGTGATTTAAATGTGTCCAATAAGATGTTTAAAGGAGCTAGTAGATCTTTGTGTTCCCACAAATTTTCCACCCACTAAACACATTTTGAAAAAGAATATTCAATAACTGCATTCATTCTGTATAAACCTGTTATTATAAGAAGTTAATACTAAATATGTGTAATCACTTTAAAATAGCGTGTTGTGATTTCCAACATTGTAACACATGAGAAAAACATGGGACAAAACTTCTGGGGGGCCCCAGATTACACTTTTAAAGCAATGGGTTTTTGCACACATAGCCTAAGCCATAAACCATGTGTAGATATGTGTTGTACTTTTGGTGATTTATACGTTTTGTGAAATGTATATTTAGATAAAAAAAATTAAGTAAAAAAAAAATCATTTCCAGAATGAAGAATTTGATTATTTCTGAAATTTCACTGAAACATATGATGAAGAGAAAAAAGAAAATGCAGCAGCTTGATTGAAACTGAGCTTCTAGGAAAAAAAGAGCAACAGCCCAAGGCGAGTTAAAATTGGCAGTGCTGGTTTAGCAGATCTCTTTTATGCCAAACAAAAATTAAATTCTTGTTTTGTCACGACTGGAAATCCACAGTGCCATTTAGTCAAGGACTTGATAAATCTACAAGAGAAGGGTCACCCACAGATAAAACTTTAAGATTTTTCCATCAATTTATTAAAATCCATTTAAAATTTTTAGAGAGAAATCATCGATTCCTTTGTACATTGTCCACACTGCCATCCAAAACCTATAGTACTGTATACTGTGTAGATGCTATAATAAGGGCAGTAGTCAAGACCACCTTTGGATAAGTTAAGACAAGTCCAAAACCAGAACTAGCCAAGATTGTGTCTAAATGGAGTCAAAGCCAAGTAAGGGTTGAGTCCAAATGAAAGCCGACCCAAAATCATCAAATCCTTTTTAAGGTCAAGCTTTCACTTCAACTAGTTGGCTTCACTTGTGCATTTTTCATTGTGAAATTGCACCAGAGATTAGGATATTTTTCCTAGATGAATGAATTACTTTTTGTCAAATTTTGTTCTTGCAAAAAGAACATGAATATATTTAGCAAGAACAATTTTGATAGAATGAGACAAGAGATAAGTATAAATACCACAAAGTCTAAAACAAGCCCAAGTTAATACAAAAACAACTAAAGATGATATCAAGTCCTAGAGTTATTTTACAAATTATTTCCTGCATCTTCTCTGATAAATAATATTTTCTTAAACTTTTCATTATAATTTATGAAAATGCAGAAACAAAACCCTGTATATTCATGCTGGCAAACTTCATCAAGGAGAGTTATGCCATGGGACCTGTAAGAAACAATTATACTTCTAGTCGTTTAACTGTTCTCCTAAATGTTATATACAGAGTCAGGCAAAAAATGTCTGCACACTTCAGGAAATGAAAAGTAGTATGATGTATATTATATTAATATCATATTAATAAAATTATCATATATATCAAAATATAATGTATAGCAACAAATTTAGTGGTAGTGGTGGTTCAGTGGTAGGTTACTCGCCTGCCATGCAGAAGGCCTGGGTTTGATTCCCAGCCAATGCCCAAACCCCAGCCACTGGATGCAGTGCCAGTCCCAAGCCTGGATAAAATGGGAGGTTTGTGTCAGGAAACACATCCGGGGTAAAACCTGGCCCAAGCTTGTTTGCGGATCACTTGGTCTGCTGTGGCGACCCCTTGCCGGTAGCAGCCGAAAAAACAAAACAACAACTGTCCAATATCGGTAACAATCAGAGGTTTAGTAATGTGCCTAATAGTAATCATACCAAATAACACCACAAGGTGGCACTTCCTTTTTGTTCCGCTCACTAGAGCAGAATGTTTGTTCCGCTAGAGTTGTTTTACTATGATGCCGCTCTAATTAGCTACCTAGCTGAAGTTATTCTCCTTAGTAACGAGCGGTACAGTGTATGATCGCTATATTCTAACGTCCATGTATAACTAATGAATGTAGTGTCATGGACGTCTGTCATCCGTTATCGTTACACTTTTCCTCTACCCACACCTGCTTCTTAAGCTTTATTAGGAAGCATATACTGCATGTGTACTTGCTATTTCATTTTTAGATGTAACACGTTCAGTATCATGTCGAACACTCCATATTGTGTCCAGGCATGGATTAGAGTACTGCGTATACTCGGGCACAGCTTAAATCAGCTCCAAATCTGAAAGCCAAGTTTAGCTGAACACAGAATTGGACAGCAGTTGCGCTAAAAACACACAATGTTTTTAGCACAGTCCATCACCTCTGATATTTCCATGTGCATGCAGCACGTGGCAATCTCATCCTCTGAACTACATAGCCATAGCTGATACAATAGAAAGGCACACGAAAACATCAATCACTTTTTTCTTAAATATCGATAATATTAAACAAAGCACAAAGGTTGACTTCCTTGTACTCCTCTTCTTGTTGATTTTATTGGTGGCTCGCAAACCGAGACAGAGGTAGCTGCAGATCGGAGTAATGGGCGTGTCGAAAGGTAGGGGGCGTGCCGAAAGTTTTTATGATTGGTTGCACAAGTTGCCTGTTTAAAGGCTAATATTAAACGCTATTTTCCTTTCTAATGCGTTTAAGTAATGCAGCCAACATAATCCTCTATATTAAAATTCCATTCTTTTCCTGTAAAATATCGA
>JAQMYJ010000008.1:14379611-14394292 GCA_030014305.1 Clarias laeviceps | reverse complement strand
ATGTGAATGTGTATGAATCAAAATGGTCAGATAGTCCCTGATGAGCAAGCCGAGTGTGACAGTGGCAAGAAAAAACTCCCTGAGATGGTAATAGGATGAAAGGAGGAACCGGACTCAACAGGGAACCCATCCTCATTTGGGCGAAACAGATATTTGTACAAGATGGCCATGGTAAGATGTATTTGGCTTTTTTAATTAATCATTAAATTTTGTATGCCCATGCAAAATCTTTTTTCAGGTATTTTGGCTGTCTGTTTTGAATCTTCTTGTGGAAAGGTTAGTCTTCTCCCAGATTCAATTTCTTCGCTGACGAGATAAAATTTTCCTCTGATATGTCCCAATATATTGCTTGATTTATGTTTCTTTCAATAGCATGTATTATTGCACCTGCACTGATTTCAGAGAAGCAGCCACATGTTATGATGCTCCTACCTGTACTGTACTTCTCTATACAGGCTGAAATATTTCCAAACTGTTCTGCTTTTGTTTTGTCTGACCAGAGTATATTGTCTCGGTGAAATTGTGGTTTTTACTGCTTTCTAGATGTCCAGCAACTCTTCCCTAATTACTCCTGGCTTCTTTCTTCCCTTCACTATCACCCCCACCCCACTGTGAAATCTTCCATAACTTTTGGCATATGACTAATCAAATTTTTTCTGGCAGTGATTTTACAGTATTTATTATGGCTATGTAGCTTTTCTCATTTACGTGTTGTTTAATAATGCTGTCTCTGAGAATTTGAGGTAGCTCTTGACGTAGCTCTATAGTGTGAAATCTTGCCAACCAGTGGCAATGGCTTTTATAATGGTGTCTGATATAAACTGAGAAGATTGTGTTAATCACGAATATTAATTTAAAAAGCATGGCAACTGGTCAACCATTTCATACAGTATCTGCACACCCAATAAAGCGAACATATGATTAAAGACACAATATACACAGTATACAGGCACAATACATCAAACGTAAGGAAAACTTTCCTACATGGTATACTGTACACTGATCAGCCAAAACATAACTATTGACAAGTGAAAGGAATATTAGTTCACTTACTGCTGGATACTGTATATCCCACCTCTTGTAAGGTGCCATTGTAAAGAGATTATTATTAATATTCCTTTCGCTTTTCAGTAGTTTTAATCTTTTGACTGATCAGAGTATACACTATGTAGGAAAGTCCTTACTTTTGATGTATGGTGCGTGTATATTGTGTATATTGTGTCTTTAAGCGTATGTTAGCTTTACTGGGTGTGCAGATATGGAAAGGTTGACCAGTAGCCATATTAAAAAAAAATGCATTCCTAAAAAGATTTACTGAGGGTACATCAGGCACGGTGGCATACCAGCGTCCTGGTCCGATTCATGCGTCGGGTCTGTGTGCATGGAGTTTCCTGTGTATGTTCTCCCCGTGCTTGGTGGGTTTCCTCTGGGTGCTCTGGTTTCCTCTCACAGTCCAAAGACATGAGTAGGTTAACTGGTGTTCCCAAATTGCTCATAGTGTGTGAACCCCGCCTTGAGAGTGAGTACTGTATATCAATCACCGCATGCATTTGACGGCGCGTCTCCTTTAAAAGATGACGTCACATCGCTGAGTTTCCAGTTCGCCGAGTAAACCCTTTCAGAAACAGGAGGGTTTGTTTGGGTTTGCTTTTTTTTCTTTGGGTGTCGTCACATATCCTTCAGAAATTTGATACAGAACCGACAGGCAAGATGGAGTTTTTAACAGGAAACCCTTTTTCTACACCTGTAGGCCTGCGGATAGGTGAGTCTAACACTCGGTTAAAATAAACACTGGACGCGCCGGTTAGCGAGTGTGTTGCTTTTAATATTAGCCCGATACCCTGAGCACGTATAGCACAGACGTATTTAATTTAAAACGTATTCCGTTTGCAGCATATTATAGAAATATATCTTGTCTCGAGTTACAGTTTTACACCTAGCTAAAAACGCACAGTATTACGAATGGAATAAAACTTGACAGCAAATGCATGGATTAAGCCCAGACTGACAGCGCATCTGTCCAATCACACATAGGAGGCGGGTTTTAACCTTGCACTGGTGTTTCTGATTGGTGCGTTTTGACTCGGTTTGCTGTACCTTTTAAATTGCATTGGTGTGTTTATGTATTTACTGTAAATCTTTTTATTAGTTCTGATTTTGACTGTGAAATGTCTGATAATGATTGAGAGTGGTTATCCTCTTCTTTTGCAGCACTTTTCATCTAGGACTGTAAATACAGTTATTATAATTTGTGCAATACTTTTTTATTTCTGACAAAGCCTGCTTGCACCATCCAAGTCCACAATGAATATATTGTTAGATTCATATTTTTGGTGTAATTATCTTTTTTTTTTCTTAAAAAAAAGTCCAAGAATTTAAACAATCTGATAAAGTTTCACACACCCTTCTCCTACATTCCAGCACCATCTCCTCCCTTTCAGCTGATCTATTCATGTGCCTGAATAAACCAGTGTGCCAAGTAACACTGAGTGTGCCAAACCTAACGAACAAAGAATTAATTTATGTAACACAACAGTGACTTGGCTCAAAGCAAAAATCTGGATCAGTCTGAGCAACCCCAAATAGCAAAATTGAAGGCTTGTGTCTGAGAGTTGCTTACCCTCCCCAGATCCTTGAACTAATATAAATCAAGACAAAGAAGTGTAATCACACGGGCTGTAAATTAATCTCTGACTGAAGTGCTGAAAAACCATATGCATCATCGAATATTTCCGAATTGCACCCTCTCTCCGTTATCATTAAGCAAACACTCATGCAGCTTCTTGACCACAATATATATATATATATATATATATATATTTTTTATCATTTATGTAAGACTAAATCATTTATGATTGAGCAATTCTGAGTAAATATTTTGCCAACAAACAAGTTCAATGCTTTTTCAAGGTTACAGCCACACCTCAAGGTAACGCAGTCTTGTGCTGGCATGACACGAGTGAAAGGGAAAAGTCACCTGTATAAAACAAGCTTTCACTTTTACAATAGGCTAAAAGCTGCCTTAGATGTCCAAGGCTATTTAACAAGCACGGTAGCATGGGCACACAACATAGATCTATATGGCATGTACCGTGATGATGTCTATGCACACGTCGACTCTACAGAACATCTGTGAAAGGATATGCAATGCTTTTTAGTGTGTTGTTTTTGTTGTTGTTTGAAATGCATATTCATTGCATTCATTGAATATTGAAACGGTGTCACAGGAACTTCATGTTGGAGGTTTGCTATCACTGTGGAAAGTCTCTGATTTTGTATGCAAAAAGAATTATCGAATTATGCTTAGAATTATGTTTTTTTTGTTATGATCTTATTGATATTGAAAGATGCAATAAGATGTTTTAAATGGTTTACTTGGTACTTATTTCACGTGTTGCCCTTGCTCATGATGGTATGATCTTATTTTATCTGAGTTCATCTACATCATGTGTGAATCTGTACATTTGGATGGTTTCTGCATGACGGATATGCATGTGTGTGTTAGAACATGCTACAAGTTTGCAGACAGAAGACTGGGGCATCAATATGGAGATCTGCGACATCATCTGTGAGACAGAAGATGGGTGTGTCATGTCATATCTAGATTTTATTATTTGTTTGCACTGCATTTGTAATGTTATAACACTGCATTACTAACACTGTATTTGCTTCTATTTGTCATATATTACATTACATTACTGCTATGTTTCTTTTCTGTTTTAGCCCTAAAGATGCGGTCAGAGCAATCAAAAAGAGGATTGTGGGAAATAGGAATTTTAAAGAGGTCATGCTAGCATTAACAGTGAGTAGCTCGCTTTATATCCCTTTTTCAACGTGTGTCTACACAGAGAGAGAAAAAGAGAGGTAGAGAGATCAAAAGTTTATATTGATGTGTGTCGCTTACCTGGGGAAGAGATGGACCTGGATGCACTATGAGATGAAGGCAACCTGGCAGAGGCAGTGGGATGCTTTGGGCAATGTTTTGCTGGTAATCCTTTGGTTCTGGCATTCATGTGGATGTTACTTTGACACATACCACCTGCCTAAACGTTGTTGCTGTCTGAGTATGTCCCTTCATGGTAATGCCCACTCTTAGCAGGATAATGTGCCCTGTCCCACTTCAAAAACTGATCAAGAATGGTTTGAGAAACACAACAAAGAGTTTGAGGCAGTGACCTGGTCTCCAAATTCTCCAGATCTCCATCCAACTGAGCATATGTGGGATGTGTTTGAAAACCAAGTCTGATCCATGCAGGCCCCACCTCGCAACCTACAGGATTTAAAAAATCTGCTATTGACTGCTTGGTACCATCTTCAGAGGTCTAGTGGAGAAGATGCCCCCATGGGTCAGGCAGCAAAAGGTGGTCCTACTTATTATTAGGTACCGTATTGTAGGTTACAATATTATGGCTGATAGGTGTATGTATGCACACCGATCAGCCTTAACATCATGACCACTTGCCTAATATCAAGTAGGTCTCCATTTTCTGAGTGTGTGTGTGTGTGTGTGTGTGGACATTTTAAATTCCAGACTGAATTCATATTGTATTATATTCCCAATTATTTATTTTAATAGTATCAAACTAATATTATATATTTTACAATATATTGTAAAAAGTATTAATAAGCTGGTTATTGTAAATATATTAGTATTGTTAAACATTATGGTACTATTATAAAATTATACATTCACTTGATTACTTCATACATTACAATACATATTTTTTTCTAACAGCTGGTTGAACAAGTAATTTTGTGGTATTATTGTACTTATAGTTTTCCAGTTTTTCAACATCTGTTTTACCATTTTCCCCATAAAGTATATTGTGAAAATTTCTTTAGTGGCTGTGATTCTACTACTTCATTTCCCTTGTTTATATCTCAGGTTCTGGAGGCCTGTGTGAAAAACTGTGGCTACAGGTTCCATGTCCTAGTGTCTTCCAGAGACTTTGTAGAAGGGGTTTTGGTCCGAACTATTTTACACAGAAATGATCCTCCTTTGGTCGTTTATGAAAGAATATTGACTATAATACAGGTAAGAATCAGGACTGTCAGACACACTGGTTTGAATGTTAGCAGATTATTATTTCTTTTACAGTTACCTATGTTACAACAATTTGATTGGACAAACAGCATTCCAAGAATGTTAATATTTGGTTTAATAGCACTGGCACATTTTATTTTTTCCTGTATCACTACAGTTGTCCGTGTTTTCTATGTACAAACTAGAATTTCCATTTCTAGCAATACTACATTAAACTTAAACTGTTACTACACTAACCACTACACCACCGTGCCCTCCAGGGTCCGGGTTCCATTCCTGGCCAGGCTCGGTTCCCGTCTCTGTGTGAATGGAGTTTGCATGTTCTCCCCGTGCTTGGTGCGTTTCCTCCGGGTACTCCGGTTTCCTCCCACAGTCCAAAGACATGTAGGTTAGGTTAATTGATGTTTCCAAATTGCATGTAGGGTGTGAATGAGTGTGTGAGCGTGTGTGTATGTGTGTGCCCTGCGATGGATTGGCACCCTGTCCAGGCTGTACTTCGCCTCATGCCCTAAGCCTCCTGGGATAGGCTCCAGTTCCCTGCGACCCTGAATACAGGATAAAGCGGTATAGAAGATGAGTGAGAGTGTTACTACACTTTGTGCATGCTGTCTGTCAATCTGTGTGCAGCATGGCAACATGCAACACTCAATCCAGCCGTGATTTCTTTGTGAACTCTTGCTGTTGATGATGCAAATGTAAACAAAATATTTGTCCATATCTATCAATCAATATGAATTTCTCGTATTGAATCAGCTGAAACAATATCTCACTAGCAATCATGCTGTCTGGCTGATATTAGTACAACAGCACTTGCACAATATTGTTTACATAAAGAAACTCTTGTAGTGTGTGTTGTGCCGGACAAAGCGCAGGGTGTGTCCAGTCACTCTATCACTTTCTCTTTCTCTCTCTTTCCAGGCCTGGGCTGATGCGTTTCGCAGTTCTCCAGATTTAACTGGTGTGGTTTGTGTATATGAGGATCTCAGGAGGAAAGGAATAAAGTTTCCTGTGCCTGAGATGTGTAGCCCAATACACACCCCTAACAAGGTACATACTGTACACTGACAGGAAAGTATTTGCACCTGATCGTTTTGATCATTACATTTTATCCTCTATTAAAAATTAAAAAAACTAAGTATTTGATGGAATACATGCTTACGTTTTTGTATGTAAGGAGTTATTTAATGTCCACTCTCATGCCAGTATCAGATTACATGTTTATTGGAAAGGTCTATTAAGAAAGAGCAGGGTAGAATACAAGTTTAAAAGGTTGTTTTATTTTTAACACTTACAGTATACTGTATCTTTGACACTTTTGCTTTGTAAAGTGTAAATCCTTTGTAAATCCTGCAGCCTGGGGCTTTCTTTTACCTGTATAATTGATTTACATCATTTGTTCTGAAGTTTATAGTTTACATTGCATGTTTGAGTAACCCAGTTCTGCTTTACAATACATACTGTACAGTATATCAGTAAGAGGAAATTCAACACTGAACATGAATGCAGACTGCTAACAATACAGTATGACAACAAACCTCCGAGGTTACAGTAAGGACAGGGTGAAAGGCCAAAACAAACAGATATGTTATAAACCAAGGTTTAAAGCTAGTATTAGAGATTGGTTAACTGCAAAGGGAAGAGAGCCCTAGAGTTTGTACGTTTAAAGAAAAACATTTACAATGAATGCGCTGTTTTATATAAATCTGTATTTAGTAATAATGAGTAGACTCGCAGCAAAATTGTTAAAAGAGAATTTTTAAGATGATATTTTTTCAAGGATTATCAGTTATAGTAGTTACATAATCTGTAGCACTTTATCATGGATTGTGATTGTTGTATATAGATAAGATCACTTACATCATTTAGACTATGAAACATGCTGGCAGTAACATTTAAAGCACCATAAACTGTCCCAGTAAGATGATGGGCCAATACAAGACACCAGAACACCTTTCATGCACCTTGGGATTGCTTCTACAAGTCTCTGTAACTACATTAGAGGGATGAACACTATTCTTCCAAAAGATATTCCATCAACTAGTGTCATGATGTTATTGGTGATGAGTACAGTCTAACATGTCATCCCTAAATCTCCCATGGGTTTTTAGTTGTTTTGAGATCTGGTGACTGTAAAGGCCATAGCTCATACTGTAGCATATCATTTACATAATTTTCATAATCATTAAACCATTCAGTGAGCCCTTTTGCTTTTATGCAGAGTTGTCATGGACGAGACTACTCTTGTCAGGATATAAACATTTCATTATAGGATAAAGGTGTCAGACAGAATATAATTCTTGAATCTCCTCTCCCATAAGAGATAGAGCAATCTGCCCTTTTTTTCTGTGGTGTTCTTTCTGTGGTGGTCATTTTCCTTTTCTGTAAAACTATTCGCCTTTTTTTTTCCCCCCCAGCGGTTTTTTTCTGGATCTGAAAGTGAGGCTCCTGCCTCACCCACGCACCATGCTCAGATTCAAGAGCAGACGCCCCCCTGGCAAAACACAGAGGGTCCAATCACTTTGTCACCTGACCAGGTAATGTGACGAATTCCTCATAAGCTTTGGTTAAAATCAAGGTTGACTATCTTTCTTTTCTTTTCTTCTCGTTTTTGAAATAATTGCTAACAAGCATTATTCAACAGTGCATTTTTTTCTCCTCTCTACACATATCTCTTCATTGTCTCATTTCATGATTTCATCAGACCAACAGCACTAGCTTTCTTCTTATAAGAACACTCTATAATCTTTATTATACAGGAAAAAACAAAGACTGTACTACTCTAACAATAAAAAGTTCATACTACATAAAGTACATATAATAGGAAAATAAACTAGCGCACAAACATTTCACTACTAATGTAAGGTTAGATAATGATGAATAATGTGGAAAAAAAAATCTCTGTGTTTGAATGTACTCTAAATCACTGTGTGACTCCATGATGACGGTTAAACGCTTTGTTGTCTCATGCAAATGTGTGTTTTGCGTTTCCCTTCAGCTTCACATCACTCACACTGGTGCTACAGTATATCAATCCCATGGATACTGTTTGTATGCACACACTCTACTCCTCCGACCCAAAACGTTCTTATTGTTTTCTTTGTGAATTTAATACACTTTAGTGTACTTTGATTTAGTTAAAAATATGACATATAAGAGTGTATTTACAGATAATTAGCAAATATACTAATTGTTCCTTCCCTATAGGTAAATTACTTGGCCTTAAGCAGTGGTTCTCAACTTCAGTTGTGGATGACCACCTGCAATACACATTTTATTGTTTCCACTCTCACACCCACTTCAATTAAGTAAAGCCTATTAATTGGCTTAATAGTTAAATGAAGTCTTCTGGGAGCTGGGAAAACACCAAATGTGTTCTCCAGGACCAGAGTTGAGAACCACTGGCCTAAAGTATGTGAACACCTGATTATCACACCTCTTTTAGAATATGTCAAGAAAAGACATTCTAGACAATTGTTTGCTTAAAACTTTGGTCCAATAGTTTGGGAACTAACCACATATGAATGCAATGTTTATATAATTTTGACCATATGGTGTATATTTTCACAATTAGGCGTTTAGATTTAGAGATTTGCGTTCGTGGTTAAAAAAAAAAAAAATCACATGCAAGTATTTACATGATCTGAATAATTGTGTGTACTGAATATCTGAATAATATCCAGTCACTGGTGCTGAAGGTTGGTCCATTTCCACCAATAATTGGGTACAGTGCAGCTGGTGAAGCTCTGCAGTGCAACACATGGTGTGCAGGTTTAAACCACCAACTCTGTGTATGAAAATGTCTCTTATGTAACCTGGTGGTTGTGCTTGATATTCTCTTCTCTTAATTATCTCTCAGTAATAGACTGGTTTGTGATGATTCCAGGTAAAAAGTTTAACATCTGACCTGGAAACCGTTCAAAATAACCTTAAGGGGATGTCAGGAATAATGAGTCAGATGGATTCTGGGAGCAGTCAACGGTCAAATACATCGCTCCTGAAGGTCAGAGAATGTACATACAGTACACTGTGTAACATTGTATGTTACAATCCCACCAAAATAACGACCTTATGTTTTTACATATTAGCTCTGACAATAAGCCTGTCATTTTCTGTTTCCCCATATGCAAGAATATAGATAAAATGCATTGTGCCATGTTGTGTTTATTTCTGTCCCTGTCAGTAGCAGTTGTACGGCACGTGTAAGGAGATGCAGGACCGAGTAGTTCATCTCATTCCTAGAGTAACTGATGAGAAGCTGGTAGATCAGCTCCTGGTTGTTAATGATGACATTAACACAACCTTTACACGATATCACAGGTTAGACACAGCTTGAAGAAACTCGTTATTATATTATGATTATGAAGTATTTATAGACATAGAAACCCCACCTGTTTACTGCAAAACAAAGAGTAGAAGCAGCAGGTGTTTGCAGAAGATTATTATTATTATCAAGCATTTGTGATATTCTCCACAAAATGTCAGTAATTGATTATTAACACTGATTTGGTTTCCAGTTTTGAGAAACGTCTCCAAAGGCAGAGTGCTGAACAGCCGGTAAGGACATTCAATTCAATATCAGTCATTTGACACCATTTGATGTTATCTACAGTATATACACTTCCTGGCCAAAGAAAGTGCACACTCAAAGATTTCATTCAGTCACCTTTAGTTTTTCTTTACAGCACACAATTTGGTGTCAAGTTCAAGTATGAAAATGGTTCCTTGTGGTCGCAGAACCGCTCGTTTACAGTTTGAGTTCCGGATTATGCCTGAAGCATCAGGAAAGAAAAACTGCAGAGATGTGATAAGACGGTCATTTAAGTACATTCAGGTCATCAGCTGAGCCCAGACCTGACCAACTGAAACAACCCCAGAGCATACCCCACCCCCCCCCCCCCCCCCCCAAGAGGCTTGTACAGTGCCAACTATGCATGATGGGCGCTTCACTTTATGTTCTTCCCTTTTGACCCTGATACTCGTATTGCTCTGGAATAGGGTCAGTTCGGACTCCTCAAATCACATGACATTTTTCCATTAATCCAAAATCCAATCTTTTGAATCCATAACAAATTGAAACCTTTTTTTCTGATTAGTCTCATTAACAAGTGGTCGCACTGCATTTAATGCCCTATCCTGAGTTTGCATCACATTGTGTGCGTATGGAAATTCTCTTACTTTTACTATTCTTTCCACATTTCGTTTACAAAGTTGAAGGTTTAGCACTGTCCTTCTAGGTTCTGATGATGTGTTGAGGGGTTCCAGTAATTTGATATCATCTTAGTTGTTTTCTTTGCTTGATACAACTCAATAATTTGACCCTGGTGACTTTTTTTTGGTCAGGCAGAAAATGTAAATATTTTTTATATTATGTTATATTTCACATATAATTATTTATCATTCTTGTTTTAATTCAGAGTGACAATCTCATCGACCTGAAAACTCCCTGTAAACCACAAAGCCAGTCCAAGCTGGAAACTCCTGTTGCGTGTGAGCCAATCAGTCAGACAGTCAGCAGTCTGTCAAATCACATGTCCCGTCTGAGTAAGAACTAATATTTTATTCTTCTCAATCAATGTTAAAATGCTAATACTAGTGTTATTGAATACTGATTGTTTGGAAGGTGTTGATTAATTTTCAATTACAGCATAGACCAAACCAAAGCACATTCTAATAAAGTATTATTGGTGCCAATAGTAGGTGCATTTATTGATATGGTGGTGATTTTTATCTATCAATTTTGAAAAGGAGTCACCAAGTTAGCGAGTTAACAAGTTAGCACATCCTGACATTCAGAGGTAAGGAAGTATACTACACATTTTACAGTACAGGAAAGTATTCAGGATTTGTGGTTCCTTAGTGACATCATTCTTTACTAAATAATAAAGCTAATGTTGAAATATTACTCTGGCATAAGGGGAAATACACGCATATACTCTTAGAAGAATATTGATCAACTTTAGGGTGGTCATGAACCCCCCCATCACACTGCCCAGTCACTGAATATCTTTCTATAACTTACTATACACGGTAAAGGTTTTTTTTTTTTTTTTTTTCTTCTTCTTTTTTGCAGGTACAAAGGAGAAGGATGAAATTCGGAGCAATACCTCTTCTAGAAATCTTCAAGATGGGTAAAATAGTTGGTGCATGATTTCTTTAGCTTGATTTCATGATTAAGTAAAGCAAAAATGCAATCTGTGAAAGTAATTTGCGTGTTCTATGTGTTTGCGTGTCAGGAACAGTCAGGAAAGATCTGTATTAGATGAACTTGTAGCAGGAAGCAGCGACATGCACAATGCTGGAGGGGTGAGTAGCAATGATTTGTGTACTTCTAAACATCTGAATAATAAAATGTATTATGAAATCCTTACTAACGTAAGACATCCAGATTTGAATATTAGCTTGAAGTTTATGTGCTTTAGTATTACAGTAGCTTGGGGTGTAAGTTCTATGGTATACATGTGTTTGCAACCCAACTGAATTTAAATCTGTTGCTGGAATACAGAATTAATATAGCAATCATATGAGACTCTAGCGTCTGATAGTATCTGTGCCTGTCACTCACTGAAAAACCTGTCTGTCTATGTGAAGGATGACTGCCCACAAGTCCCTGTCCTCGGCTCCTCTCCTCAGTTTAATTGGATGTTGGAAAAGGGAATGGTGGGTCTTTAGCACGCAATGTGCCTTTGGAATTGCTGACCCTGCATGCATTTTCCGAAAGGGGTATTTTTATATGGTTTCTTTTAGGAGTGGCTGAATCTGTTTCATTCTAATATGCAAAGTGGAGCTGTACAGATCATTCCCTGATGTGCTGTGAGTGCTTTTCTAAGGTGGCAGGTGGCAGGCCTCTCTTTTAATAACTATTGCATTTGCTGAGCGGATCACATAATTGCCTCTTGTTTTTGTGTGCGAGTTTTTTTTATGTTGAAAGGCAATGCAAGGCTGTATTCTTTGCTTAGTGGCACTTAATTACTGTGCATGACGGGTGCCTTTTTTCTGCTCTCTGGCTAATATTGTATACCGGAAGGTAATGATCACATGGTTTTTCACCACCCAGCAAAAACAGTTATTTTGTTTTGTGCTTTTCCTTTTAGATTCCCGTCAATCAAAGTGAAGTGATGGAAAATATTGAGCAGTGGCTTGATGTAGATGAGGTGAGTGTTCAATTTCTGGTTATTCACTGTAAACTGTTTCCATATACCTTCTCAAAGAGAGATTATATGGTGTTCAAAGGGTTGCTGTTATCAGTGAAAACAAAAGAAGGGCATTTAAGATAAATCTGTACTTTGAATTGTGCAGAATAACAACACAGTTATGAGAGTTAAAAACTCACTTTATTTCTCTATATAATCCACTAATGTACTTATTCCAGCGTTTTCACTAGTTCTTTGATACCATCAAGGTAGAAGCTTTTCTCAGTACAGGGGATCAGCCGTGATCCTACTGCCAGGAATTCCTTTATTGTCCTAAACATGTGAAATCACTTGGAGTCAAGTCAGGACCGTACGGAGGATGTGGCAATAACTCCCAGCCGAGTTCCTCTAATGTTCATGTGGTGTTCGTGAATGATTGTGTGTACAGTTCCCACAGACAGATGCGACTCTACTGCAAGCTGATGACAATTTACTAACTGTCTGTAAATCAGTTCAGGCGTTCCACTCACTGAATTTCCACAGGAACAACTGTAATATACCGTACTGTGCTTAAAGTCTTCTGTAAGTGTCAATCGGTTTTACACCTACCTTTAGGAGGAATTTAATTACAAGTCCCGGTTTTACTTGAACGCCCCTCGTACATACATTTTCAATTAGTTTCTTTACTATTCCGTAGGATGGATGTGTATAGTAGTAGCAAAGCTTGTTTATTCAAGCCTAATCTATCACAACAGCAGAAAAACTAGAAAACAAATCTCAGACTTAATGACTCAAATGCACAGTCAGACTTTCCAATTACACAAAGAAACGTGAGGGTGAAAACAGACGAACTAATTACAGGCTTAACACTGAACACCTTGCAAAACACTTCATTGATAAGACAGGGGCAGACAAGACTACATTCCACACAAAGGCACATGTCAAAACAAAAACTACATGGCATGAACTTTAAACAAAAACACGAAAGCTGTGCTTGTTGCACTCAGAACCATTTCACGGTCTGAGAGGAGGAATTTGTGACCGAAGGAATTAATATTTTTACTAATAAAATTTATTAGGTTAATGCTCAATGTGTCTGTTAAAAATAGTCAAACTCCTTCAGGGCCATGTGCAGGTAATCAATTCTACCCTCCCTAAAAACATTCTCAAAGCTTATTAACATTCAAAGACATTCACATACACATTGCAGAGTTGGGATCCAGAAATTGCATTAAAGCTGTGAATTATGGGTCGACTTTTGATTTGATTGATTTAGATTTTTGGGCATTTTGATTTTAAATTTGATTTGATTCAGTAGCACTTCTGTTTAGAAGTTAAGATTATAATTTGTTATAAGCAGCTATTTTTTATTTTTTTTTACTGATTTTGAAGTATTAAAAATAACTAATGTATTAAGTAAACACATGTTGTAACTTTTGTTTTGTTTCTGCCAATCTTGTGCTCTACACTCCAGTCCAGTATGTGTCAGTGTTGGACCGACCACGCATAAACACAAGGATGAAGCAAAATGCTGAAAAATACACCATTTTCATTTCCTGCATTTTGCTTCATCCTTGAGTTTGTCAGTTTCACAATGTTTAACATTTGTAGGTTTACCTAAATAATTATAAAAAATAATAAAGTATGAATTTTTTTTATTCGAAATTTGAAACCTCACCAAGAGAAGACAATGAAGAAAATGATTAAAACGCATAGCTCTAGTGTTCAGATTAACTTTTTTTTTTTCATGCAAACACCACATTCAAGTTCAAGCAACACTTGTTATTTAGAATTTTTAAGATTTGCAGCTGTTGGTTTTGATCTACAACACTCAAGTAAAAGGTAACTGTAGCCAACTGTGTGAGAAACCTTTTAATGTTACATTAAACCCCAGTGTATTAAGCAAAATCTCTCTTCCGTCAATCTAACACTTCACTTCCATGCAAAATAATTGTCTTGTTCATCACATTGCTTCTTAGTTTACTAAAGAACAGCATTAGCCATTCTGCCTATATAGTAAGTGGGATTTACGATTTATAATAATGGCCATAAACCTGTAAAATTTTCTGAATGAACATGTATATGTGGTTAAAGTTAATGCGGTTCAATGTGTTCCTGTTGTAAAAACCTTTGGAAGATGTGGAATTTATAAGAATATTTTAATAACTCTTTATCTGGACTTAAATCTGGACACATAGCCATTGCAATTCATGTAATTTGTTCGACCTTTATTTTTATCACAGAATCTTTCATATTCACACACAGGAAATGAGAACGAGCATTCTTTTTCTGATGTTGTACTAGATGTGCTTTCAACATGTAATAATGTTGCTGCTGTTTTTGTATATTTAGAATATATAAGCTTTCTGCTTGTTTCTGTTTTGCAGGATGATGATTTGGCAGATGAGGGTGTCACTAGTGAAGGTATTCTTTTCTGAAGCATATATTTTTTTTTTCTTTGGGGGGGGGGGGGGGGGGGGGGGGGGGGGGGGGGGGGGGGGGGGGGG
>JAQMYJ010000008.1:14361564-14379601 GCA_030014305.1 Clarias laeviceps | reverse complement strand
CATATATTTTTTTTTTATTTCCCCCCCCCCCCTTTTTTTTTTTTTTTTTTTTTTAAAAGCAATTCTTATAAATGTACAGTGGAACAGTGGAAGAGCATAAATTTTGCCCAACCAGTTGGAACAATACAGTAGTACAATCAGAAACTGTTCTTTATTTGATAGAACCTGGTTTCTCTCATCTTTTCTGCAGAGTTTGATAGGTTTTTGGCAGGCAGAGCAAAAGCAGCTGAGCATCTTCCCTCTGTGAAACATCCGACTGATGACCACACACCCTTACAGCCATAGTTCTTTACTGGAGTGCGATCATCCACAACAAATATCCATCAGCAAGGATCTGTAGCTTAAAGTGATTTGGCTATAATGCTTTATGTATGGGGATTTATATTTAATTTATATGGTACTGTATCATTTGTCCTTCTTGAACATTTTTAAACAATGGGTCTGTTTTTGTTACAAGCTAGATTTTTTTTTTCTCCACAGTGGTATTATGTAGTACTGTATATAACATGCATTTTAAATGCTCCACTGTGGTTTTAGGTTTGTGGCATTGATTTAATGCCATACTCGGTTTCATTTAGCTATTAGATATTTTCTTGCACAAGGAATGGCATTATGGCTATTCTTGATTTGGGTATTAAAGATTCCCATAGGCTTTGTGGTTCTTTCACTGACAGAACAAAACTTATTTTTAAATGTATTCAAGGCAGGACAAGCATAAATAGCATCAGTGCCTCAGGGCTCCACAGTCCCTAGTTTAATCCTAAGCTTGAGCTATTGTTTAGTGGGTTACCACCTGGTTCTCAGATTTTTTCAAAACATGTTGGATAGACTGGGTTAAATTGCCTCTAGCCGTGAATGTATGTTCATTCATTCAGGGCATTCGTGCCTTGTGTCCAGTGTTCCTAGGATAGGTTCCAGACAAAGCCATACTAAAGGCTTGCCAGTTTTTACAGATCTTATCCAGTTCAGCTTGGGTTAGCCGGGTACAGCATAGAATCTGATATGACAAGGTTTTACGCCAGATGCTCTGCATGACGTAATCCTCCCCAATTTATCTGGGCTTGGGATCAGCCCTAATGGTGCACAGATATGAGCATCCGCTCAGTAGCTGGAGTTGGTTCCCAACTGACTGCGAATCAAACTCGGGTGTGAGTGGATGTATCACTGAATGAACGAATGGAAAGGTCTGTTATATTGTCAACTATACTGTCATTGTCATGTGCGTGTGATCCTCTAAAGCACATCCAGGTGCTGTGTAGGTGGTTCCATATCTGCGAAGGAGTGTTGCATAAAGGACTACATGCAGTCTGGATTATATTATTTCACTACAACAAAAGGGCACAAATACTCACGATCAAACTGCTTACTTTTTAATGTTTGTGTGGTTTCTTTTTTTTTTTTACATATAGGAATCTATCTGCTATTTTGTTTATCATCTATTTACTGACCATGCACAAAAGTAGCATAACAGCTCTTATTACAACTTGACTACACTCAGAGAAAGCATCCCCTAGTCATCTACTACAATGATAAATTATTGACCCTTTCATCAAATATTTACTTTCCTATTTATATAACTCACTGCATATGAGCTAATTGTGATCTATATATGCTAAGGATGTTTAAGTCAAATGGGGACTTTTGATTGTGCAGAATAATGGTTCACAGTTATAAGAGTAAAACTACCTTTATTTCTCCTGCTACAGTAATGCACTTATCTCAGTGTTTCATTAGGGCTCGGATACCAAGATAAAAAGTTTTCTCAGAACACCAGAGCCATGAACACTGGCCACCCGGGTTCTTTATATTAATTTAAAAGCATTTGTTCATGGTTCCATTATTGTTAGTTTCTTATCAAAAATAATAGTTATGTCCAGATTTTTTCCATTTTTAATTTTATGATTATGATATTGTGAAATGTGGAACATTTATAGAATATTAATATACAGCGTACAGTATATTATGTCAGAATTTGTGGTTGTGGGCTGAAAAAAAGGAAGAGTGGGATGGCAGTGGTTTGTGTCACAGTGCTTTTAGATGAAACCTTGTGCAGTTTATTTTCTTCTAATGAACGGTGTGTTTTTGTCATTTTTAGTATTTAATATTACATAACCTAAATATAATGAACAGACTTTAGTAAAAAGTCATGCATGTAGAGCTAATGTAAAAAAAATCCAAGAGCACTTAATTTTGTAAATAATCATAAGTAGCCAATAACACAATTTTCCAGCAAGCTCCCCAAACACTACTGTCATTTTGTTTTGCACTTTAACATGTTATTCAAGGCAAAACTTTAGCTAATTATTAATTATATAGATCAGACTCCATTTGGCCGAAATTTATTAAGTGGAGGACAGGTGTTATACGGTGTTGTTTTTTTTTTTTTTTAGGTGAAAGTTTTATGGTTGTCTTTGGATTTGTAAGATGTTGTAAAATATGCTATTGTATGTTACAATACACTACCCTAATAAAATATTTGAAGATGCAGTGTTTTTTATTATAGTAATATTAAAGAATTACAGGGCGACACGGCAGCTTAGTGGTTAGCACTGTCTCCTTGCGTCTCCAGGGTCCGGGTTCGATTCCCTTCCAGGTTCGATTCCCGCCTCTGTGTGCATGGTGGGTTTCTTCTGGGGTCTCCGGTTTCCTCCTGACTTAAACTCAAATTCTAGCAATCATTTTCTGAAGTAATTTAGCTGCTCAGCTACACTTGACAGTACTGTCCACCAGGGGGCGACGACAACATAGGTTAAAAAAAAGTTAAACAAATTAAGTTTTCAGTTACAGAGAAAAACATAATTACCCTTATCAAGAGATTTGTTATAAAACATACACTTTATTACAATAAAAAAAAACATAAATCTTAAAAATGAGCATGAAAAATACAGGTCCAGGCATGAGTCCAGCTGTAAGGACGTTTTGACAAACTTGGCCTCTAAGAAAGTGTTCTGTGTCTGTGCATATAGATTAGGATTAGGGCTTTCTTCTTGTACACCACTCATGCTAAACCCAACAATAGTGTGTAGTATGTGAAAATGAAAACTTCCAATAAGATGTATTACTCGGGACAAATTCTTCTAACCGCAAAAGTGGTTGCTTGGTGATGAATAGATGAGGGAGGACCGGAGGTATTTTGGACATGTAACACTGTGCCGATTATAGACCCATTTTTAACACAAACGTATGTAAAGTAGTGAATTATCTTTATTTCCATATTCTCTTTGTTAATGGATCAAACCACATTCACAAAATCCTACCAAATCCAAAATCACACCCATACCTTACATCACACTCTCTGAAAATCTAAACTTTAATGTCTTGAGTTATGAGACAATTTTAAGGACTGCAACCACTTCAGGATCTTGATGTTTTAATTATTAAAACATCAATTATTTTATAAAATGAATATGATAAAATATATCGGTTAATATCACTATAAAGTACATTTGTTGTCCTCATTAGAATAACACAGTTGTCATGAACATATTGCAAAATAATGGAAATTTGAGTTTGTATTATAAATGAGGAAACATTTAGAGACATTTCAGTATAACAATGAATCTCTTAAAATGTATTTCCCTCATTTTATACCATTTTCTTTTATTGGGTGTATGTGATTTTGTCATGTCCAACATGTTGCTCTGTTTACCTCCCTGTGTTCAAGTCATTCTGGTTCGATATTCCTTTTTTTCATAATAATAATAATAATAATAATAATAATAAGGATTTTTGGTGCCCCTGAAATTGATGTCCACCTTGTCATTTTGAGGTAGCTGGCCGATATAATCAGTGACATCACTATCATCATTTTATCTTTCTTCAATGGAAGTTGAAACAACTGCTTTAATTAAGTTAAATATTTCCACTTATATTTTCATCATATTGTGTTTGTAATTTGATTTTGTCAAGACTTTTACCATGTCATAGTGAAACATTAATAAATATTAAAACTTTTCAGAAACTTTCAGTCATCTTCAACAGTGAATCCCTTTGCTAACTGTAGTTCCTCTGTGTGCTCATTAAATGCTAACTTTACCAAGGAATGCCCACCATGTCATGGTCCACCCTTTCATTAATCCTTCCATGGCAGGGTGGATGTGTGCACATATTTGCCACATTTTGGATCAATTTTATTACCAACAGACTTTTCCTATTAACTAAAATATATTGTTGAGAAGGGGACAATAAATATTTTGTAAAATGTATGTTTTACAGGTATAATCATTATGTGATGAAAAATGCATTTACTCTACTCTGAATATACAGAGGGGAAAATAAGTATTTGACACATCAGCATTTTTATCAGTAAGGGGATCTCTAAGTGGGCTATTGACAAAATTTCCACCAGATGTAGCCATCAAGCCAAATATTGAATTCATACAAAGAAATCAGAACATTTAAGTATTCAAGTTGAGTCATAATAAATAAAGTGAAATGACACAGGGAATAAGTATTGAACACACTTTATTTAATACTTTATAGAAAAGCCTTTGGTGATTACAGCTTCTAGACGCCTCTTGTATGGAGAGACCAGTCGTCTGCATTGCTCAGGAGTGATTCTGGTCCATTCTTCCACACAAACGGTCCTTAAATCTTGAAGCTTCCTTGGGCCTCTTTTATGAACTTTGATCTTCAATTCCCTCCATAGATTTTCTACGGGATTTAGGTCAGGTGATTGACTGGGCCATTCAAGCAACTTGATTTTCTTTCTTTGAAACCACTTCATTGTTTCCTTGGCCTTGTGTTTGGGATCATTGTCTTGCTGAAATGTCCACCCTCTTTTCATTTTCAGCTTTCTGGTAGATGGCAGCAGATTTTTATCCAGAAATGTCCCGGTACATTTCTCCATTAATCCTGCCTTCAATAATATGAAGTCTGCCAGTACTCCTTGCTGAAAAGGAGCCCCAAACCATGATTCTTCCACCCCCAAACTTTACTGTTGGTATGGTGTTCTTGGGGTGGTGGGCAGTGCCATTCCTTCTCCAAATATGGTGTGAAGAATGACTCCCAAAAAGTCTAATTTTGCTTTCATCTGACCATACTATAGTCTCCCACTAATCCACAGGCTTCTCCAAATGCTGTTTTGCAAACTTTAACCGAGCCTCAACATGCTTTTTGTTCTGCAATGGAGCCTTGCATGGTGAGCGTGCATGGATGCCATGGTGCTTCAGTGCATTGCTTATAGTTTTCTTTGAAACAACAGTACCTGCTGATGCAAGGTCTTCCTGAAGTTCTGCCCGAGTGGTTCTTGGAGAACTCTCCTGATTATTCTTTGGAGTCCTTGGACAGAGATCTTACGTGGAGCACCTGACCGTTTCCAGTTTATGGTGAACTGATGCTCTTTCCATTTTCAACATTCAGCATTCTGGAAATGCGCCTATAACTATTCCCATCAGAATGCTTTTCAACAATAAGATTACGAAGATCTTGGGAGAGTTCTTCGCTTTTACCCATCATGAAGTCTTTCTAGTTTGCCTCCTGGGTAATGAGAAGCCTTTACAGGCTATCAATTAGGACTAAAGCAGGTGATATCAATGAGTACTGATAGGGGGCAGGGTTTCTCTCTCAATATTGACAGATTTCAGGTGATCTCCTGGCTTTCTATGCCATTTTGCACCTTGTTATCTTCATATGTTCAATACTTATTTCCTTTGTCATTTCACTTTATTTATTATGACTCAACTTGTATACTTAAATGTTCTGATTTCTTTATATGAATTCAATATTTGGCTTGATGGCTACATCTGGTGGAAATTTTGTGTCAACAGCCTTCGAAATCCTCTTTCTGATGAAAATGTTGATGTGTCAAATACTTATTTTCCCCGCTGTATCAGTGACAGGGTGGATGTATTTCACAATTTTCTTGTACAATTTTTCAATTCAAGACAAGTTTAAAGAAATGTCTTATTACCATGATCATACATGGAAGTGGAACTTTTCATCTAAAAATATTTTTTTCATGAAAAAAATCTGATTCACAATAACATATATTAACAATATCTTATAAAATAAGTTAAACACTAAAATCATGAAACAACAGTTGATTACAATTAATAATATAAAATAAATGTCAGTCACCCCAGACTACAGTATGTCATTGGTGTTACTGTTACACAACATTTGATAATTTTAAATTGTTCCTGCGTCACTAGATGAAGAGCACTGGACAAATGCAAAAGGTATTTTAGATGTCTCTCTTCATTTGTTTAGACATTTCAAGTCTGTCATTACTGTCAAATGTCTGTCAAATGGTGTTATTCATTTTATAATTATAAATGACAAAAAATTTATTCTGGAAATCATTGAAAACCGTGTTGTATTATACATGGAAGGCATTTTGTAAATAGTTCTCTAAATTGTCAATGTTGTTACTGTCATTGGTGTTACCAGGAAAAGAAATAACACCATTTATTGAATTAATAAAAAAAAAAATGCATTAAACTCCACTTTTTTGTGGATTCCTAAAGTTTAAAAGTAAGTTAGTGTTATTAAAGAAGTTGTAGCTGTGGAAGAAGAAATACATTTCCAGAGATTTTTATGACCCAAATTTCACCTTTTCTGTTTATTATTGTTTTTGCACCTGATATCTTAATTAGTTAGGTTTCCCAAAATATAAAGAAATGAGTCATTTAAAACTAGGATGAAGCAGTTACTCGAAACGAACAAACACACTAAAAGCCATGCATGTACTCAACACAGCCCCATATTATCTTTATACATTATACGTATTATTTTTTCCTTCAGCAAGATTCATATCTGACCACTCCTTTCAACTTTTTTGTTCATATACACAGGATGCCTGTGCCAATGCACCTCTCTAATGTACAGGTTCTTTGGTCCTGAACCCTTTTATTTTTTATTTTTACACATTTAAATACAAGGTGACACAAAAAAACGGGAACTTTTTTACAATCCAATAAAACTAGTGATAAAGTGATAAAATAAATAAATTTTATTCATAGTAATTGAAACCTAAAACTTGTAGAAATACTAAAGTAGCCTATATTTAACTAAATGTCACTAACCCGCAGTGCTACCACCTGCTAATGGCTACCAATACGCATTTTAAAAATTCCCGTTATTCTGTGTAACCCTGTATTTGTGTCTAGAGCCAGCACAAATGATCTAACTAATAATCTAATTGTCTGGGGTGTTGATCTAGGGAAAGCATCGAACTGTGCAGGACAGAAGGTACTCCAGGACCAGTGTTTGGGTACTAATATGATGCATCCATCTCATTCACTCATCGCCTATATCGCTTTATTCTGTATACAGAATCACAGGGGGCATGAAGCCAGTCCTGGAATCCCCAGTGCACCCTGATACACCCTGGATGGAGTGCCAATCCAAGCACACACTTGTTCACACACTACAGACAATTTGGGAAGACAATCTGTATATCTTTGGAGTGTGGGAGGAAACCAGGGTAACGGGGAGCACGCACGGAGAACATGCAAACTCCATGCACACAGACCAGAGGCGGGAATCGAACCAGACCGTGGAGGTGCGAGGCGACAGCACTAACCACTAAGCCACAGTGCCACCATGCATCCTCTTTTGAATAAAAAAAAAATTATTAAATTAATTTTTCAACATGTTAACAATTCCATACCTATTCCAGATGTTAATCAAGCTCATGCATTCTGTTTGTATTATTGCCTCATGTAATTAATACTATTTAAAAATAAATAAATAAACAAGGTAGATTGTAAGGCGTGATATTTGGGTTATTACACTGTGTGATTTTCTTCCAATTCCACCTCAACTGTAAACATTTTGTTAATAAACATTTTTATAGAGAGAGAAATAGCATTGTTCTGACATAGGAACCTAAAGTCTTGTCCTGTGTTGTTACATTTAAAAGTGACCCCCATGATTTCCACCGATAGAGGACTTCTCTAGTCGGCGAGGCGGTACTTTTTCCCATTTTCCGCTGTCGGGAATACATTTATATAGTTATTGTTAGATTTAGATTTAAAGATTGGGTTATTTTAAAGCATTTCCTAGAACATATTTAGGATTTCTTTAGCATTATTGCTATCCGCTAGCCATAAACAACAACAACAACACCTCCATCACCAGCGCTGGTAACTGGATGCCGGCGAGTCTCGAGTTTGTTTGCTATTTCGGAATAACACCTTCTGTACAGGGGGACTTCAGACTGTTCGTATGAAAATCAAGTGCTGATTGATTGAGGAGCTGAACGATGTCCACGCTGTCTTTAGATAAAGAACTGCAGGAGCGCTTGAGAGAAGCGAGTGCTATTGGAGACCTTGACGAAGTGCGGACTCTAGTCGAGAGCGGAGTGAACATCAACTCCCAGAATGAAATCAATGGATGGTAGGTTCTGGGGTCGAGAATGTTTTTCATCGGATTACACAACCGATCTGCTAGCTCTACAGTTAGCTTAGAGACTGTCGCACTGGAAATACTATCACTATACGACTAGCAAGCTAGCTCACTGGCTCTGGCTAAGCCACCTGCTAATCTGTGCTTCATTTTCAGTTCATTCAGATAACCTGGTTTCCACTTTGCTAAATGCAGTTCTTATAGAAACAAACAAGGTTTTTTTCTTTTTTATTAATGAGTTTATTTCTGACGTAATTAATCAGGTAGTGTGTATGATGTAAGAATTACTTGCACTTGTTGGAGTAAACTTCTCTTGGTTTCTTACCTACAGATACAGACCTTAACCCTGCTGCCGGTGTTGGTTATAAAGCATGGTTGCCCGCGCACTCTTCGTCTCTACCGCTTTATCCTGTATACAGGGTCACTGGGGGCCTGGAGCCTATCCCAGGACATATAGGGCATAAGGCGGGGTACACCAATCCATCACAGGCCACACACATGCGCTCATTCACATACTACAGGCAATTTGGGAATGCTAGTTAACATAACCTGTATGTATTTGGACTGTGGGAAGAAACCAGAGTATCCAAGCATGCAAACTTCATGCTCACAGACCCGCACTCGGGAGGTTTGAGGCGACAGTGCCAACCACTAAGCAGCTGTACCGTCTGATGCATTTTATGTTCATTCCATTAACCCAGTTTCCACTTCATGCAGTTTGCTAAATGCAAAACAATGCTATTTTTTGCACTGAAGTTGTGATTAATCAGCAATTAATCAGTGTGTGATATAAAAGTTGTTTGCACCTGTAATTGTTGGAGTAGACTTCCTTTGGTTTCATACTTGCAGATACAGACCTTATCGCTGCTTCCAGTATTGGTAACTAATGCCAAGGAGCTAATACACACTCCAAAGACTGTCGGACATGTCCTGCTCTTGTACAATGATGAGCCATAACATTTCACCTCCCACCTAATATTGAGTAGTTGCCGCCCCCACCCCCATCCCCCTTTGCCACCAAAATAGTAATGCACTGTGTGTTTACTCATGTGCATCAGTGAGCATCAGTGAGCCTTGGCTGCCCATGACCCTGTCGCCAGTTGTCACCCTGTTCACTGGTTTTTCTTCCTAGGATCACTGCAGCCTGCAAACATTCAACAAGGGCTACAGTTTTGGAGTTGCTCTGACCCAGTTGTCTAGCCTGGTCCTTCTTACACTAGCTACAATTTCTAAATTTCTTGATGTGTTGGAAGCAGAAAAAATGAAAGAAAAAAAAAGTTATCAAGCTGCAGTGATCAGGACATACCAAAAGTGATCCAAGAGAGGAAAACCGGTTAACTGGAGACAGGATCAAGGCTCACTGATGTACATGGTGAGTGAAGGCTGGCCTGTGTAATCTGATCCAATAGCACAACTAATGCTGGTTGTGATAGAAAGGTGTCAGAACACACAATGCATGACTGTTATGGGGCAAAAGGAGGGGGGGACCTACTCAATATTAGGCAAGTAGTTATAATGGCTGATGCAGGAGAGGCTATATATGGTGTCTCAGCTCCAAGAACTAGAGTAAAAGGCAATGTTAAAAGTCGTTTAGATTGGGGAGTGACTGCTTAGTAAAGGAAGCATTTAATATTTTTTTTTATGTTGAAGATTGGACTAGAAAGTCGGCTTTAAAGGTCAGGGAAGCTGAGGAGAGTGTGATCCATAGGTGGCGGTGATTTAACCTACAGAACCTAACTAGATCCTGAGTGGTACTAAAAGAGGTTGAGAAGAAAGGAGGAAGTACCAAATAAAGCAGACGGAGAGTCCAAGATACAGAACAAGACAAGATCAGGGAAGGAAGTATTAGATGTTTTTAAATGTATTAGATGTTTTCCTTTTTTAAGGAAGGTTGGGCTGGAAAATCGTTTTTAAGAGGCCGGGAAGATGAGGGAGAATGAGACCTACAGTTGGCGGTAATGTAACCTACTGGAATCAACCACCCAAACAACAACGAAGAAGAAGAAGTTTTTAAAGGCATAACGCTTCCACCAAATATAAAATAATGGAATATAGCAGCATCCATATGTGTGCTATTATTTCTAACAATTATGCTGGCAAAAAGCAGCAGTGGAATAGTTTGCTTTGTTTGCTTGCAAATGTAGGCAAAATGAGAGTTTAAAACAAGGAAGTTGTGCACAGGGTGTCAAATAACAGTGATCAGTGATTGGTTGTTGGGGTTATTGGCTTACGCGACTCCAACTTAAACACTGGCTGTAAGTCGAACCAACCTGCTGTCACAGGCTTATGTTAGAGTCATATCGTGTGCCAGACAGTCAGTACCATCAACTCACTCTTTGTTGCTACAGGCCATTTTTCTTTACAATCCAGAATGACTTAGAAGCAGTTATTAAGGGGAAAGAATGTTGTTTAAGATGACATGACAATATCTAGGCCCATATTTAATAAGGTCTCAGAATCACTTAAGGAATCATGTTTTAAGTTAATTTAGGACTAAAGATACTCCTACCTCAGAGTAGGACAATTTAGGAAGCTTCCTACCTTACTTTACGAAAACGTGTGACGTCACTGTTTACGACACTGAGAGACGAAAAGTAGGCTACATATTATAGTATGGTGGTGTTGTAATTTTTACAGGGTTTTTTTTTTTTTCCAGTTAGTTTTAAACTTTGGAAAATCAAAATTTTGAAATTAGCGCCACTTGTGTGAAAGCTTTATTTACGTGGACAGAACTTAAAGATGCTTGACTCAGCTGCATGAAGTTATCCTGATCAATCCGCTCCAGTCACAACTGTTTCAAGCCCCTATAATAGAGCTGTGTAGAACTGTCATGATCTGATCAAAATTGCTTTGTAAAGAAAGCCAAACTGAAAAGAGGATAAAACCTTTTTGCTAAAACAAGTAGTCAAATGTAAGGAAATAATCAAAGGTACATTTTGCTCTACTCTTACAGTACCTCTAAAGAATAAAAGAATGAATGGAGAGCAATTTGTAAAACCATCAATGTCACATGTCAGTTTGCCACACGTACCTCTGAGGAGAGTGTAAAAACGATGGTGTTAATGAAGTGCTGGAATGCTGCAATAAAATTTAAGCTTATAACAGAGAATCTCAAAGTCGTGCCGCTGTCAAATTATTTATTATAAATGTATAACATTTGTACATATAAATTATGTACACTAAATCTATGATTACGTTGCATCCATACCCTCTTGAGAGGTGATGCTATGCTGACGATTTCAGTTCACGTGCTCGGGATGATTAATTTAATGTGTGCACCATGGATGACACTGACAACTGAAACCAGCGATGTACATGAGCTCACACAGCGTGGTGGGGAAATGTATGAATCTGCACATGATCTGTGGTGCTATAAGAGCAAAGTTTGATTTATTGTTGTCAGCTGTGACAAACCCAAACAGTTGCATCTTTGCTGTTACAAAAAAAATGTAAGATAGCATTCACATTCTTTTGTGTAGACATCATACGAAATGTTCTTTGATGGAACATTTTTCATATGCATGAAAAATACAGCATACCTGTTTCATACCGCATCAAGATCTGTCACAAACAGTATTCCATTTTTGTCCAAAGGTTTGTTTTAATGAGCTCCTTGTCATTCAGTGTTACCAAAACATCTCTTCTGCGAACACATCTTTGCCTGAATGTCATTTTCTCGAACATCCGAAGCTCTCCTAGATTTTTCATGGAGAAAGAAGTGATTATTAAAGAAGTTATTTTTTTTATTTAAATAATGTTGATAAATCGATCTTACTTGTACTCATAAAAGTATGACCAAAATTGCATCACTCAGAATTTTTGTCCACTTGGGAGTGATTTCCTACTGTGAGATGTTTAGTAAATACGAGTTCAGTTGTGTTTTCTGGCTGAAGGTGCTTCTGTTACTGGTTTTGAATGTGGGTTTTGGCAGGCAGCTGCTCTCACCTCTTTCCGGTACTGCGGACCATCTCGACCCACCTTCACCCATGCTGGTGACCAACAATTAGTGTAATTAATGAACTGTTAGAAGTGTTATGACGCATCATAGTTAAAGTTATAGGAGTTATTACCTTTAACTTCCCAGTGCTGTTGTGCTCTATATCACCACGTATCCAGTCAGATTGTTGTATAATTGACATTAAAGTGTAAGAAAACTTTGTGGTAAACTTTGTCTGTTGTTTATCGTTCTACCCAGGACATGTTTACACTGGGCGTGTAAGAGAAACCACAAACACATAGTGGCATATCTTCTGAATTCTGGGGCCGACAAAGAAATTCTCACCTCCAAAGAGGAGTTAGCCGTTCAATTGACATCTAAACCTGAGATCAGAAGACTGCTTGGAGGTATGTTTTCCAACTCAAAATAAATACCTTTAATCCCTGGAATAGATTTACCTGAGGAGATTTAGGAATATTAGTAATATTTAAGGGCTTTTCACCCAACTTTACAAAGGGAGCAACTTATTTTATTTATTTATTTACTTATTTATTTATTATTGTAGACTTGCAATACTCCTTTTCTCTCCTTAAAGTACACATGATGTCAGTAATAATTTTCTTGGGCAAAAACTAGTTTAGCTCAAATTAGGCTTGTGTAATATCTAACCAATTTCAGTAAGTTGCAGAAGTCTTGTGCCACCCCTTATTTATTCACATTTCTTGCGTTTTTAATATAGTCTTGAGGAATAATTATTCTGGATTCCTGTTTTTTGGAATCTTTTCCAGTTTTTTCAGAAAGTTTTTAAATAATTATTTATTTTTTTTGTTACACTAAGCCACACAGACCTGTGAATCATAAAAACGGCGAAAAAAATAACTATCTAGCTTAAGGCATAAACCAGTGAGAAATAGTTGCAGATGATAAGAAATGATCAGGCCAGTGATTGGTATACTGGTGATGCAACAGGTGAGAGGGGAAATGAGGTTGCTGGTGAAGTTGTTAAGCAAACAATAAATTTTTAAAGGGTATCTTTGGGCACTTTGCCGAACCATTTGTTCCTATTTGTTTAATTTAATCTACATCGTTTAATATGATGAAATGAGGGATGGCTCAAAACTTTTGCATAGTACTGTATGATGTGAAATGTTCATGTTTTCTGTTGATGGTTTAATGGAGCCTCATGTCTGTTAAATTTTTCCTGTAGTGGAGGAAGAGGAGAGTGACCCCGAAGTAAAGGAAGCAGAGCTGCCGATTATTCCAAACTATCTCTCGAACACATCCTTCTTGTTTTGCAAAACGGATAAAAGCGACCTAAGTGTAGCACGACACGTTTCCCAGAATGGCACCAGTGAACATTTGGAGGGTGTTGTCTCAGAGCCGGCCACTTTATCCCCCATACTGGAACAACAACAACAACAGCAGCGCATGTACACAGATGGCCAGAGCCAACCGCCGTTGTCCTACGTTTCCATGGTAGAGCCAAGCAGCATTGTGCAAAACCAGGTGACTAATGGGAGCGTCTCCCCGGAGGTGCATCACAGCAACCATAATGAGTATGCTCACAATCACAGCATTGCCCAGAACAGCCCTGTTTGTCCCCCATTACCTTCAGCAAGTGCAGGATCAAACCCCACCATCACCCGGCAGCAGTCTTTTCCTCATCAGCTAAATGGCTCTCAGACCGGGGGCTCTATGCCTGCCTTCCAGCCTTTCTTCTTCACCAGCACCTTCCCTGTAAACGTGCGGGGTATGTAGCACAGAGATCTGTTTCAAAGCACATATTGACACGGCTATCTGTATCTGTCGTAGCATTTTCTTTTCAAATAAATAATAAAAAAAAAAATTCCTCTTTCTCTTTCTTGCTCTTTCTCTCTTATTCTGTCTCCCAGAACTCGTTTTGAAGGTGCGGATCCAGAACCCGCATGCCAGAGAAAATGATTTCATCGAGGTGGAGCTGGACAGACAGGAGCTGACGTACCGGGCGTTGCTGCGGGTCTGCTGCCGTGAACTGGACATTAGTGCAGAGCATGTGGAGAAAATACGCAAGCTCCCCAACACTATGCTTAGAAAGGTGTGTGCACTATCATTCTTCGATTTAATAAAAAAAATTTTAGAACCCTGATTGTTGCATTGATGAATTCTGAACGTGTAGGATGATCCAAGTTTAAGCATTTGTCAGATTAAGATTTGACTGACCAACATTTAACTCCTTGACTTTTAAATGTGTTAGGACAAAGATGTGGCTCGGCTTCAGGATTTTCAGGAGTTGGAGGTGGTGTTGGAGAAGGCTGAGAGTTTGTCTTTGTTTTCTGGCCCAGGAGGGCTAAATGACAGGCCCTGCTACAACATGAAGGCCTCAAGGCTCACCTACTAGCTCCTGCCTTCAGACCCAGCACAAGGCGGACTGATTTGCTGCCCCATCTGGGACTGTAGTTCAAAATGCCTATTTCATCCCTAGGTTTTGTTTTTGCCATTCTACAGATCAGATGCCATTCTCCCATATGCCTTTTTTCCCATATGCCTATAATTCACCCATGCATGTTCCCCATAACCATTTAAAAGAACGATAAAGCCCTCCTCATTATCCTTGCAATCCTTGTTAGTTTTCTCACAAAGTTTTATACATCCTTCCTGCTAATGACACCATCTTTCACGAGTCACTGTTTTTGAATATTCAAAATGTTCTACCCTAGCTTTGGGCTGTATATCCAAATCTGTCACCTCCCATGCTGCTGGCCTGTGTGAAGTTTTCAGATCTGCCTCGCTGCTGTGTTTAATAAAGCCACTGTGTGGTTTTTCACACAGCTCACAGGGACAGTTGTGACATGTACCAGCACTTCTTATTGTCAGTTCTGGTCATTACCATATATGCACTCCTATTCCAATACAGGCTATTTTAATTTGCACTGGCAAAGCACACAGCAAATTCGCTTGATTGCTAACGTCCTCTTTTAAGTGTGTTAGCTTTTCTTAGTTCCACTTGGGAAAGCCATTGTAGTTTGATGTACTTAAATACAGCAGCTTCAGAAACTATAAAGGAGGGGTGTTTTTCATGTTCTGTGTATGTGCGTTTGCCAGATAATCCCCTGTGCACTTTAAAAAAAATCACCACAACTAGGAGGAAATTTTGGAATACATCAGTGGTGTTTTGGTGCCATTGCTGCTCCTTCAGTCACTGCTAACCAAAAACTAGTAAAACCGTCAGTCAGAAAACTATCCTCACAATCTTGTATCGAGGCTTAATATCATTTCCCTCCTGCACTGAATAATGTAGCAAAGATGACCGTTATGTTAATTAAATTTTAATTTTTAAAGGAATGAAAGAACAGGGTTTAATGAATGTGAGCTTCCACAAACACTTTCTCCTTTAAAGTTTAAGAGAGTTATAAATGGGGCAACTTATTATAATGGATATTGTTCTCTGGACCTAACCGCAGCACAGGCTTTATATTTAGGAAGCAGGATTCTGCTGATATTCGATAACTGAATGGTCTGTTAATTGCAGTACCGCTCTATGTACTACTTTTTTTTCTTTTTTTTTTTAAATATATAATTTTATAAATGTGACTGTAGAAAGGAGGTTTCAAGGCACACTACAGCTAAAATGGAGCCAAGCATTTGTCTTTGTCTGTCTGCCTGTCTATGTATCAGTTGTGTTCTGTATGCTCATAAAAATGCTGACTATTCACAAGGTAGTGAATGCTTGATTGAGAAAGCTGCAAAGATTCTGACTGATGTATGGCATCAAAACCTTCTGTGGAAAAGTCGCTGTACTAACTGATCATGTACAGGACGACGAATACAGTTTGACTTAACCTATGCATCCCCAGTCTGATATTGTATGTGTTCTCTCTCTCTCTGTCTCTCTCACTCTCTCGTACACATTTACTCTCAGAAAATTAGAATGTCATGGAAAAAAATATTCTCTTTTCATATCTTAATTTTAAAGAATTAAACCCTCATAATGTATGTTTTAGGATTATTACTTGTAAAGTGCAATATTTCTAGCCTTTTTTTTTTTTCAATTGAAATGAAAATCAAGAAGGCCATATCTCAAAATATAACAAAGGTATATAACCATACAGTATCAACAAAGGATTTACAATACAGGATTTTTAAAAAAATTATTTCACATTTACAGTATGTACTTGATACTTGGTCAAGGCTCCTTTAACATAAACTACCGCACTAATGTGGCATAAAGGCAATCAGCCTGAGGCACTGCTAAGGCGTTATTGAAGACTAGGATGCTTTGATGGCAGCCAACAGCTCGTCTGTATGGTTGCATCGCGTGTTTCTCATCTTCTCTCGTCAAAAGCCTGTAGATTCTCTATGGCATTCAGTTTGAGTGAGTTGGATGGCCAATCAAGCACAATGGTCATGGTAACACTAGTAAGTGTTAGCACCTGTCCACAGTGCCAAAACTAAGTCCTGCTGGAAATGTCAATCAGCATCTCCTTAAAGCTTATTAGCAGATAGAAGCATGAAGTGATCTAAAATATGGGAGATGGCTGTGTTGACTTTGGAGTTGGTAGACAAGTGGAACAACAACAGCAGATGACATGGAAACCAAAATCAGCACCGACTGTGGAACCTTCACACTGAACTGCAAGCAACTTGGACTCTGCCTTTCCGCTCTTCCTTCAGACTCAGGGCCTTTTGGTTTGGGGTTATAGTTATATATAGTTATTTCCAAATGTAATACAAAATTTACTTTCATATGAAAAGAGGGCTTTGGACCACTGAGCCAAAGGTCCAGTTCTTTTTTTTTGCTTAGCCCAGATAAAATGTTTCTGACGTCTCTGCTTCAGGTGTGGGTTGGTAGTAGGAATACAATAGCTGGAGCCCATTTTCTAAATATGTGTGTGGTTGCCCTTGATACACTGACTCCAGCCTCACTCCACTTCTTTCAAGGCTCTCCCAAGTTCTTGAATCAGCATCAATCTTAATTTAAAAAAATTAAATCCTCGTGTTTTAGGATTATTACTTGTAAAGTGAAATATTTCAAGCCTTTTTTTTTTTCAATTCAAATGAAAATCAAAAAGGCCATATCTCAAAATATAACAAATGTATTTAACCATACAGTATCAACAAAGATTTAAAACAATACAGTTTTTTAAAAATTATGCACATTTATGTACTTGATACTTGGTCAAGGCTCCTTTAACATAAATTATTGCACCAGTGTGGCATAAAGGCGATCAGCCTGTGGCAGTCCTTGAATGGCTGTAGTCATCTCTGATGCTTTGTACCTTTTCCTCACCCTTTTTTCCCAGTCAACTTTTCACAAATATGCTTAAATACAGCACCTTCTATGGCTTACCCTCCTTGTGGAGGATGTCAATGATAGTGTTTTTTGATAGTTTTGCATTGCACACCATCCCATGTGGTAAGAGCAAATTGTTTAATACAAATTTATAAGTTTGTTTAGAATTGTAGCAAAATAATAAATCTGCTGAATTTTTGTATGCAAAAAAGAAGCAAGTGCAACAGTCAAAGTGGGTGGTTCTGCGGGATGCTCATTAAACTTAGTATTTAATTTCCTGCACAAATTATACCCGAGAATAAAGAGTCCTCAAAGCATTGTCTCCCCGAATAGTGACTTTGTTTCATTAATTACTGTTTTCTGGGCTTTATAGTTTCTTCACTTGCTTTTTTTTTGGCATACAAGGCATATACAGTGGGGCAAAAAAGTATTTAGTCAGCCACCAATTGTGCAAGTTCTCCCACTTAAAAAGATGAGAGAGG
>JAQMYJ010000008.1:14349510-14360186 GCA_030014305.1 Clarias laeviceps | reverse complement strand
TGTAGACCCTCCATGATTTCTAAGTAAGAGAACTTGCAAAATCACAGGGTGATCAAATACTTATTGCCCTCACTGTATATATATATATATATATATATATATATATATATATATATATATGGTCATTATGTCTGGTACCGAGGTTGATAGGCTTGCTGACACACTGTATGGGTGTGTCTTTGGTTACAGTCAATGTCAATACCATATACATTGACATTGACTGTAACCAAAGAGTTTGCTGCAATAATGGGGCCCAAACCTGTTCGACAATAACAGTGCCCCAGTGCAAAATCAACTCCATGAAGATGTGATTTGCCAAGGATGTTGTGGAAGAACTTGAGTGGCCTGCACATAGCCCTGGGGAAAACCCTACAGAACATCTTCAGGGTGTAGTGGTTCACCAACTGGGCGGAAGGTCCTAGATCTGGAAGTGTTTGGCAACAGAGGGAGAGAGAATTTTTTTTTAACCCATGTCAAATCAACTTATTGTCTAGTATGGTTTCCCCTAGAGCAATGCTGCACAGACCACTGTTTGGCCAGTACATGTACTGGCGCATGTCTGGCCATGTTATCTACTGTAAGCCTTTCCACCTCTACTGCTGATCCTTCCCATTTTGGACAGAATTTAGCAACTCCGCCACAGAGTGCTACTTGTGTCTCAAAGTCATGTGAAGTCATCTCTATTTAGACCTTGCCTTTAAAGTGAACAGTTGTAAAACTGCCATTTTTAGAGGGACTTAAAACATTTCAGTGAGCTGTTAATGGCATCATAACCTTACTGAAATTGACCAAAGCATGTCTCGTTTTCCAAATTCTTTTTCTGAATTAGCAGAATATTTTAAATATCTGATACTAGCATTAGTACCCATCATTAACAGCTAAAGAGTTTGTAGAAAGCTAAAAATAAGTGGATCAGCTTTAATGAATCATTGATATTATTATTTCAAGCTGAAGTCCATGTACATGTCTGCCTGTGTTTCTGTATGACAGAACTCTTTGTCTAACTTATTTATACAAAAAATAAATATATATGTATAATAAATGTATGCTGTCAAAACTTGCAGTATAACCTGGCACATAACTGCTCATAACTTCCCTTCTACTCAACATTTTGATTTCATTTATGGTGTAGGTTTAACTCCATACCTAAAGTTTCATAAAATTCATACGTACAGTACATATATACAGACAGACAGAGACAGACAGACAGACAATTTTCTCAGACTGGTTTCGGTATGAAAAGTAAAGGGCGAGTTCTTAACAATGTAAAGACAAAACCTTTCTTACCATGAATTCGTCATTTTGCTTATAATTGTTATTGTTAGCAAGAGCTCAAGTAAAGAATTTTTAGTAGTGTTGATGAACCCTAACATAAGCAATATGAATGTGGGCATTAAAATAATTCATAGTTTTTTTTTCTTGTGTGTAGCTAATTATAAAGACTAATTAAACAAACCGTAATAGACTGAACAGTTTATTGTGACTGATCACTTGGTATGTAGGGCACTCAATCAAACACCATAAAATGTTGTTTGGCTCTACAACTGGTTTCTCTTTCTGAAACTATTGCTAATAGATCCTAGAATGGTTAACAGTTTAAATAATGTCACACTTGCTACAGAGCTTCTGAATAGTCATGCAAGAAGCAAATAGACACTCAAAGTTTTGGGATAAATGTATGTACCAAAATAAAATAAAAAATTTGAGCAAGTAAAGTTCAGCTATTAATGCATGATTAATACTAAGTTCCATAGTGGCTTTAAGAGCAACAGATCTCAAAATCAAAGATACCTTTTAGAAAACCCCAGGCATGACTTTTTTTGATGTTTTACCTTTTTCTTTTTATTAAATGATTCTGAAAGTTTTTTTTATAATTTTTTTTTAAGATGCCTAGTTGTTTGTCTCTGAGACAGTCCACCCCTCAGACCAACAATCTGGCCACTGTTTTAAAAAAAAATCTGAAGTTTATTTGGAATTTTTACTTTTACATATGCTTGAAGACATATTTCAGGTCATTTCAATGTGTGTAGTTCAAAGTCCAATCCATATTATATTCAATATAGGTTCTAAAACTAAAATGTGTAATTGTAAGTGTTTATAAGTAAGGGGTTATAATGGAACAGAACATTAAGATTAAGGAGAGAAAGAGAGAGAGAGATGTTTAAGTGATCTCAAAACATACTGAATGGTGGAACTGGGATGACGGTCAAAGTCAATGTCTTGTAGTAAGATCTCTCTCTCTCGCTCTCTCTCTCTATTTCTCAGCATCAGCGGGAGCTCTAAGTTGTTGTTATCCAATATCATTCACATTTCTAGACATATGTGAGGAATTTCAGCTCTTTGCTTTTGAGGGGTGAATTGTTAAAGGCTTAAGGGCCACACTATGAACACAAGTGGCAAGTGCTTTAGATAAATTAATTAGTGGTTAAAGAACTCAACATACTGTGAGCATTTTTTTTTACTGTGATATGAGATTGTTTACATTAAGTCTAACATGTTTCCATGTATTATTTCACAGAAGTAAGAAAATTATTTAAACAGTTTTTTTTGGATGTTCAGAAGTCTTTAGTAAAATGTAAATTAGATGTGTGTGCATGCTCTAGTGCCCTTTCACTGCCTCTGTCTTTCAATGTGTTTATGTGTCGAGGGAAGTATGTGCATGTGCAGAGAGCAGACACAGTGGGTCTCTGAAAGAGGTTAAGGACAGGGGACTCTGGGCCTCAGTAACCCAGCATGAGCTGAGCATGGGAAGAGCAGACATGTTTTACATATATTACACTGGGTATAGTATCCTTAATAATTACATTCATAAGAACAATATTTATATTTTAAGCATATAATTGAGATTTTTTTTTTAAATTAAGAATTGTTCTGTGTGTTGTGTTGGTGCATGTAGCATGAAGTCACCTCAGCTCAAGGTACTTTCTGTGCATTTTCCTCCCGGTTGTCCAGTTTCCTCCCATTTCTCCAAAATATGCAGGAATGTATTGACTATGCTAAATTCCACCTCAATGAAAGTGTCTCTTTCTGAGGCACATATGCCTTAACAAAATACTTCAAAGTTAATGCTAATAGTGTGCAGTGACCCAATTTGTGTGACCTAATACCTCTTTGTCTGTATCCTTTAATCAGATGACCCCATACTCACAGCTTGGAATTCATTCCTCCGTGTTTGGCACTTGTAGCACTTAAACTCATTTTAGCCATTCTTAGCCAGTTTTGATGGGCTCAGGATTGTGCAGTATATAGTGACATATCATCATTTTCAGCACAGCCTAGAAAATATAATGAAGTGAATCTTATTTCATTTTAACCAACTATCCCAAAAAAAAAAAAAAAGGTCAGTTGTTTTCAGTTGTTTCTATGACAAAAATGTTATTAGACTAATATTTTAAATTTTGAGAGTTCTACACTTTAGTGACATCACAGATTTTACATGTAAAATTTACACGTTTTAAAAGTAATGATAACTTTCGTTCTGAATGCACAAAAATGTGTGTAAGGAGATGGTCCTTTTCAACAGATTTTAACAGATGGAACTGTAGAAATGAGACCAAACATTTTAAACCAAGCTGTTAGCATTTAGGTAGTACGTATTTAACTGTTTTTAGTTAGCATTTGCCAACATTTTTTTCTCACTTTGAAGCATTAATTTACCCGTCAGTAGTTTATCAATTCAGGGAAATCCTTCTTGTACTTTTACTCTTGCTATTTAAGACAAGGTAATAGTTTGTAATAAACTTCGTGAGGGGAGAACATTTTACCATACTTAAAAAAAATCCTTTTACAAGTAGTACATGTACTGTAAGGACATTAAAGGGTTAAGTGATGTTCCTGAGCGTCATATGCGTACAGATTAAGTTAATGTAACTTCAAAATGATCTTCAGTGGTGCCTGTGGTTGGCTGTAATCTGTACAGAGCATTTCTAAATCCCGTGCTAGCTCTTAAACAAGAGCGTTCATGTACAGCGAGATAATCTCCAAGGACTGTTAAAGGTGGCGTGGTGCATCGGCGTCTCTCTCCAGCTCGCTAACTCACTGCACCGACCTACACGTTCGTGTTCACTCAGAGCCTATATGTGACTATACGTCGAGTTCACTCCTCACTTCCACCATCGTGAGTGTAAGGACGTCTCTGAGTGTTTGAACTCTTTAGGAGAGATTTTTGCTGAAGTTTAACTAAACTCTAGAAGATGTGGTGGATGTTGTTTCCCCGATGGATTTGGTTTTTCCTTGGGCATGTCTGCGTTTTGCGCTCGCATCTTCGGGTCCGAGCAATGACTGTGTCCAAGGTGGTGTATTCTCACGCCGGAATGTGTCCTAATGAGATGAACCCGAACCTCTGGGTGGACGCTATGAGTACCTGCATGCGCGAGTGCCAGTCAGATCAGGTGAGGATGGTTTCGGTGGCACGCGCTCTGCGCTCAGTGCATGTCGTTTTAAACTGCTACATGCTTTCCCACATTTTTCTCATTTTTTTTATATTAAAGTTTTGTATGTTTAGGCGACTCGACTTCGAACACGTTAACATAATTCAGCCTAGATAATCTGCACTGAAAAGTAGATTCTTGTTTAAAATATGTAGTACAGTAAATTGCATCACATTTGTGGAAGATCAGCAGAAAAACGATACATTTTCATGTAAGCACATAGAAACAAGCTGTTTTCAGTGCTTTACATACATAACGTTTCCCTTAACTAACTTTTTTAAGTGCATTAAAAAATGCAAACCTATGAACATTATTAATCAATTTCATTAACGTTTTAACAAATGTTAAAAATAGTTAACATTTGCCTGCTTAATATTTTTACATTTGTTTACACGTCAATGAAATTGATTCACAATTATTCAATTAATGCTAATTTATTTTGATTAGTAATTATTTAATTCATAATCCAATTCATGCTTTAAATTACAGCATGCTCTCAAATGTTAATAACTTACTGATTTAGATTTCAATTTGCAAATCAGCCTAATTTCTGACTTTTGCCATTTGTTAAACACAACACACATTAATTAAAGTGTTGGTTTATGCTTTTTTTTTTTTTTTAATTAAATATATGAATAGTTAATTTTATTCATTATCCTATCTTTAAAAATCGGTTCCAAGCCCTGATAAAATGGGAGAGTTGCGTCAGGAAGGGCATCCAGTGTAAAACCTGTGCCGAGTTGTTGAGATTGGATGGTCCGCTGTGTGCGACCCCTTAATGGGAGCAGCTGAATGACTAACAACAACAACAACAACAATCTTCCAAAATGTATAGTCTAATAATTTTCTATTCATATTAACCCCCTGCACTATGACAGCATTGCTGATGGACATTCTTGCAAAAAAATTTTTTTCATCCCTTAGGATTGTGAGACATTTGAGAAGTGCTGTTTAAACGTGTGTGGAAGTAAAAGCTGTGTGGCTGCCCGCTATAGGGACGTAAAGGGAAATAAGGGACCAGTGGGAATGCCAAAAGAAGCCACCTGTGACAAGTTCATGTGCACCCAGCAGGGTTCAGAGTGTGACATCTGGGACGGACAACCTGTGTGCAAGTGCCGTGACCGCTGTGAGCGGGAGCCTCGCTTCACTTGCGCCTCCGATGGAATGACCTACTACAACAAGTGCTACATGGACGCGGAGGCCTGTTCCAAGGGTGTCAGCCTTACTGAGGTCACTTGCCGGTTTCACCTGTTGTGGCCTAACACCAGCCCACCACCTGAGGAGACGACTATGCTTCCTACCACTGTTTACCTGGAAACTACCCCTATGGACATCCAGGCTCCTACAGTGATCAGTAATCCAGGGCAAAACATTGTGTTTGTGGGTGAGACAGCAAGCTTCCTGTGTGAAGTCAGTGGCAAGCCCAAACCAGAGATCACATGGGAGAAGCAAGTGGAGGGAAAAGAGAACACCATCATGAAGTTAAACTACGTACAAGGTAACATAGTAGTGACTAACATTGCTCAGCTTGTCATCTACAATGCCCAGGTCCAAGATGCTGGCATTTATACCTGCACCGCTAAAAACTTGGGTGGTTCTATACAGACCCACTTCATGTTGTCTGTCATACGTCAAGATCAAGCCATGAATGAGAGCTTGATGAATTCCACACGTCTTCCTGCTGAGGAGTGCCTGAAAGCACCTGATATGGGCGACTGTGGAGAGGAGACCATCAGCTGGTACTACGAAGCCAAGCGGAACAACTGCTTCACTTTCACTTATAGTCAGTGCAACAAGAATAGGAACCACTTTGATACGTACAAATCATGCATGCTGTCCTGTGGAGCAGAACTAGCTGCCCCTTGCTCCCTCCCTAGTGTCCAGGGACCCTGCAAATCCTACCAGCCACGGTGGGCATACAACCCTCTCCTCAAGAAGTGCCAATCTTTTGTCTATGGAGGCTGTGGTGGCAATGAGAACAACTTTGAAAGTAAGGAAGCCTGTGAGGACATGTGCCCGTTTCCCAAGAACCACAACTGCAAGCTGTGCAAGCCCAAACAGAGGATGATAACCAGCTTCTGCAAAAGTGACTTTGCAATCTTGGGTCGCATTACAGAACTGACAGAGGACCAAGATTCAGGCCATGCACTTATTACAGTAGATGAGATTCTAAAGGATGAGAAGATGGGGCTAAAGTTCTTTGGACAGGAGCCCTTGGAGGTGACACTGCTCAACATAGACTGGAGTTGTCCGTGTCCCAACATCACTAATGCTGAGGGCCAGCTTATTATCATGGGGGAGGTGCACAATGGGATGGCAGTCCTGCAGCCTGACAGCTTTGTGGGAGGCTCCAGCAGCCGTCGCATACGCAAGCTCCGTGAAGTCATCAACAAGAAGGCTTGTGCTTTTCTCAAGGAGATTGCCAACACACAATAGTAATAAGCTCACACTGAAATGCTGTGGACTCTGAGAGACACCATAAGTACCCGTTCCCACAAACCTTTCACTAGGCATCACAGTGAGGCACCAGCATTACCATATTACATCAGGGCTTTCAGTTCTATTCCCATGTTTGAATCATGCAAGCAATATATGTGTGAATTTAGGCATACACAGTAATCTCCATGTACACCCGATCATTGTTACTTATTTACTCTTTACTTAACTGTTTTAAGCACTTATTTTGTAAAAGGTTTGAAGAAAAAAATCCTTATTTTAGTTGCTTGTGCTCTTAAATCTGAACCCTAATGACAGATTGCCTTATAGGCAGTTACTAAAAGCTAAATCCCATGGCCTTTAACTTTTTAACTCAGTTATGAAAAAGGCTTAAATTTGCTGACTAACTTCATCCCTTCTATTTATCACAATGTCATTTTTAATTAATAAATGGCCTGTTGATTTTGCCTTTGCACCTTGTATTTACATTTTAATATATTTGCCCAACCTTGATCTAAACTTTATTTTATTATATGGGTATTATTTATTTTATTAACCTAACTTTTTAAACCTTTCATAAACTGAATTACTAAATAATTACATACTCCAAGACATGCTTTACAAGTTTTTGTATTTTGTTTAAAGGTATGGCAGGCAATATATCAATGAGATAATTATTAATCTGTAAAATGAATGATTAAAAAATGTATCCCTCACTTCTTTCCTTTCTTCCTTTATTTCCTTACTTTACCAAGAAGTGCAAACATTTAATACTTCAGCTTAGTGTTTTTTTTTTTTTTTTTGAGGGGGGTATTTTATGTTAGTTTACTTGTTCTTTTCCTCTGCTGTTAGTCAGTGCTGGCCATTGTACTTGAGCAGGCACATTCCAGCTGGTCGGTGGTGGGGGTGAGGGGGAGTTCTCATGGGACACGGGGGGCAGTCTGATCCGTGTGTTATGTCTGGGTCTGGGGTTCTCGCCTCTCCTCCTGACCTTTCATGTGAGCGCTGGGGCTCTGTTGGCCGAGCACCCCGCTGCCTGACCCTCTCATCTTCTCAGCCCGACTCCAGCCCTGCCGTGACATTGCACTGGCGGGGAACCTTCTTCGTACACATGTGTACACACACATATACACTTACACTGCATTCTAGTTTAAAGTCCATTCTTTGAACTCTTGACTTGATCTGGATGCGAGACAGAGGGCCAGTACATACTTGTTTTCCCCAAGGTGGGCCTCTGATGTTGGCTCCCTCAGGCTGTCCAATGGGGCCCTGGTCCATGACCCTGTAAGAGGCTAATGAAAAGGAGGGAGAAAGAAAGAAAGAAAGAAAGAAAGAGAAAGGGGGAGTATGAGAGAGAATTCATTAAAGTTGTTGACAAGTGTCAAGTACATCAGTCAGGCTCAAGTTCATTGGCTCACTTGGTTTATTTTCTCTAATCACAAATCTTTTTAAAATACAATGCTAATAAAAAGCTACCTAAGACATGTTTATACAAAGTTACCAGTTTATTCAATCATGTTCAGTTCAGGAATTATTTACCCCTAATCTACCTCTCTGCGTTATAATCCACAGCACAATACACACATTATGAACTGATATCATCTGCTCTATGATAACTTTTAGGAATATACAGTGTATACAGTACTTCAGTTTTCTAATGATTATTAGGGCATATGATCACTGGATAGTGGAATTCATTTAATCATCACTAACCACTTTTTCCTGGTCAGTCCATCACAGGATTAATTAGTCATATTTAGCATTTAATTTTATGCAAAACAAATATGAATATAGACGCAAATAGCGGCATAGTAGGTCTTTAGGAGCAAGGTGCTCAGTTGCACCTGCAGGGTTGGGGGTTTGATTCTCACCCAAAGTGTCCAGAAATAGGAAAATCAGACTCACTTCTTTTTTTTTTCTCCTTTTTTCCATTCAGTATCATGAATGAAGAGTCTGGATGTAAGATCAGGTGACGTTTAATTTCAGGACATAATAATCCAAAAACAAAAGAAACACAGAAGTAAAACTATGGTCCAAAAAATTGTGGCTATAAAAAAAAGTGATACCAGAAGTCTCTAAACTACAGAAAATAAACAACTGCAGAATTAAAACAGAAACCCGACAAAGAAATTGAGAATAATAAAACTAATAATCACTACATAAGGAACACTAAACTCAATGAATGAATGAATGAATGAATTTATTTATGTAACATAAATTGTGAAGCCAGAGGGGAAAAGTTGAAATATAAGTCCCAAAATAATATGATACTACATTGTGTGTGGTGCCTGGAAATGACAGAACCACCCCTTAAGTCATGGCTCCTAGCACATTGGTGCTGTGTCTTGGCTTAGCTTGTGACCTGTAACAGGGCTCCACCTGGGGGCCATGACCGGGACATGGCATGGTACATACTGTAGGGTGAAACTTATTATAAGCGCCAAGCTGGTATTTGTTGATTTGGGTGCTAGAATGGAGATTAACATAGGTGACAAATAGGGCTTAGTGTGAGCTATACTGTGACTGGTCTGGGGCTGAAGGCTTAAAAAAAACTTTGTGAAACTTTTCGGAATGCTTGACATGTACACAAAGTCCTCAAACCAGAAGACAGAGCTAATTTGTTGACAGATATCTAAGCTCACAGGTGTTCTAGTGTGACATCAAGCTAGGTTTTGGAGCAAACATACCATCATCGAATCTCACATGGCAAGGAATAATTAGCTTTTTGTTTCATTTTGGCCTGTTCCTCTTGCACCATCATCCTCAATTTGTCAAGTTTCTGAGGGTCCATCTGATGGACTTGCAGTATCGTAATCCTCCAAATATTTTCAACAGGATTCAAGTGGGGAGATGTGGTTAGGCCAGAGAAATGCTTTTGGAATTATTTTGGTTATATGTTTGGGGTTTGTTGTCCTGTCTTCTCCCCAGATTCAGTTTCTAGGCATGCTGGTTAATGTTTTATGTTCTTTATAATTAGTCTGAGAGGGCATTGTGAAATGTTTCATAGAACACCTCTACAGATCTGGGGAAGGTTACAGAAAAATGTCTGCAGCATTGAAGATCCTGATGAGCACAGTGGCCTCCATCATCCATGAATGAAAGAAGTTTGGAACCACCAGGACTCTTCCTAGAGTGGGCCACCCAGCCAAACTGAGCGACCGGGGGAGAAGGGCCTTAGTCAGGGAAGTGACCAAGAACCTGATGGTCGCTCTGAAAGAGCTCCAGCGTTTTTCTGTAGAGAGAGGTGACCATTCCAGAAGAACAACCATCTCTGCAGCAATCCACCAATCAGGTCTGTATGTTAGAGTGGCCAAACGGAAGCCATCCCTCAGTAAAAGGTACATGACAGTCGTCTGGAGTTTGCCAAAAGGTAGCTGAAGGACTCTCAGACCATGAGAAACCTTTTTTTTTTTCTAGTTTACAGTCTCACAGTCTTTTTGAGTGTGATGATACAAGGTGGTTGTTCTTCTGGAATGTTTCTGATCATTATGGCCAAATAGTAAAATACTTGTTTCATCTGACCAAATACTAGTGCTACTGTAATCACCTGTAATTAGATCATGGTAATGTAGGACTCTCTATGTACATACTGTACTTTGGTGTCTGCTGACTGTAATATTTGTGTTTTATAGCTTATATCAGATATCTCACTAATCTGAGTTGCTCTTTTTTTCTTTTTCAACCTCATCTACCTTTATGACTGACTAATGTTCATACACTTTACCAAACCGACCATATACAAACCGGATTCCAAAAAAGTTGGGACACTAAACAAATTGTGAATAAAAACTGAATGCAATGATGTGGAGA
>JAQMYJ010000008.1:14337474-14349410 GCA_030014305.1 Clarias laeviceps | reverse complement strand
CTCCACATCATTGCATTCAGTTTTTATTCACAATTTGTTTAGTGTCCCAACTTTTTTGGAATCCGGTTTGTACTACACACCTTGGTTGACCATCTTTACATAATCTGAATCTTTTAATTCTGTGCAACCTTTGTGAACAACAACATTAAACTTTTTTCATTATTTATTTAACAAAAATGAATCCAGGTTTGAGGTTTTTATTTTTTCATAGCTCTCTTATGGTCCTGCCACAGGATTTCAATTGGGTTGACATATGGGCCATTCCCAAACCTTGATTCTTTTATTTCTCAGCCATTCTGATGTAGATTTATAGGTGTGCTTCAGCACCTTGTTCTGTTGCATGACACAATTTCGACCAAACTTTAGCTGCCAGAGAGATGGCCTCGCATTTGCCTCTAGAATTTATTGTGGACAGGACCTGGGCACTGCAAGATACCAAGGTCCTGTACCTGCAAAACAAGCCCAAATCATCACCTCTCCACAGTATGAGTATCAGGTTTTACTGCTGAAATGCTGTTTGGTTTTCCCCAAACATAGCAATGGGCATCTTGGCATTTGTCCATAGCACAAGGTTCCAGAAGTCTTGTGGTTTGTTCAGACGCAGTTTTTCCAAACCTCAGTTGTGCAATGAACATGGAAATTGTTTTGTGACCCTTTCCAAATTGATGTGCAACAACAATTGCTTCTCTAAGACCACTGCTTATATCTTTCTCTCTTGGCATTAACACACACCTGAATTCTCCAGACCAGCAAACTGCCAAAACGTCTCCTTTTATAGAGATCTGCACACCTGCTGATGATCAATTAATCAAAGGCTGATTATTAGCACCACCTGTCTGCATCTTATCATCTTAAAACCTGTGGAAGCAGTAAGGGAGTATTTAGTATTGCCCACTTTTTTTTTTTTTTTTTTGTGGAATAGTGGCAAGGCTTTAATGGCAATGGCGAGTTATGTTTGTGTTGGAGCCTGTATTTGCCTATTACTAAGACTTGCTACAGTTAGATGATTTTTAATATGTTTTTAGACATAAGCATGTGGAATTAAAAGAGGGGGTGCAAACTGTTACTAATGACTGTATTTTAGCAAGACCACATCACTGCATTAAATGCATCAGCTCCAGTTAATAACTGCTGACAGTTCCTTTCAGTAGGCATGAAGCTGTTCTTAGCATTCAGAATCAGCTCCTCTCTAACCCTTATGGGCCTTGATTGCTTTTCTGCCACTTACTTAGTTCACGCATGGTTGGCTGTGTTTCTGGGCAGGAAGGAAAGTGCAGCGAGTGCTGCAAGCCCTTTAATCATTGCAGGTAAAAGATAGATAGGGCACCGGGCAGATAATACAGTGCTGTTGCTGGTGGACATTTCTGGCTCTAGACTGTACATAGAATTTCCCTTCATCCTCTATATTGATCTGTGCTCTAATTTACTAATTCTGTACCTTCCAGTTACCTCAATGCTGGGCAGTGTAATGTTAACATCATCTCACGTACTGTCTTCTTTTCTACACTAGATGGCAATAGAGCATTTGTCTGTTCTTACGGTACGTTATTATGATACATATGTAATATCTGTAAATTCAGATTATGATTCTTATGGGTTGAGGATATATATGTCATACTTGTTCTTATTTATTTAATTAATTACTTTTAGTGTAGAAATCTCTTTCTACACTGAGCCACCATTTTATTGGATACACCTAATAAACTGGTATTGTACCAACATTCTGCATTATTATCTACTTAACATGTGCACCTAATGATCTACAACCACAGTATATTTCATAGTGCCATTGTGTATGGACTAATCTATATTAGTCATCGGAGGTTTACAGATTAGGTAGTGTTAAAATAGTCCGAGCACTGGAGAAGCTGGCTACAGGAGTGAAATATGAGATGATCCAGAAGGCATGACCTCATTTGTCCTTGCAGTTGTTTTTGTGACTGAAACATGTACAGGCCTCATTAATTTACCCATAACATACAGGTTTTCTTAGCAAGCAATGTATCCAAAAACCCTTTGGCCAGTTGGTTGGTTCAGATCCTCAGTGACAATCCTCACTCTTGCAAAAAAAAATATGCATTGTTGTCAAAATTTAATATGCTGTAAGATGAATAACTGCTGAATATCATGCTTGGACTTGGAAAAAGGCTAACATTGTGGTAGTGGATGGTCAAAAGTGTTCCATAAACCTGTCTGTCACAGAGAGTCTGAATTCTAATGTATAAATACCCCATGAATTATTTGTGTGACAAGCCACTCCTCCAGCTGTTTAGTGTGTGTGTGTATTTCTCCTAGATACACTCATGATATACCTATTGTAGCAAATACATCGTGGTGGACATTAGGTCAATCATTTCTGATTTGTTTTTATGTACAGTACATGGTCATTTTTGATGTATGTTAAAGCAACCCGATGCTTACTCTCCTGCTTGTTTTGTTATTGGCAGACTGCTCAAAATATGAAGATATCAAAAATCTGTAAATCCCACTCCACAGCTGCTCTTTTTATGAAGGCAGGCACAGATGGGCAGTGAACTCTGCTCGATGACCTTCTTGGCCAGTGAGAGTGCATTGGCTTGTCAAATTCATGTCCCATAATTACTTATTGCTTGTAGCAGGTGGAAGAAAACTGGGGGATGTGAACAGCCTAATAACTAGAATGAAGGAGAATGAGGTAAGGAGTAATTTCATGAATGAGCAACATCATAAATCATCTGCTTTACTGGGTGCGAATCAGAATCAATATAGCAGATATTAGATAAGGAAGACACATCACACTCTATCAGTCTTGAACATCTGTTTGTAACTGTTTACAATGATTGTCTCAGTCCATATAATATCTGCGGCTAAAACAAATATGCTGGCGTTTTTAATTCATAATGTTTTGTAACTCTTCAGCAATTCTAATGAGAATTCTAATGGAGTCTGGGCAAAGAAGAATTCAGCCCGAGCCTTTACTTCATGATTTATTTTTCTTTCTGTTATTAAACTTGGTTTCACAAAAAGCTTAAATTGAATCCATTAACAGCAAATAAGATTCTTTCGCTGAAAAGGCGTTGGTAAACCTTTCATTTTTTTCTTGAAAGACAGACAGGGCTTAGCCCTGCTAGCCCATTTTACCAGTCAGCCCTGCTCGAGATCCCTGAAGACTACACGCAATATGTAGTGTGATATTGGGATTTGTTGACAGTTCTAACAAATCAACAGTGTCACATTTTTATATAGAATTATATTATATAGAAATTAATACGTACATTAAAATGTAATGGCAAGTATTTTCTACATCTAATCAGATAGTGAACAGTGTATGAGGTATAAGCTATACACCGATCAGCCATAACATTACAATGCAAAACATTATGACATATATTGTGTAGGTTTCCCCTTGTGTTACCGAGGCAGAACTGACCATATGGGGTATGACTCCGCAGGGCCCCTGGGGGTGTGCCATGGTGTCTGGCACCAGGATGTTAGCAGCAGATCCTTTGGGTGCTGTGGGTTGTGTGGTGGGGTCTCCATGGATCAGATTTGTTTATCCAGCACATCCATTAAAAAATGTAGGTGCTTGGGTGAAGTGGGATGTGGGGAGTTTGGAGGCTTGGTAGGCAGCCTTGGGCTTTTTGTCTGTGTAGTGTGTGATGGGATGCAGTGCGATGCGTATTCTTGTGTGCCTTACATTGTGCCTTTTCAATGACTTGTGATGCATTGGTTTTTCTGTGGAATCAGACCAGATGGACTGGCCTTTGGTGCCCACAGGCATGAATGAGCTTTAAGTGCCCATGATCCTGTCACCAGGATATAACTGATACTCTTTTTTAATGTGTTAATGTTATGTGGTGTTAATGCTAAAGCTGATCAGTGTACATGTTCTATTATAAGACTACATAGCCCTAAAGCATAGACGTAGGAAACTTTTTCCTATGTCTGCATTTGAGACCATTGGTAAATACAGTATAACTCCAGACTGCACACCATGACATCTCTTACTGTGTTCTGCTGTGGTGTGTGTGCGTGTGTGCGTGCGTGTGTGTGTGTGTGTGTTTGTGTGTGATTCTGTGTGATCATCAGGCTCTTCTTTAAATTTAGAGAGCGCTGCCAAAAAGAGTGCAGAGATTCTTTGTAGGAATCACTGTACGGGATCACCATCATAAGCACTGCAGCAGATGGCTTGGTAAATTGTCCTGAATGTGCTGCACTGCCTATGAATCATCCACCAGACCCTGCTGCTGCTAGATGTTCTCTGCTTTAAGTGCTGATTTCACGCTAGTCATTCCTAGAGACATGTATTAAGGCTGCAGCATTAAAATAGAAATAAGGCACACAATCACTATAGCCTATTAAGGCTGTATGACTGCTTGTGGTTGTGGTCATTTTATTCACAGGTATAACAATGCAATTTAATGCTCTAGCGCTAAGAGCCACATAGAGTAATAATATGTTTATGGGGGACAGCACAAAGGACAATATTTACAGTGACTACCAAAAGGAACGATAAGAAAGACAGCTGTGCTAATCATTTCCTCTTCACTGTTGCTCTTAGAGCTCAGGATTGTCAGAAGTAAGAGCATCTGCTCCCACAGCATTGCCATCACATGCAGTCCCCTATGAAAGTATTTCATCAGCAAGGCCAATAATTTGTTTTTGTTATACACCGAAGGCATTTGGGTTTGAGATCCAAAGATGATTTTAAGATGATAGATCAGAATTTCTGTTTTCACTTCTTGATATTTACAGTACATCAGTGTACTCCAGTAGCCTCCTCAGTCACCAACTCTTAATCTGTTTAAGAACCTGTGAGATTTAGATTTTTTTATTTATTTTATTTATTTTTTAAAGCATGCTTGTGAGGCTGATGAATCTGCAGCAGTTATGAGATTGGCAAGCAGATAATATAACAGATGTCAAACATGGACTGGAAATTTTAAAGGGATCTTTCCAACACCTGTGAAATCAGCGCCATAATGAGTTGAGGCTGCTCTGAAAGCAAAGCGTAATCCTACGCATTATTAGTTTGGTGTACATTTTGAAGGAGGGGATATGTAGTTTGGTGACTTAAAAGGCAGCAGTCAAGCGGAATGAAGAGGAAAATATGAAGTGCATGAATGACTTGGCACAAAAGTCAGACTGCAGACTGACTGTACTGTAAATTGTGGCCAGTGGTCATGGTATGTTGACTCAAACCCTTAATCTTTATTTTTGGCTTCCTATAAATATAAACCTCCTACTGTCCTATTTGAAGACTTTAAGTATATTGGGAATTCTGACAAACTAAAGCTTTCTGTCCTCTATGAAAACCAAAACAGATTCTTAAATTACTTAAAGTCCTTTGGATGACTTTTTGCATAAGGCTTAAAACAGAATATTGTAAAAGTGGTTGGAGAAAAAGGCATACAGACATGAGCTCAAAGACAAATGAAACAGAGTGGTGTCAGCTTCACACCCTGGTGTGACTTATTGCTCCTAAGCAGTCTTCTTCGATTGATGTGTTCTCAGGAAGGAATGTCATAAATTTTGTTGATGTTATGCATGCCATAACTCTTAGGACTAGAGACCTTAATAACACTCTCACACTCTAACCCTCTGTGAAAGTGCTAGGTGCTGGGATGGGAAATAATTAACTGTTCGAAGGAAGTTTTTATGATGTTGATGTTGTTCCAAGACATACATTTATTACTGATTAATTTAGATTGTCTCTAAATTATAAAACATAACAATACTGTTTCACAAGGCTAATGTCTTCTTCATATTGCATGTGCAGTTTTTTTTTACTTTGGCATTATGAAGATGAAGATAAAGTTACATTTTGAAACTGGTCTTTGCAGAAATCCCTGAATGTAGAAAAGTTTAATTGTTCATTTAATTTCAGTAACTGCTTTATTCTGGTAAGGGTTGTGGTGAGCGAAATCACTCTGGAAATTTCAGAAAACATTTTAATCTCTTATATTCTTAGTTATGTGCATTGGGTTTGCGATCTTTCAGATCACAGCTTTTTTCCAATTGGAAATTGCAAAATAATGTCTTTTCCACCTTCTGCCTTCACACCTCCAGGTTTAGAGTTTACATCTTATCTGTATGGAGTTTGCATATATTGCATGTGCTTGTTACTCCGGTGTCCCCCTCAGTCCAAAGGCATGTGTTGTAGACTGAGTGGCATCTCCAAATTGCCCATAGATCATTTGAGTGTGCCATATGCCCAGCAACTGGTTGGCACCCCATCCAGGGGTTTCGCCTGCCTAGGATAGGTTTCAGGCTAAATGGATGAATCCATGTATGATTTCAATTCAAATCAATAAAATTTTATTTTGATAGCATACTTTTGATAATAACCATCGGAAAGCATCTTTGCATAAATAAAAAATTATATCAGTTTTTTATTATCATTATCAGTTTATACCTGATGACCAAGCCAGGGGTTGATGGTGGCATGGATGAACTCCCTGAGATGACAAAAGGAAGAAACCTTGAAAGGAACTAGACTCTAAAGGAAACTTTTCCTCGTTTAAATGATATCAGATAGTGTGACCATAAACCAATCACTGCTTTATCTGTGTGCTATATCGTTGAAAGTTCAATATAACAGGAAAAGTGTTTAAGTTCCTATAAAGTCCTCTTTCACTGATGGAAGCTCAGAAACAAAACAGTTTGTAGCAATTTCAGACCTGAACTATTGAGCCACTGCAGTCCGAAGCCACCACAGAAAACCTGCCTGCATCAGCCCAGTCCAAGATCATCTTTATGGTCATCAAGTGGAACCATCCTCAGTTACCAGTCATATCCCCAAGCAGACCATACAGCACCATCCTCTGCATCCTTAGCAGTCAGAAGTCAGAGGCCTACATGTAATGAGTACTCAACCAGAAGTGCGGCATCAGGTTGTGTTAAACAGGCCTGGAGGGCAGAGGAAGTCAGGATTACTGGTAATCAGGAGTGCCATGTGTAGATTGACAATGAGAGAGAGAGAGAGAGAGAGAGAGAGAGAGAGAGAGGTTAAGTGACAACATAAAATGGGAGAGCCAGAAGGAAACACAGACACAAGGGCTCCCTAAAGCAACCAGTCACTCCACCATCAACAAACCTGAGTGATCAATGAGAGTGAGGGAAGACAGCATCCTAACATACTAGGTCACAATAAAACTTTACGTCCATGCGTCCCCCATATCTGCTTCAATATCAAAAAACAAATCTCTTCACAAAAGCCTAGACTTACTTTTAAACAGAGACTGTGTCTGAGGCCCAAACATTAATTGGACGGCTATGCCAAAACTTTGGGGCTTTGTAAGAAAAAGCTCTGCCCCTGCCATAGTTTTCATGATACAAGGTACTAACTATCAGCCTGCAAATTCAGGCTAAATCAAAGTAGGTTTGGTAGATCACTAGAGGTTCACTCAGGTACGCTGGCAAAAGACTCTGTATTGCTTTATAGGTCAATACTAGTATTTTACTAGTAAGTTTTAAGATTTGGATTAAAATGTCCTTGTACAGTAATAAAATGTCTACAATTCATGATGCCCCAACGTGTCAATCATGGTCAATTTTGGTGACAAATCCACTAAAACCCTTTATGGTTAAAGGAATGCCTAAAATGGTGTTTTGAAACTGTAATCTTTGCTTGCTCGTGAGCTTTCTTCCAGGCATATGTACCAATGTATGGCCATGTTTGTGCTTAATTGTATCCTTAACCTGTGTATATATTATTTATATGCATTATTTGACTCATGCAAGTCATCAACCATCTGTCTGTTTAAGCTGAAAGCACTTTGTTTTCCTCATGATGTTGTTTTCCCCATGATGATAGACGAAGTGCTTTTACATGCATATGAACTCAGCTTTATACTCTAGGGAAACAAGAAGTGCTGAAATTAAGGTCATAGTGTATATAGGAAATACTTACATTATAGGAGTTACAAAGCCTATATTGTAATATATTCCATATGTTTGCCTGGATCCATAGGCAAACATTTATTTAAAAGTTTAAAATACTTTTAAATTAAAATAAATAAATAACCAAATACTAAAATTAATGGCCTTTGACTCCACACCATTTGTGTTCACACTGAATACAAGAATGTTAAATATTTCTTAATAGGTCAGAACTGATGTTGTTGCATACAGAAATAGTTTCCCTCTTTAGTGCAATGATTATTCTAGGCTGATTTCGATAGACTTCAGGTGACCCCAAAGACATGGCTTCCACATGTAGAGGTGTAGGATACAGTATTTGTCTGTCAAATCGTGTTAGTTCTGGTTTCATTTGATCTTCTGTTGTTAGTTTCAAATTAGCCTTGGGTATGAAATAAAAATGTAAATATTCAATTTCATCTAAGGAAAATGGACTTTGGGCCACCTTGTATATTCTGCTCTTTTGCACTATTAACATTTCTAATGTCCTGCACATGTGTTGCATGTGTCTAATATCTCAATGAACCAATGAGTCAACCTTAATCAAACTGGGAGTTATGATGAATTGTCTCATGAACGATGGCATAAAACCAATTGACACTGACATTCAGAAGACATCAAGCACTGCACGATGACAAAACTCTTAGCTTCATGTAAAACACTTGAATGGTGCAAATGTTTTAACAGATTTATTGCCACATCACTTATACAGTCCTGACCACGATTTCCACGTTTGGCCGTTAAAGGAGTTCCTGGAAGGCCAGCATTTCAGACATGAAGCAGGCAGTAAACATCATACATTGGGATAAGTGCATCAGAATGTTAGGGAATTATATAGAAAAATAAAGATTTTTACAAGTGCAACCTTAATTGTTGTTAACACAGCTACTCCAGATGCAACAATATAGCATATGCAACTTCCTGACTTCATTGCATAACCATATAATATGAATAACAACAAAAAAATGTCGAGAAGATTCAAATACTCTCTACAGAACCATCAAGTATTCCACTATGGCCCCATAAAGCTTCTGTTCACTGAATCATAAAAGGATGTGGGAGAAGTAAATTTACATTTAAATTAGTTCTCATGTTCTTCTGGGCTGTTCATGCACGGAACGACTGCCTTTTTGTCATTGTTGCCTGCCAATGAGGCCATAATTAGCACAGTGAGGAGCAACTCTGCTTCTTAATCAAATGACAGAGCATGTGACGTATGCTGGCTTTTTAACACTTCATGGTGCTGGCACATGTGCGTGTATATCTCTATAGCAGCTCTGAGTGCTATAAAAAGCCTTTGGAAAATATTACCTCTTTTGAACCTTGTTCACACCTTTTTCATCGCCTTAGGAAACCATGCTGTTGCATATTCATGAGGTGGTGTTCTATATATGTGGTGGTGTGTGTGTGAGAGAGAGAGAGAGAGAGAGAGAGCACACGAATATGAGATCAAGCAAAGTTCATTGTTCATTTTTATTGTTTATTTTTTGCTCTCCAGTGTGGTACATATACCCTATTATAACTATTATGTAAGCTGGAGAGCTTCCAAAATGCCTTAGTGCATTAACAGTACATTGAAAGTGTTTCTTTCACACCCATATTAGATATGTGGCTGGAACACTACAGTAATTCCAGAAATATAGAACGCAAATGCTGTACAGCAGTTTTATAAGTATCCGTGTTGTTTACATGTGGTGGTCTAGGATATGGTGAGTGTGTGTGTGTGTGTGTGTGTGTGTGTGTGTGTGTGTGTGTGTGTGTGTGTGTGTGTGTGCCGTCAGCAGTATGAAATGCATTCAGGGCTTGAACAGAGTGTCCCCTGGCTGCATGCTGACGCTCTGGGCGGGTGGTGTGGAGAAAGGCAGTGTGACTATTATTAGTTTCTGAAGCTCTGGCCATGTTTGGTTCCTGAAGGCCTCTGGAGACCTAATGGAAAACAATGATCCAGACACATAATAGAAAAAAAATTATAAAAAAAAAAAAAACTGAGGATATGATGCAAGACGGTACTTCAGGTTCTGCCACACAGAAGAAAATGTATTGGGATCAATAAGCTCTCTTTCTCCAGTAAAACACTTGTAATACTTATATACAAATATTCCTGATGCTTTCTGTTTTTAATATGTACATAATAATAAAAATCCTAAGTAATTAGGATTGTTTACATTCTGTTCGACATTCTCTACTCTCTTGTACTCTTCTGGAGCACAGTGCCATCACTTTGCTGTCTCTAAAGGATAATCATGATGCTGTTAATCAGAGCTTGGCTCATAAGAACAGAGAAACATCCTGGGACCTCATTCAAAATGAGCCCTTCATAATGAATTTCTGTCCTGGATCAGCTATCCAGAAAACTTTTATAATATGAATTGGTACACTTCCAATAAAGTTCTCCCAGGACACCTAAATAAAGTCTTTGAATAAATTAATGAACTTTATCTCATCTTGTAAGAGAAAATGATTGACCACAGTGCTTTTAGTGTTTAGTAGATATAGATGTAGATGTAGATGTCTGTTACATCATGTCAACCATCTATCTTAACTAGACCTCCATTACCCAGCTACCATAGTGCTTGAGGGTAACGAATATCCAAACAAACAGCCACTGGGGGGAGTTATCTGTCCTCTAGGCCCTTCTTCTTCCAACACCGCTCGCCAGGTCAGGCGAAGTTGTCTGCTTATTCTGTTTCTGCGTTCATCTGAATTTGCAGGCAATCGGATAAAAGCGAAGGCACCGGTTTGCTCCCATAGCGGGATCTCTGGGCAATATCCTGCGCAGCTCAGATTTGAAGGGGATAATCTTTGCTGAGAGTTATGCACTGAATTGGCACGAAACCCGCTAACCATCTGCCATGGAGACAAGTTCTCTGCTTCACATTCGGTCCCATTTTGATTTCAAAGATAGCAGTGTGAGAGGAAATGAATGTGGACCCAAAAGGACAAGCTGTTCCTTGGATAAGATTTAAAGGAATCATGTGATGACAAAATGCCATATGGGAAGATGGCAGGTTCTACAACATGAAAAAAAAATAACTGCACTCGGACATGAACTAATAGCCACATCAAAGTGTAAAGAGAGAGAGAGGACATTTTGAGCGCTGGCGTCTCAACTCATTTTCCTCTGAATAGTAGTGATAGTATTACCACACATGAGTAAAGTATGTGTGCCATTTGTGTGCCATCAACATTTAATGCCATCCAGTATTTATTTACCATAGTGATATTAAAGATTCCGCCTTGAATCAAATAAAGCATTAACAAACATTTGTAGAACACCTTCCAAAAGCCAGCACTGGAATACGACCCATTCTTATAAAGAGAGGAACAGAAACCAATTTCAATTCCAAAGAAGGTGCAGAGGTGTGAATTACTGAGTCTGAACTTCTCTGGCTTTTTTTTCTGGCAGGAAATACAAGACAGCCAGGAAATGAAATTGTTTAAAGGGTTTTAAATGTGGCGACTTCAAGACTGCTGATAAGTGTCATGTTCAACCTAATCTCCTGCATCTACCACATGAGTGCCATGTGCTTATCATGGAAAATAGTTTTGAGGTGTTTTCCTGTACTGAGTGCAAACAAACAAACAAACAAACAAACAAACAAACAAACAAACAAACAAACAAACAAACAGGTTTAATTAAAACTTTTCTATAAAGTCAGAGTAAGTGCTGGAGAAAAAATAAATAGGAACAGGAATCCCTTTTATACTGATATTATTTGTCCTTTCAGGCAGAGCCGTATGTGTTTCATAGTGCCTACAAAAGTTTGCAATTAAAAAATGGAAAAGGCAATGTTTTGTTTTTTTGCCAAACTGTCCATCTCCTGGCTGAGAGTGAACCATGATGAGCTCTTCTGCTACTGTATCCCAACTGCCTTAAGGTTCAAGCTACCGTGCTTCACCATAGTAAAGCGTGCAAGTGCAATTTTTTTTTTAATCTGTGTAACCTCTAGAGACTGTTGCATTGTTATATGTGTGTGTGTGTGTGTGTGTGTGTGTGTGTGTGTGTGTGTGTGTGTGTGTGTGTGTGTGTGTGTGTG
>JAQMYJ010000008.1:14295219-14331493 GCA_030014305.1 Clarias laeviceps | reverse complement strand
CACATATACACTCAATGGAAATTTTATTTTAAAAGAATATTTTTTAAAAACTGACCTTGTTAGATATTGCAAAGGGTAGCAGCAATGCTTAGAATATGTAATAAGACGTTTTTATGTGCATAGCTCCTATACATAAAAGCAGCTGCAGATTTTTTACCAATAATAACCGCTGTGATTAACTGCTCCGTTTGAGCTATTTGTCTCACCGTGTCTTTTTCTCCTTATGAGCCATCAGTCATTAGTCATCTTTGCAAACTCAGTGTATGTTGGTGAGTGTGTGGGCAAGTGTGAGGTGATCCTGTAGATCAGTGTCTCCTCAGCACAAATGCAACCAGCCCACCACAGGCTCTACTATAATCATAGTGTCGAGCTAAGCAAAGTGAAAGCTCAGGAAACAGCGGCAGAGCACAGTGCAGTCCATTCAGTTGGGAAAGGAGACCCGGCCGGGCCAGAAAAGCTCAGATTACAAACCACATAAAAGTAAACCTGTATCAGCAGGGACAAGGGCGACCTCGCATAATACAGAAAGTCCGGCTGTTTGTGTAAGTGAAAGAGTGAGCAGGGGAAACATTATCATAGACGACTGCTTCATGCCAAGTGGCACAGAGAGACAATATGTGTCTCTGTGTAATGCTGTGTGATAAGACAGCTATCAGAAATGAGCTGTCCATACATCCTGGTTATGGAAGTTGAACTGTGGGGAGAAGTAGCATAGAAGAATTGAGGCCAAGTGCACTCACTGTGTGTTTTTTTGTAGCTTATGAGTCAGCTGTAATATGCACTCTTGTATAGCACAGCGTTATCCCAGACCTTGCAGAGAACAGCACCAGCAAAGCAGGTTTGTAGAGGTTTTTTTTTTTTTTTTTTTTGGTAGAAGCTCATTGTGTTCACTCACTTACTAACACAGAAAAAGTACAGCCTATAGGAACCACAGGTGCCACTAACAGCTGTTCTGTTCACTAACAGTTGTTGTTAACTTCACACAAACACAACACATAATCCTTTCCACAGAAAAGCACTATGTATAACACTAAATGATGTCATCAGGATAATAATGTAATCAGTATCCATTCTTTGTCCCATGTGTCCATTCCTGTACTGGTTAAGCATGAGAACAATGTATTATGTCCAGGTCAAGATTTCCTATTTCAATGTCAAATTTCACACGTGTAATGTCTTTAGTAATGTCTATGTCTTTTTTGTTGTTGTATATGTTGTTGGCGTAGTGATTAATACTGTGGTCTCGTACATCCATGGTCGGGAGTCCGATTCCCTCCCGCTCCGTGTCTGGAGTTTGCATGTTCTCCACATGCTTGGTGGGTTTTTCCTCCGGGTGCTCCAGTTTCCTCCCACAGTCCAAAGACATGCATATTAAGCTAACTGGCGATCCCAATGTGTGAATGAGTATGTGAGTGCCCTGCAATGGATTGCCACCTTGTCCAGGGTTTACCCTGCCCCATGTTAAAGTCTCTTGGAATAGGCTCCAGGCTTCATGATACTGTAAGTGCTACAGAAAATGGGATAAATTAATTAATCTATCTATTTACCATATCTCTAGTGCATGTACATTTTCACAAGTGAATAAAAAGATTTGCATTTGCTTAATTGGCATTGGTACTGAACATTTAATGGCAGTTCTTTTTAGTAGTATTAGTTAATTATACCAATAATCATTTAAATATACAGTACTCTATGATGACAGATTTGTAAAAACCGGACAGTTACACTCATATGTGATTTTTCAACATCCCGTTCCAGATTTAGTCTCCCTTTTGCAACCCTGAAAATCTCCATTCTTCTGGAAAGGCTTTTCACTAGATTTTAGGACATGGCTTTAGAGCATTAGTGAGGTCAGGCACTCATGAAGCTGGCTTTGTGCAAAGGGGCATGGTCACGATTAAACAGATTTGGGCCTCTTAGTTCCATTGAAAAAAACTTTTAATGCTACAGTGTACAATGACATTGTAAGTCATTCTGTACTAATTTGTGGCAATGGTTTAGAGAAGAACCACATACTGTAATTAGTCCGATGGTCAGTTGTCTACAAACCTCTGCGTTTGCAGAAATGTAACTTTATACGAACCATATATGACAGAATATCTCAATAAATCTGATTTTGTGGTATTCATGAACAGTCAGGTAGGAATTGAGCCACTGACATATTTATGTAGTCTCTACAAAGACAAATTAACCAGAATCTAAGCTTAATATACAGATCCTTTTGACTAAATAATAAATTAGGTCTTTTGCAAAAGAAAAAATAATAATAATGCATTTCTAAAACAGAAATATTAACTGCCCCAATGCTGTTAGACTTCCCTTCTCTGTGCAGCGAAACATGAGGAAATCACAAGATATCATAATGTGTGATTAAAGATTTTGGTGGAAAACCTTTTTAGTCACTCAGGGCAAATTTATATTAACATGAATAATTACATAACTTCACAGAATGCCTTTATGTACAAAGCTTTCTTGCCTTTTTAAACATCCCTTCCTCCACCCTTTTTTAATCAGCAAGACTGATGAGGAGGAAATCAAAGACAGACTGCACTACCTTATGAAGAAATCGGAATTAAGTGTGGAAATTTACTTGGCCCTTTACAAGTGGTGAGAAGTGCAGCAATAAAAGCAATGTAGAAAAGGAGGAAGGAAGTGCAGTGAAATGTAGCAGCACAAAGCAAGTCCTTAGTTTCTTTCAGGTTTCATTCAATACAAATGTTTGTCCCTTGGGTTCAAGAAACATTTTAATATGCTCTGTATTCTACACACGTGCATATACTGTACGTACATAGTGGGGTCAAAAAGTCTGAGACAACTAGTAAAAATGCTTCTATTCTTCTATTCTTTATGATTAGAGAAATTTATTAATCATAAGGTGAAATTACTTCTGTTTTCTAATCCTGAATTAATTTCTATTCTATCAATACAATTAATTTTAATTGATATCATTGTGACGTGATTAAAAATTATAAATGAATTTCAGAATTTTGGTTTAAGTACATCCCTCTTCTTGCTTTAATCACAGCATGGACTCCACAAATTTGAGACAAAACCTTATAATTAACTTTAAAATTCATCAGTGTCATCTAAACACAAACTTAAAAACATCAAACTTTTTTGTGCAATATCACACATTTGCCTACATTTAAACAATGATCTAGAAATGGTGCAGATTCTATTATTAATACACTGATCAGCCACAACACTAACACACCTCCCAGGTTAATTAAATTATTACATTGATTATCAATTATATACCAGAAAACTGGTAACAGGATAATGGGCCCATCTACGCTGTGACCAAAGGTTTAGAAAAGATAAACCATGTCAATGCTGGCAACAACAGAAAGGCACCAAAACATCCAGTGCACCACAACTTGTCCACAACCCTTTTGCAGAGAGCAAGCCTCAGCAATGCCTCAGCAAGAGCCCAAGCCTGCTGACACAGCCTCCAAACTCCCCAGATCTCAATCAATCAAGCACCTATGAAATGCACTGAACAAACAAATTCGATTCACGGAGGATGCCAATGTTCTGGTTCCAGACACCACAGCAAACCCCCAAGGGACCAAAGCCACCCCAGTGTATTTTTCTACACAATATTGGGCATAATATTTTGCATTTTAAATGTTATGGCTTATTAGTGTGTATTGAATATCCAATGATGTTGAACATTAAGTTCCATTATTTTAAAGGATTTCAGAATTCTGTGTGGCCTAAGACTTTTGGACCCCACTGGATATATATATATACACACACATTCACATGCATGCGGAAACAAATAGAAACACACCAACTGCAATTTTCCTCCAGCTTTGTAGGACAGTAGCATGATTTGCAGTTCCCTGACTTGTTTTTGGCTACGGGTGCAGGCTGAGGAGATAAAGGGGAAAGAGTACAGGATGTTTATATACAAACAAACTCTATCTGACTCCTTACGTTAGAGAGAAACAATTATTTGTGTGGATTTGCAGTTGGGTCAGGGATCACACGCTTTACAACAAGGCTAAACCAAATACCTGGCTTTAGACCAGTAGCTTTGGAGTTCAACCTGAAGCAGCTGTAACTTTAACTCACCTCTCATACAGACTGTGGCTGGACACTCAGAATGATGTAACACCTTGAAAAAAAAATTGTTAGGAACTGTGGCCAGGCCTGCTGCTTCATCGCAATACATTTTTATGGAGAGAGAGTTTTTCACACTTAATAATCCAGGAGGCAGTGGATTGCAGTTTTGGTAGCTGATCCCCTGCAGGCAGGATGAAGAAGATGAGAATGTAGTATTTTTTATTCCTTGGTGCACTTTTTTTTTCCACGCACAGCCTAGCTCTGACACTGGGCACTAGACTGAAACTACTCCATTTGACTTTCAAATCCAAACACCTAGCTGAACTCGGTGTGGCAAAGGTAGAGCTGCTCTGGTGTCTATAATCCGTAACAGACTTTTTACTGGTATTCTATACTATTTACATTGTACTTAAATGAGCTCTGTTTCTTGACATTGATCTTCCATTATAAAAACCTCTTTAGACCAAAACGTTGCTTAATATTTATTTAAGTTGGTAGCTCTTTTTATTACTGAAATATGTCAAACTGCTTCTAGCTTCTAGCATTATTCCAAATGGACTATTATAAGAGCTCTGTGTACCTGGTTTTACCCAGAGACCATTCAAAATAAGCAGTGTCTATTTGCACCGGGTGAAAATAGCATTGGTCACAGTACAGCTATTTGTACACACACACACATACACACACAAACACACACAAACACACACACACACAGTCCACAAAGTTTAACTTAAGCATTTCTAGGCTCCTACTTGAAATAATCTCCACCCACCAGAGAACAACAGAGCTGAGTAACAAGGCGGGGAATGTATGAGGTCACAATAGGGTAAAATTCTAATCGGCTTGTTTATTGGCCTGGCCAATATAAAAAAAATTGAAAAAGGACATGTAAAAAGTATGGAATGTTTCTCTCTCATGTTTTTGTTTGTACACACACAAACAGAAGACCCATCTGTATGTCAACCAATGACTAAAAGAGAATTTTGTATAAAAGGTCCCCTTTAAAAGATTTGTAAATGTTAATTTTTCAGCAATTTGTATTTGATATTAGTAGATATGTAGTAGAGATGTATGTACATACTATATGTATGTATTTGGTCCATGATTTTGAAATGCCAGTATTGAAAATACAATAACTTTACAGTTATAGCCCTTTATAGTAATACTGTAGAATGGTGGAACAGCACAGTTCTTCAGTATCTTTTAATGACATAAAAATGTATCAATATGTATGCAATACATCACTTTTTAAGCACTGTATCAGAAAAAAATCTTATCATCCAATCACATGGTAGCAACTCAATGCATTTAGGCTGGTAAAGATCAGTTGGCATTCAAACTATCAAGAAAGGTGATTTACTGTAAGTGACTTTGTGACATGGTTGCTGGTTCCAGACGGTTGAGTATTGTACTGTATTTCTGATACTGCTTATCTACTGGGATTTTCACATAGACCTACTGTATCTCTAGGGTTTATAGAGAATGATCTGAAAAAAGTAAATATATCCAGTAAGCATCAGTTCTTTCAGTGACAATGCCTTGTTGATGCCAGAGGTCAGAGGAGAATGGCCCGACTGGTCCAATCTGATAGAAAGGCAACAGTAACTCAAATAACATTTTGTTTTAACCGAGGTATGCCAAAGAGCATCGCTGAACACACAACATGAGTTCACTGTACCCAAATGACCCCCACAGTCACCAGATCTCAATCCAATAGGGCACTTTGGGGATGTGATGGAATTGGAATTTCCATCTGGATGTGCTGCCAAAACTGCAGCAACTGCTTGATGCTATTAGGTCAATATGGACCAAAATCTTAGAAAAGTATTGTTTCCAGCACCAAGTTGACTCTTTCCTATGAATAATTAAGGTAGTTCTGAAGACAAAAATGGGTCCAAATCAATACTATCAAGGTGTACCTAATCACGTGTTTAGTGAGTATATAAGCTTTAACATTGTGTGAATGCTTTATAGTAAATTGTGTCTTAAAATAAAAAATATGCAGAAATGTAATCAACAGTGACCAAATTATAAACTAACAAGCAGAACTTTTGACTGCAGGGCAAACACATTTAAACTCCATAAACCCACTAGCTCCAAACTTTCCAGTGCCAGAAAACATAAAGATGTCCTGAAGCGTCTAAGGTACCTTATACTAGTATGGCGGAGGTGGCATAAAAATGAGTTCCTCAGTGTCTTACAGCCAAGCAGTGTGTTCAGCTACTTAGTGAATCAGTGTGTGTGTGTGCTGGACGCTACAGCCTTCTGTGACACGAGAGCCCTTCAGCATTCCTCCCCACGCTTACATGTTGCCAGGAAACAAAGTGTGTGTTTGTGCACGTGGGAGGATGAGAAAGAGGGAGGTGAGAGAAAGAAAGATGGGCGGTTATGTTGGAATGTTACACACAATGTCCGATTATGGTCTTCTGAGAAAGTCAATGCCACTAACTGAAAGGTTGAAGTGAATGTTTGTATAACGTGCCGTCAAGAGGTGAAAAGGAACCAGTAGGCAGAGGATGAAAAAGTTCACAGTTTTTCTCAGGTTATCTTTGTTTTAGTAATAAATTTCACAAGCTCCAGAGGCAGACCATGATAGCTGAGCCTGGCTATGAATAATTCACATTCACATTCAGTTGAATGCATAAATGCTTATTACCGTATCAGTTTTGAAACAATAGGGAAGCAAAGAAGTTATGAGTACTGATTTTTTTGTTGCTGTGGATGTCTGTTTAACTACACAAAATTTAAAATAAAGTAAAGACTATTTACCAAATGAACTTATGTGTGTGTATATGCAAGTATATACAAAGTAACTACTTGGATGTAACTAAGCAAATAGATAAGAGCCTTCTACTGGATAATTACTGCAGTGATTAATATGGTTCAGCAGGGAACAAGTTATTATTTAACCCTAACTGATGCAGTAAGTAGCTTCTCATTACTTTAACAACAATGTCAGAAGATATATCCTGCAGTCATGGCAGGATGTTAAGTCAATACCATTCCATTTTATTTATAAATGCAGCACTTTAACAATGCAACAGAAAGAGTTAAAAATTATTGAAATAAGTTTGAAATGTGTGAGGAAATATGTACAAATTATAATTATCAGTTTGCCCCTGTTGAGCAAGATGGTGGCAATGGTGGCAAAGAAACCCCCCCTGAGATGACAATATAAAAAAAACCTTTAGAGGAACCAGCCCCAACAGGGAACCCATCCTCATTTGGGTGATAGCAGATAGCAGGGATTGATTTGCAGTTACTGGAAGTGTGAAGATGCTGGAACTTCAGTATAACAGGAAAGGTGTTAAAGTTAATATAAAGTCCACTTTCATTGTAATTGGGCATTTGTATTCTTTCAAACAGTATGAACAGGAATACTAATTCAGCTAGTTCATATTGTCTCCGGGAGAACAAAACAGAACAGAAAGCAAATTAAAGTTTTCCCTATTAAAACACAGAAAACAGGGTGTAGAAGACCAGCAAGCAGTGACCTTAATCATAGTAAATCTAGTTATTCCCCTGATGGATCTTCACCAATCAACCATAACATTTCCCTTATGCCTGGTATTGTGTAAAGTTCCTTTTGTGCTGCCGGGCAACTTTGGCCTCATGGGACATGGTTCCACAAGAACACTTGGGTGTGCAGTGTTTGGCAACAGGACATGGGCAGTGGATTCTTTAGTCGCTGTGGGTTGCGGGGTGAGGTAGATTGGACTTGTCTGTTGAATTCCATGAGGACTTGATTGGATTAGGATTTGGGGGATTGACAGCCTGGTTTGGAAGGGCTTTTTGCCTGCTGGGCCGGGTGCATGTCAAGCTGTAGTGCCCTAGGTGCCTTTTTTTTGCCAGCATTGACCCGTCCATCATGAAAAACAGCCACATTTAGAGCAATTCAGAAAAGCCAGTTCAGGTACCAGCAAAATTTTAGAAAGTTGGAGAAGGCTGTGTAGCCATGTATAGAACCCACGAATTGGTGAACATATAAAACTCCAAACTGATTTTATTATTAATGCTAGTAAACTTTGGACACTGTAAAAATCACTATAATTCATAAACAGATTTATTTTGTTAAATTAATTTAAGGTTAAACAATGTACACCTACAATGAGGGTAAAATATGTAGTACTGATATTGTTTACAGAAAATTAGGTGCAAGGGACCTTGTGGGGTTTATCTGCAAGGACATCATACACTGAATATTTCAACGTACCATTTATTTTCATTACTAAAGAAAAACACATGGTCATTCCATTTATTTCACAATTGGTAGAAGCTGATCATTTTTGTTTGTAAATATCTACCGTCTATCTAGCTACAGTCTTGTCCAAAAATTTTGGAACAAAGTAGTTCTTGGGCATTAGGCCTCTGTACACCACCACATTGAATTTGAAGTGAAACTCTCCAGATGTGAACGCAGTCAAAATTTTCATGTGGCATTAACAATTCAGGAATTACAGTCATTTTTATACATACATCCCATTTTGGGTAACTCATTAATAATGGAACAAATTGTTGACAAGCAGGTGCATAGCCAGGTGTGGCCTGTTCCCTTGTTAATTCCTGACTAATGTCTCCCTCTCAAGTGATGAGGGCATGTTTTAGGCTGAAAAACAAAATAAACCCATCAGCCAGATAGCAGAAACATCCGGAGTGGCCAACACAACAGTTTGAAACATTCTTAAAAAGAAGAAATTAATTAACAAGCTCAGCAACAGCAAAAGACCTGGACTGCAGAATTCTGTCTATAGTGAAGAACAATCCTTTAACTACTGTACATCTAGCCAAGTCAAGAACACTCTTGCGGAGGTAGGTGTGTCATTGTAAAAATCCAGGGACGGCTTTATGAAGTAAATTCAGAGAAGGTGCTAACCACTGGTAATTCTCAAGAACAGAAAGGCCAGATTAGAATTTGCCTGATTCTTTGGACTTATGAAACCAAAGGTAACTTGTACCATAATGATGGGAATAAGAATTATGTAGAGAGAAAAAAACATCTCATGATTAAAAGTATACCACATCATCTGTCAAATGTGGTGGAGGCAGTGTTATGGCATAAGCATGTATGGCTGCCAATGGAACTAGGACACTTCAGGCAAAAAAAGTTACTTTTTTTGATTGCAAAGTATTTTCCTCTAAGTATTTAAGCATGCATTTGGGATAATTTGTTCCACTATTTATGAGCCCTCAAAATAGGGATGTGTGTATGAAAATGGCGGTAACCCCTAATTGGTTTATTAGAATTGGTTTATTAGAATTAAAGCTGAAAGTCTAGACTTTGCTCACATCTTCAGTATTTCATTTCAAATTCAATGTAGTTGTGTACAGAGGCCAGATGCCAAAAATCCTATCATTTTGTTCCAAAACGTATGGACCTGACCTTATTTAGATAAAGGGCTATTGCCTGTAATACTTGTTTCCCCCATTAATGGTAGATTTTCTCACCTGCTTGAAAAACCTTTTAATCTTTTAGTAAGCCAACATCAGGTCAGCCATTCTTAAAATGGAAATGCAAACACGATTTCTTGAAATAACATTTGTTCTTTTAACAGTTGTTCCCTGTTTTGTTTTTTTAAATAACTTTGTTATTGTACAAGCTAGAACAACTCTTGCCATATAAAGACATGAGCATGTGTAGTTCATGAAGGAGGTCAAAAGTATTAAGACAACATAGGCCATGTGTTCTTCTTCTCCCTGTGCACAAAACAGGTGATTTCATTAATTAGTTCTGGCCTATCTGGCTGAAGAGTTGTGCTAATTAACTGAAAAACTAGAGAAAAACTGACAAGGTCATTCACCTTCTCGAGCTATGGTCTGGGTCATCTTCCAACCTAAATCCATTAAAAGCTGTTGGTGAAGGCAGTAGTAGTCAAGAAACCATTTTCTGTACATAATCTTGAGGAAGAAATCAAGCAGGCATGGATTGAACAAGTGACACCAGAGACTTCAAATGCCTTTTGACTCTGACTGGATCAAGCAGGTTTTGAATAAAGGACTCCATATTAAATACTGATCATTTTAAAGATATTTCACTGCAGAAATAACAAACTACTCTGCAGTGAAATATCTTTAATATTTTCATTGTTTAAAAAAATTGAGAATGTTATAAAACATTGAAATTCACCTTTGTCTCAATACTTTTGGCCATCACTCTAAATGTAATTATTTTTTTAATCATTAAAATAAAGCAGCAAAGTGCAAAATAGCTATGGTAATGGTTATAGTAAACTAGTATTGTAGTAAGTTTGCAGTGAAATGTAACATATTTGTATGTCACACAAATATTATGATTTTATTAATTCAATGCTCTTTAAATTTGTGAGATAGAGCATTCAGCTTCACAATATGTCAATCATGTTGCAAAATTATTGAAGGGTTTTTTCATAGCTTGCATTTAATAAAGTGCCTAATGAAATTCCAGGTTAAATCAGCTTCAGTTTAGCCAATACTTTATCAAATAATTAATTTGTGAAGTTAGTGAGAACTTATTAGCAAGATGCTAACATGCTACCACATGTCATTTGCAACACTTACTGGCAATGTGGGTGAGAGACATTTAATTTAAAAATGTAAGAGTAGTTGTTGTTTTGTTCTTTTCTGCTTTGACACCTGGGTCATGTGCTGTGTATGCCAGGTTTCAGTGCAGACATCAGCAGGAATTGTGCCCTGGAGCCTTGCCAAGGGCTTCCTTAAATCATGTTGGCTTCTAATAAAGCTTGCTCTACCCAGTGCACAACTTTCTCTCATTTTCTAACCTAAGAATAATGTGTATGAATATGCAGTAGACTGACTGCTGTCCTATTTAGTGTATATTCCTGCTTTGTGCAAAATATTTCTGGAATACCGGGATGAAGCATGTACCAAAGATAAATGCTTGAAGACATGAACAGTGTATCAAATGTGCAATGTGTTTTATACATATTCTACATTTTATTTTATTTTTTTCAAGAAAACACGTAATAACATAACAAGGTCCCAGCACCCTCTCAACAGCTCTTCACAGCAAGCCGCAATGCTCCACTGCACACCCACATGTCATACACTGTCCATCTTGACAGTGAAATCGCCCGTGAAATTTCCTAGGGCTGGGTGAGAGAGGAACCGTTTGATTTGTGATTTCACAAACTCTTCTGCTTGGCTCTGCTTCAGACACTTTACCAGGAGAGAAAAGAAGATTTCCATCAGGCAAACACTATAGTGGTTTGGAAATGACAGACAGAGCAAACATTCTCCTCCAAATTATTTGAAGTTTCCTGACAACCCATAACACTAAAGATTAAAAGCATGTTAAAGGGTAAAAGCATGCGAATACAGAGTATAACAAATTATACATATTCAATATTCTATTGTCACTGTGCATTATATTGTACAACCTTATGTTTCATCTAACTCATCTGATTATATTAGACCAAGAGAGTTTAAATTACCTCAGCTACCCCTGGTGTTGGAGAGCTGTTTTTCTCATGCTCCTTGGAGAGGGCATGTGGGTAATAACTCTCAGACCTGGCTCTGAGAACACGGCGTCCTAGGAGCACTGACCCCAGGCTGACCTGAGGCTACCCAGCCTTATCAGTCGCTGATGGGGCCCATGTGAGGGACATTGCACAGGGCATACGGGTCACATTGAGCTAGCAAACACATTTTGTACTGCAGATTGAAGTCACTCATCTTCCCTGTGACAGATTAAATTTGTTACGCGTTTGCATGTTTGCACGTACATGCTAAGTTAAAAGTGTATTTTCTTTTACATCTTCATTACCTGGTAATTTATAATTCTGTATTTAGATGTTTCATTATATGCAAACTAATAAAAGCATTGGAAAAGCCATTGGCATTAAAGTTTATTTTTAACCATTTAACATATAAATATTTTCTATGCTACAGAAAAGCTATATTTATGTGGATGCAATTTATTTCATTTTGCAGTACTTTTGCATTAAATATTTCATAAGATATTTTATTATACATGTCTTTGTTAATTATTTAGTATGAGGTGTGTGTAAGCAATTTTGTGCCTTGCATCTAAAGCTACAATACTCTTAAGGGTGAAAAGTAACGGACCAGATATACTTTCTTCAAAGTGCTTAAGTACATAGTTCACTCTACTTTGCATATAATTATATCTTATTACATTTACTTGAGTTGTACTTGAGTCCTGTAACCCTGTTAGGTCCTATTTTGAATCGGTCAGTTTAAAACCCAATCAAAATTGGGCGCCAAATACATCAACAGCATCTGCAATGTCTGAGACAGCAGAGACAGTATCCTTGGTCTAATTTCTCAGGTAACTTCATTTTTATATCGAATGAAACAGCATGATAATGGTCTGCAAAAATGCTAGCCAAAACCTGTGGAGATATGAGCATCTCACAGATAAATAGCTAATCTTAAAAAAAAAACAAAAAAAAAACAGGAAAACCATTAGCTAGCTCAATGACTAGCTAGCTAGCCAAAATTCCTGTTTTGTTTTGTTTTTTGTTTGATTTTGTTTTTTTTTTACACCACTGGCATAGGTATATATGAAGTATACAGTAAGTCATGCTCAGGATTATATGGATGAGCATCATTGCCGAATACTTGATTATACAGCTACAAACATGTATATTAAGAGTCTCCATGAGCTAATGAAACTAACATGCTACTTTCACCCAAACAATATTTTGCTAAATTTGCTAGCCAGCTAACATTATGTTTCTTAATATACGCCTAGCATATAATATATGCCTAGTAATATAATATATGCCTAGTTAAAATAATTATTTACAGTTGCATTCCTAAAATATAGAACATTTGTGGATTATTTGGGTAAGTTGCAGATATACGTATAAAAAGCTAGTTTATAAAGTAGTAACTTTTTTTTCACTGATTTACTCTTACTTGAGTGATTTTCTTGATCACTACTTTACTGATATTCAAGTTAATTTTTACTACTATATGGTATTTTATTGGTCAGTGTTTTTGTAGTCTTTACATCACTGAAAACCTCACACACGTTCCCTGTATGGAAAAGATATAGCTGAATAAGAGTAGGGTCAATGCCAACTAAGTTAGATTTACCTCTCTCTGAGTATGCACTGTTCCAGATACAGAGATTTCAATCCAGCCAATCCATCAGTGCATTTGGAAATGATGCAATCTTTTTTTCCCCCCATTCCATTAATTGGTGGAAAATGCCATACATTTATGCAGTTATGCAACAATGCCCGTGGCGAGTAAAGCCACTCCACTCCTCCTACATTCCCTCAAGTGTGCTTATATCATCTGCCCAAATAAGCACTATATGCAACCAAAGAAACTGTTGGAACACTTTCAGTTTTATATATATATATATATATATATATATATATATATATATATATATACATCAAGACCAGTATAGCCTTAATGCAGACTTCTCTGTTCTACAGTTATTGATTTTAAAAATTGATGATTGGTGTTAAGCAATAAGGCACTAGTTTATGGTGAATTTTACAGCTGACAATTATCATTGTAATAATCAGTGTTAAGACCTCCATTCATATAACAATAGTTTTAAATACTAAAGTGAATTCCAACAATGGAAGGTCCAACAATGGAATTTATTCTGAAAAAATAAATAATATAATATATATTTTTTAAATAATATACAGTATAAGGTATTTAGTATTTAGATCTAATAACACAACACAAAATTTTTGTTTCCAGAGGCCACATGTCTCAATGGGATGACAAAATATATAGCCATAGTCCATCAACAGATTCACAGGTAAACTTCAAATTCTGCAGTCTTGTGTGTGGGGATGGGCTTTGCACACTCAGGTCAAACTAGAGTCAAAACAATGAGGTATCCAAGACACCAACAGATGGACTATAACGGTTACCGGTTTTGACTTGGAAAATACTGTAAAATCATATCACAGTACAGTATTAAAATCATATATTATCAAGCTGCCATTTCTGTGGTGGTCTCAGAATCCTCATGTATAGAGAGAAATTATGTTACATAATATTTCATGCATCTGTATTTGTTCACTTCTCAGGGCATGGGGTTTGGGGGAAATTTTATTTAAAACATAACAAAGTACTGTGCAATGGTCTTGAGCCTTCTCTCACTGATTCAGGTTTTACTTTCAAAAGGGCCAGACTTTCTTGTATTTTAAGATATTCTTAAGAAATAGTTCTCCAGGATTCCCTGTACCTTACTAGTTTCAGAGGAATGTATTTTGTGTGTTAAACCACACAGTGACCTATGAAACATTCAATCATAAAAAATAAAAAAAATCATCTAACCTAAGGCATGAACCAGTGAGAAACAGGTGAAGATGATGACAGATGACCAGGCTGGTGATTAATATGCTGGTGATGCTGAATGCTGAGTGGTTGAAACAGATGAGAGGGGAAATGAGGTCGCTGCTGAGGCTGTTACAAAACAACCAATTTGTAATTTTAGCTTTAGGCACTTTGCAGCCTGTTGCAGTAAAAACATTTGTTTCAATTTCTTTAATTAAATTAAATTCAAGTTGTGGCTCAAGGCTTTTGCACAGTACTGTATATTTTTGTATGTTAAAAAATAGCTACCCTGTGTTGCATAAATAGGCATGCTCCTCCATGTTATTTGCCTCCTGCAAATTACTTATTCTTTCACTAGGTATTAATTAATTATCAATAAGATAATCTTATTTTATTATACATAGAAGCCACAATATAAAATATATACACATTAAATGTTTAAGTTATTTTATTGTAACATTTTATAAGGCAACTTTATATACAATCTTATATGTTGAGGTAAAAAAAAATGGTTCAACAAAACCGACATTTTCTCACAGATAAAAATCTCATTTGTCATCTTATCTCATATACAGGATATCATAGAAAAATTATTGATTTTTAAAAATATATAAAATAGCATGTCAGCTTGCATCAAAACAACAGCTCCATGACTCAGTTGTGGGCACTGATTCCCATCTGCACTGGCCACCTGCAAAGCTTCATATGTTATAGACCATCTTTTTTGTTTTTTTTTCCTTACAATGCATGTACTGAGGGGAATATTTCTCCACTACCTCTCTGACTGAATTATTAAGATGCCCTAGTCCTTATGGGTTCACACTCATCTGCTTTCTGCCTACTACAGCTTTATGGGGTAATATTCTTCCTGTCTCTGTCTCTTTACTATTGTCACTTCATTCCTCTGAGAAAGAAGAAGGTAAGATTAAGAAAAAAAAATGAAGGAAAAATATTTGAAAAAGAATTACACAAAAAGGCGTGTATGGGTGTGTGAGAATGAGTGTGTGCATTTTGCAGAAATGACTGAGCTTCCAGAGTTGTGAGACCAGCTGAAACATACCAGATGTGGAACATCTGAGGACTTCCTGACAGGTTTTATGAGCCAACGGAAAGATATTCTAAACACTAGTCTAGGGCGAGTCAGAGAGAGAGAAAAAAAAACTGAAAGAATGATATGCATTTAAACAAAGACATGAGGGCTAACTCTGATCCTTGAGGGATGCTGTCCATCAGAGCTTGGTGGTTTCGCTCATCTACCACACCTACTACACCTGATAATTAACTTGAGACATCTTTGAGCAGTAAAATCACCAAAGTGTGCAGAACACCTGTCCTCCAGGAAATAAACGAAGAAAGTATCTAAGCAAACCCCTCTGTCATTACCACTTAATGCCTTTCAATATAGCTTTTGGTTATTTTAAAGGTGTCAAATGTTTTTTTTCTGGAAAAAAATGAAAACAGTGGCATCCTATCTCTTGCTACAACACTGAATTGGGTCTTTTCAGACAGCTCATCCTATTACTCACACTGGGCACTGGCTTAGAGAGAGCTGCCAGGCCTACAAACTGCTCACAAGTACAAAGCACAGAAGTGAGAAAGGGTCTCTTTTACCAGTTTTGACTCCTTTCCCTTTCTAATATCAGGACACACCAAAAAAAAAAGGGAGTGGCACCTCCTGAAGCAATGGGGTGATATAGTACATTGTAAGAAGGTCCACTTTGACCTTTATGCCAGGAAAATATAATTACATAATAACTCTCCAGTTACATTAAACTCGAAACAAAAAGATCTGTGTAAGCTTAACTAACAGTGTTGAACAGTAACAGTTACATTTTAATGCATAGTCATTAGGAAATAGCTTGTCTATAAAAAGATAGTTGTTCTGTAACAGCTTCTTCTGTTTTCATCTTTGTACAGTTGTCTTTTTTTGCTAAGCAGAAAAAAAATCATGAATACAAAAAGAAATATCTGACAGTCTGTGAAAACTCTAGCTTTTCTGAACCAAAGTCTCTAACCATGTAGCTAGTCCTTGCTTTGTGGAGCAACCTTCATCTCTATTATTTAAATAAATGCATATGATTGGATAAGCAGAACAAGACATTCTTCTTCTTCTTTTTTTTAATCTGTATTCAATTAACTATGTAAGGTTTATTTTTTCATGTTTATCAGCTCTGCTCAGTATTTTGAAATGTGTTGTTTAATCTGATGAAATATTATGCTGGGTCTGCATTTGTACTATTGTCTGCCAGTTCACTAAGAATAAGACAATCCAGAATGTCTATAAGAATAAGGACTCGACACAAATCATGCTCAATGATGCGTGTTCGTCAATGTTGAGTGATCAGGATTGCAAAGATACTATAAACTAGGCCAATACATGCAGCAAATAGTTTGGAAACACCATATGGGATAGAACTACTACAATTGCCAAAATCCTATCAACAAAAAAAGGCCACTAACAATCTCCCTTCTCATCATGTGAACGAAAAAGAGGAACAACCAAAGTCATTTGGAACGGCCGAATGGCAAACAAGCAGCTAATAGTAAAAAAATAAAAATAAATAAAAATACTCTCCAGGTTTTAATACTCCACCAAACTACAATTATAAAACATTACCAAACAGTAGTCTGGACCCCTGAAAAGGTACATCATTTAATTTTAACCTAGCAATAAAATTACTGTTCATTTCAAAATGTGACATGTTGGCTGCAAATGTGCAAATATATATTTAAACTTCCCACTCAGCTGTCACTTTTCAATAAAGCCTACTAATCAGTGAGCTTAAAATAGCCTAAATTTACTTCTTGTAGTTGGGAAGCCATTAAGTCATGCTAGGTTGCCATTTTTAGAACTTGCTAAGAACTGCTCTCTCCACCTGTTTGTGTAAGCATTGGAGGGAGGGAGAAAAAAAAAAAAAAAACTGACTGGAGGCCCCAGCAAGACCAGCCCCATCCTCAACCTTTATGATATATCTGTCAAACCACACAGGGCTATATCAGAGCCACATGGGTAGAGACAAAATGAGATTAGCCTGGAGGTTGCATCAATACTCTGCCAAAGGAACACCCCTCCCCACTACCACGGCTTGTTCTAACAAACCTGTCCTGACATTTCAAGGACATTAAAGCTATTAGCAAAGAAGCACTTAACCAGAGAGTCAGGACTGTAGTATTTAAAGACATTCCCTGTAGTGAAAGGTCATTAAAAAAAAAAAAAGACTAAATAAAACTTTTTTTTTTTTTAGTAAAAACTTATGTAGTCTTTACTACCACAGATGTTATTTACATAATGTGATTAGTATACAGGCTGTAGATATAAAAATGTAAAATGCCAATTGATCAGACATAAGAACTTAAAATAAAGCTTCAAGTAGGATCTGATGCGAGCATAAAATATTTTATCAACTACAATTCGAATTCAAGTGTGTACATGGTGTTAAGTTAATCATAGCTCCATAAATCTCTTTACAAGTTAGAGTAAAATGTGTGCAGACCCTGGAAAGATTCCAATTGTATCATGCACTGGTAGACACACAGTCCTAGCATTTCTTTGGAATAAATATTTACACAAGAAAATATTTTCAAGACTTTTAATACAAACTTAATAAACTATCAGTCCCTCTTAACATGTAAGACACTGACTCAATACTTTTGTTATACCGTGTTTTTATCAAGTATTGCACAATGTAGGTACAAAATTAATATACGATTACATTTTGTCATAATATAGCAAAAATCTTAACTTTTAACAGAAAATACAACTCTTGTTTCTTTTTTCCAAAAAAAAAAAAAAAAGCAAATATTCTTAAATCCCACCACTACGGAATATTCTGTACACAATCCTCAGAATAGTCAATGTTTTAAAGATGGATTCATTTTACAATTTCAATAAAAAAAGAAATAACACAAAAGCTGCTGCAGCCATCACAGATCACTGGAGTAGTAAAAAGATATAAATGCAATACCATGTTGTAGAAACAATATATACTCTGATATTTTACAAACTCTGTACTAAATTAAATTATACAATTAGAAAAAAGACCAGGAAATTTCCACTTAGTATTTATGCCAATCCTTTGAAAATTGGCTGTCCAGCTTTATCTTAAATACTGTAAGAGGCCATGACTTGTGTTTTAATTCCTCATAGAGTTATCTTAAAACAGTCAATAAAAAATAATTTTGTGCTTGGTTGGCAAAAAACAAAAAGAAAATGATAATGTTGAGTTTAGGTAACCAAGCTTGGACATATAGTACTACAAGCTTCATCATAAAAAAAGAATAACAAAAGGAAAAAACTCAAGGGGGCAAAGTATTTCACCCTCGGGCTCATGCTCTTTGACTTGTACACTGGGACTGTACAGTTAACGTGTAAGCTTTCCTTATTTTTTTTTGCTCTTTACTATTTTTTTTTCCACTTTTTCAAAATTTTAGAAAATAAGCACCCCCTCTTCCAACTTCCAGTCACATATCTCTGGTCATTGTAGTAGCATCTTTGTTTCCTAGTTGGCCATTACTGGCTGGAATTGCTGGTTAGAATACTGCATGTTGCTCAAGCTGAAGTTTAGGCCATCCATCAGGGACTTCTCGTTCAGCCCCCCATAGGTGGCGAACACGTCAAAGGCATTACTGTATTGGAGAGGGCTAAGACTCAGGCCAAGTGAGCTCTCTCCTGGGAACATTGCACTTGGACTGCCCTGGCCCTGAAGACTGGGGAAAACAAATTCCTTGGCATTCGGGGACAGGGCAGAGGTCTTCTGCTGCTGTCCACTCAAGCCAAGGCCATAGAGTGAGTGCATTGAAGTGGAGATGGCTTTCTGCTTCAGGAGGTTGTTCACATTCAAGCCCAAGTTGGTGGGTGAGCTCCGTGCCACCTTGCTGCCATTGCGACCACTACTCTTCATCTTGGTGGAGCCAAATTTGGTGGCAGCAAATGTGGCAGTGGTAAAGGTTAAAGGCTGGGTGGAGCGGGGCATGAAGGTGGGGCTGACAGCAGCCGATTGGCCGAAGGGAGGGGACGGTGAGCTGGATGTGGGTGAGGGTCCCACAGGCTCAGTGATTGGCATGAAAACCTGGGCCTCAGGGTTAAAGCTGTTCTTGATCTCCTTGTCCAACTCCAGCCCATTCTCATTGCTATCATCCACATAGAGCACCTTGACAGGTCCCTTTTCTCCAATCTGATAAGACACCTCAAAAGGATCGATCCAAACACTGAGATCCTGAGGCAGGTTGTTGCGTACATCTTCGATGTCCAACCCACTCTCTTTGGCTGCTTGCTCAACGACCGGGTCCACTTTCTCCCCAACGTGAATACAGCGGAACCCAGACCCTTTGTATGGCTTGTCCGGGTACCAGTGTCCCTCGTACTTCTGTTTTAGCTGCCGCTCCAGCTCCTCACCAAAAATGTTGACGCGACGCCGTGGCAGCTTATTGTACAAGTAAGAAATGATAAAGTTGAGTGCTACTTGGATTTCAAGCTGCATAGCTGCTAAACTGACCAGGTGCAAAATATTAGTATTTTCCAGAAGCCGCTTGAAATCTCACGTGGTATCAAGCCTTGCACGATACAAGGTTCAGCTGGAGCCAGGCAAAGGAACAAAGTGCTGGTTGCCGAGGAAAGGTCTCCTTCCACAGATGAGTGATCCAGTTCCTTTGGAGAAAAAAAAGCAAAGAGAGCCATGTTAATAAGCAGAGTAATTATCCACCATGCATCACCATCAGGTGCCCTTGGGTTCAACTAACCAAGTGAAAACTGTGTCCATGAGGTTCCAAAAAAACAAAAAACAAAAAAAAGTACAAGTCTGCTCTTTAATTCTCAATAATAAAAGTGTTGACAGTATACTTATGATCAAACCATAAAATCATTTGAATCGTTTTAATCGGATTGCATGTTTATAAACGCAAGAAAACAAAAACAGGACCATACGTCAGCAACAAAGATGAAGGATATTAGTCTGCTCGCATTGCTGCAGAGGGAATATTTGTTTGGATTACATTTAGGCTAGAACCTGTTCATAATCGTCGGCAACAGTTTGCTCTGGAGGCAAGGGGGGGAAAAGGCAGCCCTGTCGACGTCAGTGTGCGTGCTGTAAGCAGTTTGGCGTCAGAGACACGCAGCTCTCAGGGCTGATCGCGTTACATAATAACGAGCTTCCACTAGAATATCCCACAGCGCTGTGATCAACCTAACCCAGTGCTTATCCTCCGACTCTAAACACCTTTTTAGCCCAATGTGCAGAGGAGAATAATCTGAAGGTGCTATGTTCTTGTTTTTTTGGGGGGGAAAGAGCTTCCAGTATGCAGTAAGCACACGGCATCAGTGCTGACTGCGGCTCCGAAATACATCCTACTTTATGAGGCATGCATTCGAGATTAGAGATGTTTCTAGAACACGGAAGGAAACACTTGTTTTTAAAGACAAGAACCGTAAGCACGCACAGATTTACACTGCATGTTCACTAATAAGCAGAAATATGAATATACACCCAACAATGCGGTTTAAAAGCAATATCACGAATAACCCTGTCCATTTCAGTTAATAACAACGCAAATAATCAGACATTATGCAAGCTAAATTCAGTCATTAAACAACCGCAGCCATGAAATAAACGATGATAAGGCTTGCGGTTGTGAGTTTTACTCGAGTTAGCAACCCCTCCCTGATACTGAAACCTCTCTCTCTCTTACTGACGCAGTAACTTGGCAGGATATTGAAGTTCTCTCTCTCTCTGTGAATAACATACAATATTGTACTGCATGTTCTACGCTTACCTTTATTGCAATACAACAATACGAAATACGTCAAATAAACAGCTACTTACTTTACGTATAAAAAGCTTCGCAGTAGTTGAAGTACCGTTAACTAGTGCAAATAGAAAACTGTAGATATAAATACTTTTTTCACATTAACCAAATGAACATTAAAAAAAAAAGGGTATTCCAGTTTGTAGACGTGAATTTTTTTTTTTTTTTGCTTCCGTTTCACCTTCTTAACAGCGCCTTTCCACCCTCAGTACCTGGGTGTTTTTACAACTTCGTCTCCGAGCGCTTGTCAGCCTCCTGTATTTATAGTTTTCCTCCGCCATCGACACGAGGTAGGCTGTGATGCGGTTTCAAAGGTCAAAACAATACGAAGGCCGGATTCGATGATGTGATTGGCTCTGCTCAGGAGATAAACCCGCCCAAAATATGATCTTCTTTGAGCTGATTCGGTTAAATTGCCGTCAAACAGAATGTGCCCGTTTCATTACACGGGGTTTCGCCCGTTAAAGGGACCTGACGTCACACTTTACCTAGTTCCACTCAGCGGGTCTCAGCAGAAAGTTTGGCAAACAAAAAAAACATATAATGTTACACATAATATTCTGTATCATTATGTATTACGGTCAGCGTAACTAATAGATAATCAAGAGTCTTGAATCAGTCATTTTGCAAGAAATGGTGTGCATGTTAATGGAAAGATTAAAACATTTAATCAGTATGGCTGTTATTCTCCTTCTCCCAGAAATTTATAGTAGACTGATCATTTGCCACGACGCTATTGGAACATGTTTTATATTTTGTTTCATAAGCACTTTAAACGGTAAACTGTAAACAGTTGTTAGCAGTTTCCCCTTCCACACCTCAGCTCGGAGCAGAGGGAGCGCCTCGGCGGAGAGATACACTGACAGTGGGCGGGGCTCTGCGTCGTCAGCAGGAAGAAAAAAAATAGAAACGCTGATTGGTTTAAAACTGCATAGCGCTTCTATAGGGAATGGTGTACGGTACATATAATAATAACAACAGCATTTTAGAAAAGCACATGAAACTGCAGATCTTAACACATAACAATTACTACTAATTAGAAGATAAATGACAACTTTGAGTAAGATCCTATTTTCAAGCTTCATTAAATGAAATTATTTTATTTTGTACTTGAGGTACTTAAGGGCAAGGATAAGCCTTTATTTGTCACATATACATTACTGCACAGTGAACGTCTTTTCTTTGCATATACTGGCTTAAAGAACTGATATCAGAATGCAGGGTCAGTCATATCATATGGCGCCCCTGGAGCAGACAGGTTTAAGGACCTTGCTCAAGGGTCCAGCTGTGGCAGTCTGGTGGAGGGAGCTGGGGCTCAAACTGCAAAGCTTCTGCCACTGGTAGGCATGCGTGTTCTGGCTACAAGCCCTGTGCCTGCCTGTGCTTTACATCGCATCATGGGACCATGAAGTTCCGAAAGTGTCCCTTGCTCTAAAGTATATATTTAAATAGTGCGTTTTTTAACTACACATACTGTACTACATTTAGCTCATATTTCTCAGTGTCAACACCAGTTTGGAACAGTTTATAGGTATGAACTACCTCTCTCTCTCTCGCTCTCTCTTTCTCCCTAGCTTTCAAAAAAAAAACATCGGGCGATGAGTACTCCCCGCCCTGAAGATTCTGTATTTCTGTCATTTGTATGGCAGCTATTGAAGAGTTAAGGTTGCCAGCTCACCAGCCAGTTAGCCTAACCTACATGGGAGTCAAACCCTGACCCTGGAAGTGCAAGGTGACAGAGTTAATAGGGATAGATAGATAGATAGATAGATAGATAGATAGATAGATAGATAGATAGATAGATAGATAGATAATGAACTACTTAAACAAAAAACACAAGATGTAGTTGAAGATGTTGCAACTCTTTTTTCTGTAATACAAAAGATGATGAAATAGCTTCTAAGCAGAAATTGATCATTGCTGTCTATTTTTATATGTAAATTAGGAACTATATTAATCTTGCTGAATCAGGACAAACTAAAACTAAATGCAGACTACCATACTAATAATAAAAAAAAAAAACCTCAATAGCACAAACAAGATCTATGAACTTAAGGGACAGAAAAGGATACATTTTGGAGATGTGGAAACACATGGCAAATATGTGTGTTTGTGTTGTTTGTACATGTTCTTCCTGCACCTATAACATCAACTACAAAATCCTGCAAAGTAATTATTAACCAGACAGTCAAGATAATAAAAAGGTGAAGAAACACTGACAAAACATCACCTGATAATATTAATTTTATTAATAGAAGCAGTAGCTATATTTTATTATTTACTCACACATCCATCTTAAGTAACTGCCTTATTCTGGTCGGGCTTGTGGTGGAACCAGAGCCTGTCCCCGGCATACTGGGTGCAAGGCATGAGAAATAACCCCTGATGAGAGTGCTGTTCCATTGCATTCACACACATTCACACAATCATTCACACCTATTTTTAGACAGAAGGAGAAAACCACAGAATCCAGAAAAAAAAAAAAAAACATGAAAAACCGCATATAGACAGTAACCCAAGATTAGGACTGGACTAGGGATTTTGGAGATGTGAAATGACATTATAATCCATTGCTTCAACACTATTACTTTTGCGGAATTAAACGCATGATTGTGTGATCTTGTTAGAGGAGAATCAAGTAGACATTCATTGTCAGCCATACACTGATCATTTATGCTGGGATTCCCCTACTATATGCTTCAAGAGTTAAATGCAAGTTGACTCACAGACTCTACAGGCTTAATTTTTAGTATGTTTGTTGAATAAGCTGAATAAATTGTAACATTTTAATCAAATTGGCAGTACATATTTTTTTATCCGACTGCACACAGGCATAAATTGTGTGTGTGTGTGTGTGTGTGTGTGTGTGTTATATAAAATATGAGCCATATTATAATAGTGCATCCATATAGCATCACATAATGTGTTGCCTGGGGAACAGTGCTGATGCATATCCATGTTTAATGGCTGTGTTATTTCTGCCTTGCTGCAGCCAACAGAAGGCAAGCTCGTTTCCAGGAAAAAGCCAGGATAGAGAACTTTCCCTGATTGGACTGGTTACTGACAGTGTTTAACATGAAAGTCACATACACACAAATGGAGCCCTGGCTGCTTTCAACTCCTCCTTCTCCCCCTTTCCTCCCAGACTCTCATTCTCGAGACTCTGGCTGAGAGTTGTTTTTTTTCTTCTTCTTCTTTTTGACGTCAGTGATTGTTGTTATTTAACATAAACCTCTGAGGCAGGTTCACACAATGGACAAATGCTTGTCCACTCTTTTGATGTAGGATCTACAGTAGAAGGGGGGGGGGGGGTGAGAATAGTAGGCATGAGGGAGATAAAAGGAAGGGCAAAAGAAGTGGGTGTAAAAGTCACTATAAAAACTTTCAAGAGAAATGTGAGAATTTACATGACTTTTAGTTACACTTTGGTATTTAGCATGACTGTCTTTGTAGGCCTGCATGACATTCATGTGATTTGTGTTAAATGTTTGCAATGTTCTAAACTTGTTTTGTACACTTACGAAATAAATAAATAAATAAATAAATATAGGGGGCAGGATTGTGCGATATAGACTTACACATGATTTCTTTCAGCCCAACTTATAAGCAATATGATGATTTGAATTTTATTTAACCATGCAAACATGACTGAGCAAATAATTAAAAATGGGTCACATACAGTAGCCAGACAAATAGCACAGATACATATAATCACATGTTTTATGATTGTTTTCAGTTGTTTCTAAGACTAATAATAATAACCTGAGCATTTGGTAAGTTTAACATATTTATAAGGTTATTCCCATATTCCAGCAGGGGCAAAATTTATGCATTTTAAAAGTAATGATATCTTTGGTTCCAACTAGCATAATCAAAAATACACAGTCTGATATCTGAAGCCTTCCAAGTTGACACACATATATAAGCTGTTGTTTCAAAAAAAAAAATAATAATAATCTGTCAATGACCAGTGTTGTGTTCCTTGCATGGATCTGTGATTCTTGAGTTTTAAAGGTTAAACAGGCTTTGGTTACCCTTTAAGGACTGATTCACTGATCCACGGAATCCGAAGTAAACCATTTGTAATTTGGAGCTGCGATATATCTAACCAAACCTAACCCTCATGCTAAATATTCTCCAGTATGAAGAAACAACTCTTCCTTACCGTCCTACCTTCAACCCAGAGACCTATATAAAAGATTTTTGAACAGAAAATGTATTCAAAATGCACATCGTCTAAACTCTAAACATCATGAATATAAACAAAAAATGTCAATTCTGACATGTTTCATTAGGTACAAACATTGCCACAGAGCTACCCAAAATGAACACCTATGGCAGCTGTACCTGGCACACCATCAGCTAAAAACAGTAGCCCATGTAATTCCGCAACAGTGCATTCAACCTAGTCGAAGTGCCTGGGCTTTCTGAAAAGATCTGCATGACCTGTTTTGTGTCAACAACAATGAAAAATATCTTTTTATTGACTGCTTGTTCTCACTGAGGGAGAGAGAGAGAGAGAGAGATAAGCTTCCCTGCCTCCTAATGAGGTTAGACTGTTTTCTTAGTTTTAGTGACAAGAATTATGTCCTAAAAAGAGACATGCTGGGGGAAATAACAATGTCAGCAAAGTCAGCAAGTAATTTAAAATATAATAATAGCTGATGGTGAATTGATAGAATTATCCACTCCTCAAAGGTGAATAATGTAGTTGAGATTTTCATTAAAATGTATAGAAACCTAAAGGAATTGAAGGTTTAAAAAAGTGATAAGAGAGGTGAAGGCACTTCGAGGCACTTAACTCTAATATCTATATTCTGATATTGTATAAAGGTATAAGGTCAGTCAAAAGGCAGATAATTTGTCTTTAACCAAACCATTCCAGCTTTTGCAGAGAATAAATTTATTGTTTACATTTTTTAAAATTATTTTATATTAATCTTTCATAATCATGCTGGTAGTTTTCCTCTGCTGTTCACAGTCATATCAGTCAAATATACACAGATGAGCCATAACACTTTCACTCATCTTTTATATAGTTTTATCTTATATACAGGGTTGCAGCCTATCCCAGGGGACTTTGAGCACAAGCTAGTCCATCGGGCAAACACAGTCACACATGAGCCCTAACATTACAATGCAAAACATTGTGCCCAATGTTGTGTAGGTTCCCCTTTGTGCGACCTGGGCAGCTGACCTAGGCCGTGCCTTTCTCTTGTGGACAACATTGACATTTTCAGCACGTTTGGCTTCATTGACTTTTCCGTAGAATCCCACCAAGTAGACTAGCCTTTGTTCAGCACAGACATAAATGAACCCTGGGTGCCCATGATCTTTTACCAGTTTAATGGTATATATTTGATAATCAGTGGTAATGTGTTAAAGTTATTTGGTGTTAATGTTATGGCTGAACGGTGTATTCTGTAGCAGTTACACTAGTATTGATAGGTTATTTTTTCTTTCAATGTAGCCTAAACAGGAAAGCCATTTGTTGGAAACTGGTGCAAGTGTTTATAAATGAGGGTTTAACAGCTGTTGAGGTATTTTATGTTTAACCATCAGTCAGCCTCTATTATATTTTCCACCCACTTACAACAGGAATGTCTCGGAAATGCATCTGGTCACCAGTTCAACCACAAGAACATTATGAGTGGTTATTGGATAAAATTCCTAAACACAAAACAAAATCCTTACTTTTTGGAAATTTTGGAAGTTTAGCATGAGATCAGTGTACACAAAATGTCAACAGAAAATCAGAATGGAAATGGGGCTGGACATTAATGTAATAAATATTATGTATATAGATATATTTCTCACTGCCTACAGGAATGTTAGAAAGGAAATTAGACTTACAGTATGTGACTCCTTCAAGCCTTCTCACCACAGCCCTTTCATTATGGCTTAGTGAATTAAGAATGCTGAGCCATCTGAGCCATAAAACCAAACTATTACTCACATTTAAAACCAATTTCTTTAAAACAAACAAAAGAAAAGAAGGTTAGGAAGAAAAGAAAGCAAGAAACCGACTGCTTCAGATTTTTATGGTTTAAAAAAAGTCAATTCTTTGGTCTGTGATGGACAAAGGCTGTGAAGACACATCACTGTAAATCAATGATTATTTCCTCTATAGTTGTGTTGGCTTTTTTTCACTATTTTTGGCCTGTAGTGTAAGAGTGATAATGAGGCGCCAGTATGTGCATGTGTGGGGAGGCTGTTTCTGTGCATGTGGGTGTGTGAAAATTCATTGACTGTTACCGGGCTGTCTTAAGATGATCAGAGGAGGAATACGTACATTGTATTATCATAGAGCAGGGAACAAGCTATAAAGTAATGGTATCCTTTTATTCGGCAGCACAGCATGTTTTAATGAACTGCATAAAATTACTACTTTGAGCATATGCATCGAATCTGCTTGTCTTTATTTTGAAATTCACAAAATTGGATTATTGCCCTTTCATAGCTCTTCATATCCACCATAATGCATTTCTATCTAAAGCACACTGTGCTGTGGAAATGAAATGAGTCAGTGCCATTTTTCAGTCACTGTGACAGTTTTAATGCAGCATCCACACCTCTATTTATACTGCTTTCTGGCTCTGACTTATTAAATTTTTTTTTGAAGAGTAGCTTTTTTATGCTCTTTCTTCTTGTAATTGAATCAACCATTTTTTCTGTGTTTGTGCTAACAAAAGTAATGTCACTTATAATGATCAAATATTTCCATATAGGCAGGGTGTGCATTACCACTAACTACCACTAGTTAGGTTGCATAAAGAAAAAACAAAAATGGAACAAATGGGATTAAAAATGGACAAAAAGATGCATATGTAAGTGTATTGTACTTTAATGACGTGCTAACATAAGGAAGCTGACTCCATAGTTTACTGCAAAATGTTGTATTGAAGCCAACTGAGAGGCATAAAAGGTGTAAAAGTCCTGCCTTAAGGGATCAGAGAGCTTTGCTGACATTACAGAGGAAGGAAAGCACCACACAGGGTGCAGGACACCCCAGTCTGGCTTTTGGTGTCGTGTTGACAGCTCGCTCTAGACCGGAAGGGGAAGACAAGGTGTAAAGGGAAGAGAAGAAGGTGAAGAAGGGGTGTGAGAGGAGGACCGAGGATCAGAGGCTTTGGTCATAAAACTACTTGGGGGGAGGTTTATGGATCTGCTGTTCAGCCTGTAAGCAGATAAAGACCATAAATTATGTTGTAGCAGTGCCACATATCTCACGTAGACCAGATCATTCTTGTGGGAAACTTTGTATTATCATCCACACTACTGTTTGGTAGATCGACAAGGCCAAAGTTAAAGTGGAAAAACATGCATGTCAAATAACCAAAGTGAATAAGCGTTAAAAGAAACACACATTTTAAGACTAAAAGACAAATTAAGAGACAACATGAAACAGGAGGGTAAATGGCAGAGCATAGCAAAGGTCGTGAGAGGAACAGAGGGAGGAATCGCTTTGTTTTGCGTCAGAAGTGAAAACCGAGCTGCTCTGTTTTAATGGTGGAGGAATAATGCATGGACACCTAATGCATCTGAAAGTTCAAACATCTACCTCATTCATAATGCAGCTCTCATGTTCAGCTGGTCTATAATAGAGTTTAGACATGAAAAGAAATGCAAGACTAAGCATCCTAATGCTATATGACATCACAGCATGTAATCAATCACAAAGGACATTAAAAGTCCTTTTAGATATAGTCTGCTTTTAAAGTTTTCAGTTGCTATGAGTTAACTGTAGTGGTAACTCTGGGTTAAATGCAGGCAAGAAATTCTACCGTGGGAAAGAAAGATTTCGTTTATTATTCACATACCTTATCATTTGATGCTACTTGCATTTCTCAAAAACACTGATTGCCAAACCTGAGAAATAACAAATAAGAGAGTTGCGGCCCATAGCACAACAGTTACCACGGTTCAGAGAATACAAACCGAAAAAAAGCAAGAAGGACCACAGAATTGCATTTGAGCCGGTTTAAAATGATCCTTATATGCAAGCCATATCTAAAATATAAGGTGTATACTGTATATTCTTGCAATTATGAGTTATTTTGCATTTCTTTTGATATACTCATATAAGGGTTGAGATGAAAATTGCTCAATAACAACAGCATGTCTAGACATGCCTCGTGCACTTCAGCTACATCACCTTTTGAGATAGCTTGAAGGCAAACCGTGAAAGACATGCACTTACTCTATGTACTGTATATGTAATTACATTACATATAATGGATGTTCAATCACATATACTTACAGTATGTAGCTCTATATCAAAAGCATTAATAATAATAATAGTAATATAACATCTCCTGACATAGTAACATAGAGTGAGAAGAAGAAGTAGAAGAAAAGGGTGAGAGAAGCATGACATGGGTGGTATCTCATACCATCCTGCTGGTGAACTGGTGATCTGTACCTGAATCACCTCTATATGGCACGTTTGCCCTGAAACACAAACTGACAATGATGACATCGAACCATTTCCCTAAAGAATGAATCATTAATAAATAATAAAACATTAAGTAATACCAATACTAAAGTAATACCAAATACTGGACACTGGAAATGGTTACGATAAATAATGACTAGTCTGTGAATTAATATCAAATTATAGTTAAAAGATCAGATTATACCCAATTCTGATACTCCCACATGCCATTTATCCAGACCAGCATAGGAAGTATGATAGGCGATGACAAAAAAGCAACTCACCACCAGTTAATGTGACCAGATGTCTCGTAATAGCTTTTAAATCGCTCACATTAGCCAGCTAAAATTAACATGTGTTTGTGACCCAAGATGACTAACAAAGAAATGCATAGACGCAAATTAAAATAAACATATTTTGAATGTATAATTAGTTCCAAAGGTTGTTTTTATGGCACAGGATGGTAAATTTTGAAAGAAACAATCTTTTACTGAGCAGAACAAAAATAGCAAATGCAGGGGAAAAAGGCAAGTGGCAAAGTAAACACATGCCCACCCAGAATATCTGCATTCTGTGGCACATCCTGCACAGATGTTTACAGATAGGCCAGTGTAAGAATGGCGCAATGCCCAGTCTCTCTCTCTCTCTCTCTCTCTCTCTCTTTCTCTCTCTCTCTCTGTCACACACACACACACACACACACACACACACACACACAACACACACACACACACACACACGCACACACACACATGCATAGCAATGTATATGACTTCAGTTTTACTTCGGTTCACCATTGTGTGAGTTAGGGGTTCATGGAACACCCACAGACAGGACATGTGATGAGCATATATAATCACAGACTGCATCAAACTCCGATCAGTGAAACTTGTAGTACTGTGTAAAAGTCTTAAGCCACCCCTCATTTCTTCACGTTGAATTCAATTAAAAGATGTACATTCAATTAAAGACATGGGAACAAATATTTTACTATGACAGGCTGTAAAGTGTATAAAATACAGCTTAAAAGTTGGGTGTTTATGTAACAACCTCAGCAGCAACCTCATTTCCCCTCGTCTGTTCCAACCACCCAGCATTCAGCATCACCAGTTAACTAATCACCGACCCGAACATCTGTCATCATATGTACCTGTTTCTCACTGGTTCATGCCTTAAGTTAGATGTTTTTTAAATGCTTGAATGATTCATATGTCACAGTGTGGACTGGACTGAAAATAAGGGCCAAAAAAGAGATCCTTCAAGAAGAAAGAAATAGTCCTCAAGACTATTAAAATAAAATAAAAGAATGTCTGGCTTTTTAGAAGCAAAACATAAAAAAATGAGGAGTGGCTCAAGACCTGCACAATACTGTATTTCTAATTATAGAGGCCAAATTTGGCATATTATAGGCTAGGGATACAGATGTACACTATACATAGCAAGAACTTGACCTTTAACTGTGAGAAAATGAATGAATGAAAGAAAGAAAGATTTGACATCTTTGATTTTAAATCCCCTTCATGATTTGTTGGTTCTTAACGTAAAAAAAAAAATAATAATAACTTAAATTCGTATTTTATAATACTGTGTGTAATATTTTCGATGTATCTTGCAAGTTGCAGTGTACAGATACTTTTAAAATTCCACATTAAATGATCTTGCTTAAGATCAAAGAAGGCACTGAATATAGGAAAAAAATCAAGTCTTTTCAGGGAGTGGATTAAAAGCTGCTCATTTTAATAACATTAGCATTAAGTATAGCTATTCAGCCCCAACATGTATTTGCAAAACCTGTTTTGCTGTATTTTTATCCTCATCTTTTTTTGGTTAAATACTGTGTGCTTGAACATATCAAAGGTGCACCACCCAAAGACTACATGGACAGTAAAATGTGACATATACAGTATTGTGATTCCCCAAAACACAGGCGTTGGAGATTTTCTTGACCAAGAATATCAAGCTAATTTTTTAGCTAAACTTTCATATTTATTTATTTATTTATTTAGAGACAGTCAACAAGAGACAAGTTGTGAGCATAGGTCTTTAGAAACAACTCCATAACTCAAGCTCATAAGTTCAATAGTTTAGAAATTCCATTTGAAATCTTTTTCATATACAAAGATGTATTGGCCATTGTATAAAATACAAATAAAGTTCTGCTATTTGCTAAATGGAAGCTCACAAACGGCGATCAGGTTAAAAAACTGGATTTGCTATTATTTGGTCATTGTCCATGTGTACAGGGTAACCCTATAAGTCTCTATACAGTATATAGAGGAAATTATCATAATTAAGCAATTCGCATGAGTTCATCATGAGTGGGATAGATGACATAGAAATTACCATATTGTAGAAGATATTATAGAAGTAACATTTAGCTAAAAAGTGTTGGAAGTCACATGGAGTGAGGTCATGACTGTACAGGGGATGTAATGTAGGGGGATAAATACTGTATGAGTTCCTATAATGTGCATGTGGTGTTCATGAATGATTGTGTCTACACTCCTCACCAACAGATGCATCTCTTCTCCAAGTTATCTGTCAATTATCAAGGATCAGGTGTGTCACTCGCTGAATATTTACAGGAACGAGTGAAGTGGGATCTATCTTTTACAAACATATTAGACAAACTCTTTAAAACATTGGCACTATTCAAATGTTTTACTGTGGCTAAAAGTCCTGGTTTGATTTGAATGTCACTTGTAATTGCTTATAATATGCATTTATAGCTTTGAACTTGTGCACCAGTGTTAAAATTTTGCAGTGGTGGTAAATGCAAATATTTGGCCTATCAGATTGTGTGTGTGTGTTTGTGTGTGTTTGTTTAATGAAATAAGGGTGCATGATGATGCACATGTATGTTGTTTGTTTGGAGAGTGAATGTGAGTCACTTGCACGGAGACCTTCTGTGAAAATGTTCCAGCACTGACTGCAAAATCTTAGTGGACTGCACAATAAATATGAGTCACTCAGGTAGGCAGCACCCTGCTAGGTAAAGAATTGGCCATTTCAGACATTCTGCTACACTGCTTTGGAAAATGACACCCACAGTGTTCTACCTCTCACCCCGGGAACCCAGAGCTTGCAAAGTTTCATCTACAGAGCACAGCAAGGTAATCCATTGTGAGTGTGGTCTGAAATCCAAGTAGCCCTTTAATAAACTGTGGCAGCAGTGCAAACCAGAGAGAGAGAGAGAGAGAGAGAGTGGCCTTTAATGATATCCACTGCAAAATCTCCACAGCTCTTGACCAAACTTTCTTGAGAATATTCATAGAGGAATGGCTTTTGATAAAGTATAATACTAGAGGAAAAATTCATGCAACCCTTAAACCTTAGGTATGAGCTCTGTCTTCCTTCTGAACATAAACTCTAGGCGCATAGCTCTCTGGCCTGTTAGGCAGTAGTGATGTCAAAGTCACCATGGCAACTATTCATACAGATCACTTCGCCTTGCTCATTTTTTTTCCTTTCATTGTATAGGTGACATTCAAGCACAGTTTCCTTTCCTTAGTAATGCACCGGCTCTGGCTGCTTCATGTGCTTATCATGCGCAAGGAACGTAACCTGACCTCATGAAACACCGAGCAGGGCCAGAGGTTATGAGGACGGGCAGATGCCAAATCCGGGGCAAGGGATGTCAGCTCATTGGAAAGACAGCGTCATCCTTACACATATCACTCATCAATTTTAAATGGATTTTCTACTGTGGATTTGTCATGTCACTTGGTGGTGGTTATTGAAATGCTCAAGGCCATGCAGATAATGGCTAGGAATACAGCAGACACTTATAAATTCACAGCTTCTTCCTGCTAATTTAAGGCTTAGTGATGGATGAGTTCAATCTCCATGGTGATATGTGGTCAAAACAAAATGCAAAGCAGCCAGTGATTTCTGCCCATATAGTTTCATGACAGCTATTTTTTGTGGCCTGATTTGTGCTAATTTCAAATTAATTCCCATATGTGACCAGTGATTATTGTAAGAAAGAATTAGCCTATGTGTTGTACTCTCAGAGTTTGCTTATCTGGCATTTTACTTTGTTACCTCATTTCAAGCACTGTAGAAATTCATTTTTAAATATGGCCTTATGAGTAATATAATGTTCTCACCTCCACAGCATTCTTTCCTACAGTGTGTTTTGTTCCATAATACCATCATTTTGCCTGAGCTAACGTGACCATCAAAACCCTCCAGGCTTATTATACTGCTTCTGTGTAGAACCTCAATTTGTCAATTTCTATCTGAATCCACAGTGATTTACCATGGACATGCATATTGCGTAATAAACACCCCCACACCCTGATACCCAATCTAAGGAGTGTTGCTTTGCTTTATAAAACCTTGAAGGCTCGAGGTGAGGATAAACCCAAAAGAGCATCGACTCTCTTTTAATCCACATGTTGTGTTGATGTTGTTTAATCAGCAAATATAATAGCAGGCAGGTTGTGATTGGTTGATTGGAGGCATTTACAAGCAATATGTTCTTGTATACTGCAAAATCATTTGCAATTATACAAATCGCTTTCACAAGAATATTTATTAGCAGCTGGCTATATAAAAGCCATAAAAAATCATGAAAAGAAATAGCTTGATTTCATTGATTATAGGATGCTATATAATATGGATATTGTGAGCTCATTCAGAGATGTTTGGACCTTTTTTGTGGAATGAGATGTTATTGTGCACTGTTGCAGTGTTACATAAAAAAGATTAGATTTTTACATACGTGTGTGTGTGAGAGAGAGAGAGAGAGAGTGTGTGTGATATATACACATACATATACTGATCATAACATTATGAACACCTGCCTAATATCGAGTAGGTTCCCCCTTAGCTAAAACAGTAAGGACCTGTTCTGACACAGGTCCTTACTGTCTCTTTTGGAACCAGCATTAACCTTTTTCTCAATTTGAGCTAAAGTACTGTAGCTCTTCGATTGGATCACACTACACAGGCCAGCCTTCACTCCCTATGTGCATCAGTGTAAACCTTGGCCACCCATGACCCTATCACCAGTTCACCAGTTTTCCTTCCTTGGATCAGTTTTGGTATGTCCTGACCGTTGTAGCCTGGGATCAACCCACTAAAGATGCAGTTTTGGAGTTGCTCTGACCCAGTCCTCTAGCCATTTGGAAAACTTGACTGGTACTGTATACCAATCAGCCAATATATTAACCCCCCTAGATTTTGGGTTCCACTTGTGCCACCAGAGTGACTCATCGTTCCTTGGGGCGTGCTCTACTGTTTGAAAGCGGGCTTGGCAGCCCTGGGCTCTTTGCCTTCTGGGTATCAGCATGGTGGGCTGTGATGTACTGGGCATTCGGGTACCTTCCATTTTGGCAATTTGTTCTGCATTGGCTTTACTGTGGAGTCAGACCTGACAGGCTGGCCTTTGGTTTTCAAAAGCATGGGTGAGACTTGGGTGCCAACAATCCAGTCACCATTAGCTGTTGTATAGTTGGTGGTCAGTTCACCTATCACTAATCATAAGGTTATAGCTGAAAAATCAGCAATTTACAGCATGACAGAAGAATAATTCAACCATTCCAAATTTGTGACTTTTTTTCATATTATAGTCAGCTTATGTTACTCAAGTGGAAAGTGTGTGTAGGTCAGCCAATGTCTGGATAGTCTGGATTTCTAGGCCATTGCTGTTAATTTCAGACTTTTTAAACATTCAGACAATTTAGGAATTTCCTGTTACACATGAAACACCAAAGCCATTTTTTGTTTGCTAATGTAGACTGAAAACAGTTTGAATTCCTCTGGTACACATCTAAACACTGCAAAGTGCAAAATGGTGCTCATGCAAGACAAGGTACATAGAATCCCTGGAATGTCTACAGAACAGATGATGCTACAAAACCACAGAATGAAAAACTCAGGGAAAACTATATACAGTAGTTCAAGAAAGTAATTTAAATGCAGTTTAGATTATAGTGTATAAAGGAACAGCTTGCTAGGATCTGATGTCAAAAATGTTTATACCATGAATCCATCATTTTTAAAGTAATATCTTGGGGTCCAAAACAGGTTTAAGGAATGAATTATTATATTTTTATTAATTTGGCTATACAGTAGGTTTTAATGTTTTCTCTCTGATTGATTTAAAGTTTAAATGTACTTGATTGTCTTTCATACAAGGTATTTTATAATGGGATCAACATGGACAAATGAACAGCTTGAGAGCAAAACAAGATAAAAGCAATTTTCAGACTTTGTCAGTGATTTTGGCAATTTATTGTCAGAAAGAGCCACAAGGCTGCAAGTAGCAAAACTGACAGATTTAAATGAAACATTTGCCGTACTTAGATATCTGCCTGAAGTTTAACCTGCACCTTAAGTGAAATCAAAATGTTGAGTAAAAGTGATGTTATGAACAGTTTTGTGGCGGATTTAATAATCTACTTTAAAATAAGATACTAATAAGTGGCGCAGTGGTAAAGTGCTCGCCCTATCATCCAGAGATCGCGAGTTTGATTCCCAGGTGATGTTGTAACCTCTCGCAGCCGGAGGTCTAGAGAGAGCTGATTGGCTGATTGGAGGGGAGGGATGAGAGGTACTTCGTGCTCCCACATTAATCATGGCTCTACAGCCAATCAGGGGTGTCCGTGAGCTCACGCACGCGGAAGGAGCAGATAGCGCTGTCCTCCGAGTGTGTTACGCCGCCCCCAACGGTGCGTGAGCGAGCAGTTCAAAAAG
>JAQMYJ010000008.1:14272044-14295119 GCA_030014305.1 Clarias laeviceps | reverse complement strand
TTAATATGTATATATATATATATATATATAATACAAAGGAATATAAATTAGACAGAGTTCTGCCGTACAGAAAGACAGGCAGACATGTACATGGGCTTCAACCTGGAATAATAATATCACTGATTACATTAAAGCTGACCAGCTAATTTTAGGGTTAATCTTTTAACTATTTCTACTTTAATAAACTCTTTAAAATTAAGACGAGAGATAATGCTACAAAATATTCAGGAGATGAATAATTTTGTGTACAAGAGAGACGTAAGACGTGTGTACAAGAATCTGTTGTCTCCTGGTTATGTTTGCTGTGCCCCCTTCATGATTTCTGAACTCTATTGTACCCTTATGGAACCACAGACTAGACAGGTTGATGTCGATTGGCGTATTTACAGTATGTTGCATCCCTGTACTATATAAAGCAAAATTATAATGAAACTGAAACTGGTAAAAGAAAGAGAGTGATCACAATCAAATGAGTTAACTTTTTTTTTTATTTATTAAAAATTCAAATAACAGTATTATTGATATTAAATTGCATATTCACATGACCAAAAACATAACAACAGGCTTATTTACCCATTGTGACAAGAATGTGGCAGGTGGAGCTGTAGCATTTTGTGAAATGTTATATGCAATCGAAGATTTTTTCTATAACAGTTATTTAAAAATTATGCATTAAATTATACAAACCTACAAGAAATGCAAAAGTTTTTGATGTTTTTATGCTTTTAAGTTAGGTTTTACTATAGCCTATATACTATATGCACCTTGATGCAAATCAAGTCACAGTCAATCAAGTTCAATAACCTTTTAATATTTAGGATAAATCATTATGGTTCCTATTTTACAATACATGCAATTATTCCAGGCACCCAATAACAATGGTCTCCATTATAAAATCAGTCAGAACTCTCCAACTGGCCATTACTTTGCCAAAGCTCAGCCTACTTGGGTTTGAAATTACACTATGATGACAGTGTCACATTTGGTTTCAGCTTTAACAGGAGCAGCCTGAATGGGAAATGTTCTCATTGTTAAAGAATGGAAGTCTTGTTTGAAGATATGTCCATGGAAAAAAAGCCTCAGTGGAAGAGGAGTCCCTCATGCCTTTGTGCTTAGTTGATGGGAAGCTGTGTGAAGTGGAGAATGCTAAGAGCGGAGACAAAAACTCAACACTCAGAGCCTGGACTAGAGTAAGAGCAAAGCGTACCACACAAAAGGGCAATGCATCAGAAGTAATGTAATCAGAGGAAAAAGATAGAAATGAAAGTGATGTTTAGGAGTAAAGAGGATAATAGAGAGTGGAAAACTTGCGAGAGAATGCTAGTAGGATAGGAAAGGAATGCATAATCAGGATGGGGATCAAGGGCAGCAAAGAGTTGGTTGGTATGGTGAGTTATGAATTAATGAAGCCTACACATGAGACTTTGAAGAAGGAACACCCACATCAGCCTTTTCTATTCTATTTTCAAGTGAAAAGGCCTTTATTGATGGGGTCAACTGACAGAGACTGACTTGCTGCCGAGATTTTTTTTTTTAATTATGACTGCAGCAAGTGTCAGGTTTATGTATAACTGTAGGTCAAGCTTAAGTATGAAAGAAATAATGACGTACAGTATTTTTATTACATTTTGTAATTGTGCTTGATGTAAGGGTTTGAGAAGAAAGGCCCCACTCTGTTTATGTTGTATGAGTTTGAATTTTCTTGTAATGTCACTTCTATTATGTTCGTATTCCATCCATCCACCTAGAAACCTCTGTAGTCCAACTAGGGACTTCAAACTAGTGTAGTCCAACTAGGGACTTCCAACTAGTGATTACCATTGTATTTATGACCATTTTTCCAACCTATGAGCTTAAATACTGTATGTAGACTGTCCATCCACTGCTAGCTTTCTTCAGCATATCTGAGCAAGCCACTGTCCTGTAACTCACCCTAAAAAGTCATAATTCTTACTAATATTATCTTATTTAAACAATGTAGATCCCTATCCCTCTTTTGCTCATTTCACACACAACCTGATTTAATGATTACTTTCACCAACCACTATTTCTTGTCTGAAGGAAGTTCAAAAACCTTTTGTATCCATCATTAAGTGAGGCGATGTCAAACATGGCAATCATTTCCCAACTGTAAACAACAGTTTCCGCTACACTCGCTGCCATTCATCTCTGCATGTGGAACACATACCATGGTGGCTTACAGAGGATAAAAACATGAAACTATTTGGCAGAATCAACATCACAAGACAGAAAACTGGGTAGGCCAAGCCTTTTTATTTTGCCTTGCTGCAGTCTAACAAGAGGGAATTGTACACTGGCTCTGAGTGGAAGGGAGGGAGACAGTCTGAAGGAAGGATGAAGCACTAAATAATACAACATCTCAAGGACAGTGAGCCGGGGACTGCTGCCAAGCTGTTCCCCTGATAAGAAAGCAGATGCAATCGATACACGAGCCGCACCTAAAAATATTATGGAAGCATACATCCAAGTGAAATATGAGGTTTAACATAGGAGGGAGGAACAGGGAGATAAAGGGTGAGGGGGGGGGGGGGGAGAAAACAAAAGGATCTTACAGGGAAATCTCATGTTACACGGTTAATGTTTTGGGGCATAGGACAGGCACCTTAATGAAAGATCTAGTAAAGCAGTAACAAGTGCTTCAATCATGTCTGAGGAATTTCACCATTGCATCCTACCTTTCCATATGCACAATCTGACATTACTAGTATAGTCTGCTAAGGTCATGTTAAAGCAAAATAATGACAGTCTGTGTAGTTGGAACTGGCAACCACTGATGTAGGAGACAGACATGAGGGAAGTGAACTGTCTGATTGCTAAACCATAGTCATCTGTCTCTGGATGGTGAAAGAGATATGAGGGCATCCTTACACAGCAGTCGTGTTATGTGCTTACAATTAGTTTATAATCAATTGAATGGTATTGCTTTCCATTTGGCCCAGTGTGATTTTCAGATCCTTATAGAAATCTGATGCCAAGGTTCCTGGGAAGACCTATAGGGATTTCATTTTGTTGCTCCAAAGAAAATAATGCAATGGAGACGAAGCAGTAATTCTCTTGCAGTGAATAATTTGTTATTTGCAATTTATTGCCATCCAAAGAGTCAATTCAAAGAACCAGCACAGTGACATCATGGCCTGACATATGGACTAACAAAGAGGACACTGCTTCAACACTAATATGGAAACATATTGGATTTATTTTAAGCTGGCCTTTTATCTCATTAGCATGCTGGCGATTCATAATTTCCTTAATTACTTAATTATTCATTTATTAATCATTAAAGTTCAATTAAGCATCATAATTGATGGCGAACATTGATCATAATGGCGACATGGTGGCTTAGTGTTCAGCACTGTCACCTTGCACCTCCAAGGTCAAGGGTTCGATTTTGCATTTCGCAACACCTTGAACAATACAACCCCTTTTTCCAAGGAAAAATAAAGTGAAATTCATGGCTCTGTTATGGAATTAAACAAGTGTGTTCATGTTCAGTGAAAGACCGACAGACCGATTGCTTGTTTTGTCCTTTATAATGTATAAAGTAAAACACAGAGACTTGCTGTGCAAACACAGTTTAATGAGATGCATATCCAAAAATAAAAGTGCTGTTTTGGAAGCATGCATAGTTTGGTAGATAAGAATGGAGACCAGAGTTTCGCCTGCTCTTTCCAGAGGAAAAACTCAGCGAGCAAGCTTAAGCTGTATCATAATGTGGACACCAAGCTTATATTACTCCTGAAAAATATTATCACCTGGAAGATATATCAGTTGTCCTTAGAGTTTTGCTGCTTCTTCAACCAGTCTAGTTATTAGTTGATATCAGGCTACCTAAAGAAATTGTATGTGAATCAGTTTCCATCTAATATTTTTTGGTGTTTTCAAATGTTGGCAAGGCATCTTTTGGCTCTAGGTTGGATGACAGATAACCAGGAGGTATTATTCATGAGTAATTTATCTTCTTCTGCTCTAGGCAGAGTGACATGGTTGGTTGCTTCTGTAGTCTGTCTGAAACTTATTTACAAGATTCAATGCCTTAATTTATGGCTCAAGGGGTTAATGTTTTAGCCAACAAGATCTATCACTTAATCAGAGCCCACACTCTCTCCCTTCAGTTTGTCTCCATTTTCTCTTCTTTTATTTGTGTTGTACAGATTCAATCAAGAAGATTCTTGTGTTTATATATGTACAGTACCAGTAAAAAGGTTAGACACAAGTTTGTGTTATAACCCTTATTTCTACAAGTTATTTCTACTTTCTAGAACGTTACTGGATTAAAAAAACAACAACTATGAAATATCACACATGGCATTAGGCCATTAAGTAAGGTCAGAAAGTAAGGTCAGCTGTTCTGAAATAGTTCCTGCAAGAACAGTATTGTTAAGTGCATTTGCAAAACCCATCAAGTACTATGATAAAGCTGGCTCTCATGAAGACCTTCCCAGGAAAGCAAGATCAAAAATTACCCGCAGATAAGGCTTTACAAAGCATAAGTAACGGACACATCCCAATATCAACTGTTCAAAAAGATAATTGAATATTTTGGACACATTCAGCATTGTTTTACAATGTAAAAAAGGAAAGACCATGGAATTAGACGCTGTGTCCAAACTTTCTGGTAGAGTATATCAAAGTGATTTTATATATACTGTATACGTTAGGTATATAAGTATAAGGTTTCCGATCAGAATGTTGCCAAAGTGCAGCAAACTGTATCTTTTGGTAGGTACTAAATACTGCTTATCAGAAACACCCCACTGTTTTGGAGATATTCATTGTTGCCAGTTGTCTAGCAATCACAATTTTCCCCAGCAGGATTTTTTTTGACAATGCTAATTTGGAACCATTATGGACATTAGAACACCATTGTTGGGTTGTTTTTAAAGTAATAATTACTTTGATAAAATGATGTTGGATCAATGTTGACTACATGAGATTGGGGCAACATTGTCATCTAGTCAACATTGGGATGGGAGTGGGGCTGCTTGGGACTCAAACAAAGATAACAACAGTGAGAGAATGCTGATCAACTAGGCAACCAGCTGGTAAAACTAGTAAATAAGCATATATTGCTTTAAAAAAAAAAAAAAAGTACTCTAAGCGAAAAAAAATACTAGAGTGCAAATTACTAAACCATTTAATCAGGAATCAGTCAAAAAAAAAAAAACTAACTAGTATCAGCAAGTCAAGGATGTACAGGTATGCACCACTTAACATCTGTTGTGCAGACGTACAATTTGGATGGTGTAGAAATTAACATTGTGACATAAAGATATAAATTAAAGTTGATATTCTGCTGTTTTGAGATTACATTTGCAACATTGTATTGCAATGATTGATTGTGTCATTCATTTAAAGGTATCCAAACATTATTTTGTCAGGGTAATGAAACAAAGGGTAATGAGATGAATGCAAGTGCAGATCGGCATAGGTTTAATTATTTGCAACACTAGACAATCCAAAACATGAGCTAAATATAGGTGTAAAAAAAAAAAAAAAAAACATTAAGCAAAGCAAAATCAGAATATCATAGGCAAAACTAAGGATCAGGATCAGAACCCGAATTACAAGGGCAAAAACAATGTTTGGCAATGCCAGAGTAGAACTGAAATACTTCACACTGAACTCAGAGGATCAGAGTATCTGTAAATGGATGCTGTGTAATGAAAAACATGTGTTGCTGGTTAGTAATCAGGAGTCCTTGAATGGAGAATGGAATGTTGCTGGGAATTGTAGTTCATGCCTTCCATGCTTGTAGGCTCATATCTCAAAAAAGGAATGATGAGTAGAAAAGCACCTCAGAAACACAACACATTAATATGTCAAGGTGGCTACAACAACAGAAGACTTTGGGTTCCATTAATTTCGGCCAAGAACAGGAATCAGATATAGTTGGCACAGGGGCACAGGATTACCTAAAGTAGACAGCTGAAAACTGGAAACCTGTCACCTGGTCTAACAGTCCTACCTCTGGGTAGGTTCCAGTGTTTTCAGGGCATGCAGTTAGAGTTCAAATTTACATTTTCTTTTAGATAAGTTTATTTTCCTATTTTTTATTTGTCCTGCTTTGTTGTATATGCTTATACATATATAGTATAGTTAAGGTTGAACTATTTGTTAATTGTTGTTGTTAGTGGATTATCTAGCAGTCCATACTAATTCCACAAAGATAAGCACATACTCAGGTCACTTTCAGGCTTTACAGTTGTATACTTTCAAACCTGTAGTCATCTAGCTACTGACTAGGGTCAAAGATTCAATTTATCCCTTTTTTTTTCTTTTTTTTTCCAAAGTGGAATTTTCTCAAGTAAATACTTAAGATGTCTTTACTAACAATATAGAGAGATAGAGATAACTCTGCTGTTTAAGCTTGGGGCAAAATTCAAATGAGTGTCTGATTTGAAAAAGAAGCGAACTGCTTTTGAAAAGCCTGTGCTTTTCCATTCTCAGTGGCAGGCTGCATTGTCAAATTTCAAATTTTTTTGTCAAATTAAGAATGCTCAGCATTTTATATTTTAAGTTTCATTTTGTTATGCCTTTTTATTCAAAAGACTTAATTGTTTTAGTGTCATGATTAATAATGTCAGGGGGAAAAATCAGACAAGGTCTGTATGGCTTGTCCTAAAGTGGGCTAGCCCACACACACTAAACGTGCAGATTAAATACATATATGAGAAAAATAGCACACCATATCTGAGCGGTTCTGTCTCTAAAGTCAAAACAAAATGTCAAAAATGGCCTTCAGCACATACGACTTGCAAATAAACTCACAGTTTAGAAAAATCAGCCCTAGCATTCAGACATGGTACACATAACCACTTCCTCTCAGGTGAAAAGGCCAATGAATGGAGTACTAGTGGGACCCATGTTTGCATTAGCAGAGAGGCCAGGCCCAAATGCCAAACATCAATAAGGGCTGTTTAGCAGCCATTCATTCACTCGTGCATCCATATAAGGCTTCAGTTGTGTGTTGTTTGCAGTCTAAACATGACAGGCAAGCTAGGTAGTTCAGTGCGTCCTGTTCTTTAACTTGACTTTGCATAGTCTACTCAGTGTATTGTAAAACTGTACTAAGTGTTAGAAAGCAAATGTAAGAAGAGTCCCACTAAAAATGCACTAACAAAAATACATGCATGACCACAAGACTTTTTAAAGAACTATCACACGTTTACAGAGGAACAGCCTGTGAACAGCAGTTTGTAGCAAAATTCAAACTGGAACAGAAATTTACTGTATACTCCTAATACAGAACTGACCCTTTCTTTACCCAAATCATTGACATCTTTGAATCAAATTCACCATTCATATTTATGTTAATTAGCATGTCTATCAGATACATTCTTCTGTTCTGCTTTTTAAGTTAGAAGTTAAAAAAAACTTTTTTTTAGCCTGTACAATAATTTACTCAGCATAAACATGCAGTTGTACTGTGGCTTAATAATGCAGCTGAAATTTCATGAACTATACATGACTGTCACTCTAAAAGCCTATCATTAAATGTCTATAAATGTAACACTACTTTTTTTTTTTTATATTGAGCTTATTTTATAAACCAACATAGAAATGATGGTTCCATTTGTGGTCACATTCAAATGTTCTTACTTTAAAACATTAAACATGTACTTTTTTTTGATTTATTAAAAGTTACTCAAACAACTTTAATTAGGACTTTATATGCTATAGCTAAATATATTCGCTGGTGTGAAGCCAAATTTCGCGCAGAAGTATTCACCATAGCCAACCCAAGTCATAAAATGATATGATGAGTCATTGACTGAAGGCACAACAGTGTGCTAAGGCTCTGAAGGGCCAAACACATAGCCACCTGCATGCTATAGACCAACGGAAGAGCAGAGTTTGCTGTTGCCGGGTAAGGGTTCCACCGCCCCTCCTTCTCATTGGCTGTCACTGTCCTTAAACCCCCACCCCTTCCAGAGCAGCTGGATCAGGGACAGGCAGGGGACACTCCAAAGATTGTCTAAAGCAGAAGTGAAAAGTTAATCTTTTATTTACGTAATATCCTATCGCTACCTCATTTTTGGTACTATGAAAGGGGAAACTGCGACATCAGAACAATGACGATTTCTATAATCTCTTCCATGGTGTTCTACCCACACTCTCTCGGTGTAATTATTTTGGTTTGTTATGTCATCCCCCCAAAAAAAAATTTTAAAAACACCCCTCTGAAGTTTCAGAGAAGCCACTAATCATAATGATAAATTCCTCCCACCATCTCTGGAGTCATTTCCAGTCAGTTCCAAATGCAGACCCTTGCTAATGTGCTGCTGTATGTGCATATTAAAAGGATCCAGCCATATAATCTTTCTGATGCGTAATGCGTAGGTTCGGTGATTCATCCCATAATCATATGACATCACGAATTGAAGCACTCCCAATTATCCAGTGTGCAAACTAAACTCCGCAAAAAGCTATTAGGGTTAACCCTAATTGTATTTATTCTCCTCGATTAATTGCACAGTGATTAGAAGCGTAGATTATTTTTGTAAGAAGGCAATGACTCAGCTTAACTGTTAAAGCATTAGACCTAACTTTCTTTAAGAGCTCACTTTATACAAAGTTTTAATTAACACATTTAGAAATATTAGAAATATTGTTCAGCTTAGTACAGTAAAAAGATGTTATATAAATACAGAGTATGTGTTCGGAGCTAAACAGTGTTCTTGCCTTTTACTGATGTAACCTTTCAAGTTTCGAACAGCCAGAGACTATTAAAGTATTATTCTGCTCACTATACCTGGGATACAAACACACACAGATACACACACACTCAACTTCGAAATCAAAAAGTTTTTGGACATTAGGAGGAAGTCTAAATTTAGGAAATTGAAAGATACCAATAAACTGGTAATATATAAATGGAACAGGAAGTGAACAGGAAGTGTGTTTTGATGATAGGGTCAAACAAAGCTGTTCACCAATGCTTACCTAGGCTTGGTACACAAACCTATGGTCTGGGGGTTTTGGGTGGGGTGGGATGGACGGATACTCATCTGTAACGGCTGTAACAGAAGTGGGCTGCACTACTCAACAACGTCTCTTTTCTGGTCACTCAAATGTATTTACATATTTTTCTAGCCCATGATATAAAAGTATCAGCTTGAAATTTCTCATTACTGAACTATAAATGTTTCTGTGCACTGTTATAAAGTTAGTCTACATTTATCAGGTGTATAAAACAAATATAAGCAATCTATCATTCAATTGTAGCTGGTCATTTATAATAATATATAAATATAAACGCCAGATTTTATCGTACTTGAATAAATAGATATGACTGAAAATGAAAAACAAGGTTAGAGTACATTCAGTGAGCCAACTCCGTATAATCCTCAGGGTCAGAAGTCCGTTATCAAACTCTACTTTCATTGGCTGACCCTGTACACATGAGCACACTCCCACCTAGAACATGATAAACTAACCATGAAAGTGACCTTCTATAAAGTTTGCACTGTAGAACAAACTCAAATACTCTGTAAATTACTGCAGCAAGAACAAGTGATAAGAGAGCCACCAACCCCGTCCAAGAGCGAATGTTTTTTAGAGTTAAGTCAGAATGAAATGTCAAGTCAGTTTATGACAAATTAATGCTGGAGTTCATAAAAGAAATATTACACAGGAGGAATAAATTCAGTATCTAACAGTCCCAAAGACAAGCATTAGTAGACAGAAGGCAGAATGTGCCTAAACATCATGGTTTTGCATTGTCAACATTCTAGGTAGCACTGCCAACAGAGGGAGAAAAAGAGACAGATGGCACTCAGCGAAAGGTCAAGCGGATGGAAAATTTGCCCATTTCTTCCTCTCCAACAACCCCCCCCCCCTAATGAATTGAAAGGTCAGTGCCACCTTATCTCTGAGAAGATAACAAAAGCTGCAGGAGCAGAAGGGTCAGTTCACACCATCTTGTGGACACCCTGCATGCTCCTCCCTCACCTGGCCATAATACTCCACCTCATCTCTCCTTCACTCGGCTTTTTCCATCTGGTCCAACAACAGGGTGGTATGTGATAATTATGGAAAATCACAGGAGGAAAAATCAACAGTGGCTGGATAACACTGGCTATCACTTATTTGCATTGCTAAGAGGCTGGCATGGTAAAACGTGTTCCTGGTCCTTCAGACATCAAGTCCTTGGCAATGATTAACCACAGAGGAACTAAACAGGACCTGGCCATTATCTGGGAAGTAAAGAACTCACAGGTGTTTTAAAACATGATTTTAGGCAATACTCCAGAGCATTTCAAAATGGTGTGATTGGAAAGAGTACAATAGCTACAGTTGGAAATGTAGGTGTGGCAGTATATTTTGATTTCATATAGAACATTTTGGAAGATACTAATGAATTAGCGGTAGCGAATTCTTCATTTTTATTGCTGTTCTCGGGTTATTGGTTTGTCTTTTTGTTTATGCACCCTTAAACTAATCTGCTAGTGCCAAAGTTCCTGAGTGATTTGGTATTCATATTAATGATTACTTAAAGATTACATTTGGCCTCACAAACTTTGTTTCATGAGCTGAGAAGTAGCACCTGCAGCATTATATGTACTGGAGGAAAGCTGAAACGTGGCAACAATGTGTCTCCATCGTAGCAAGCCGCGTGGTGAAGCAAGCCGCGTGGTGAAGACTTCGTGACTAACTGGCATCCTCTGATGTCAGCACAGAGCACAACTAATGCTGACATTAGTATGCATAGCAGCGGGGAGGTGATGTCAATGTGGGAACATTGCGGAGGATCGTTTTTCTCTTAGCAGAGCCTTCCCAGACCCTTGGACTGCCAGGGCAGATCTGGATACGTTTACCTATTAAAGTACTGAGTGTGTTTGTGCCACAGCTGTCTATTTATGCGTGACTCATATCTTTGTTCTGGGAGAAAATGGCAGAACAAGCTTTTAATTCGATTGAACACTGGTTGTTTTTGTATTGGACTAAATTAGAGATAAGGGGAACAGAACTGTGCTCCAAATCATTTCTCTCACATGAAAACTAAATCTGCGAAAAATCATTAAGACATAAATTACTAAAGAAATGACCTTGTATGTAATTTTTTTCCCCCATTACATAATTTCATAAATATGTGCAATATTGCAAGAGGAGAATGTGGAGACTGTGCTAAAAACTGTACAGCACTAACCCTTATACACCATCGGCCTCGAATCTAATGAACTCTATGATGAGTCACTTTAATAGCATCATTTATTCAATTCAGTAATTAACATTGATCCTGAACCAACAACAATAAGCTAATGCATACAAGAGAATTATTACTATGTAATTGGTAACTGTTATTATTTATATTACTGGTCATTTTCACACTTATAAGATCTGCATTTATGGAAATGCTAATAAATCGATCATAACTGTGCTGTCTCATATTGTGTGCTAACATCATAGCACACAATTAAATTGAGTAACCGAATTCAGAGTATGACAACTAGCATTAGCCAAGTTCAATAGGATGCTAGTTCATTATTAAGCACAAATAGCTTAATGTTTCTAGGTTTGTACTTTAATAGTAAGCCAGGTAACACTGAACATCTTTTACAGTATATTTCACCAGAAATGTGGTAGGAAACTAGTTATTGTTAGGAACATTATCAATTTCTGTTCACTGGCCAAGTTTGTAAGTAAGTATACAAAATTACAACCTGTAGCCAAGTTTGCCAACCAGGTACTGTAGCTGATGTAGCTTAAAAGCATATATTGCAAAATAATAAATAGTTTGTAAGAAATTAATCCACTCAATAAATGGTTATATAAACATATCGGTACAAATCCTTGACCTGTGATTCATCTGCATGTTAAATGTTAGGCTAGTGTCAGTCCCATGTAGTATTGCCCAGAATAGCCTAAGCATTGGAGTGGCGTCCAATACCAACCCCACACATTTTCCGAGACTAACTGGATAGACAGTGCCAGAAACTGCAGGTGAAACTCAAAACCTGATCTCTGAAAAGCTGATCTCCATACAACAAATAGCACATATGTCTATCTCTTAGCCTGTTGGTCAGGGGTGGCTCAGGCATTAGACTACAGTTCAGAGGGTTCTGAGTTCAAATCCCAGCACCATCCAGTTGCAACTGTTGGTCTCTTGATCAAGGCCCTTAACTATCAATTGCTCCAATGTCAAAAAAAAGAAATCTTCCTGTGGATAAGGGTACCTGTCAAATGTTTTATATAATTACAGGTCACATGGCTGTTTTACTGATAGTCTTGATGTGCAATGTGTTCGTTACTGTATGTACCGCATGGAACCTGAGTTTGGTCTGATCTAAGATTGCCCTACTGTAGACTCTTTAAATACCAAACTGACACTAAAAAATTTAAATTGAAGAAAACCAAAGCCAAGCACATCCCAGTCCAAGACACACAGTAGTTGTTTAGTGTGCTGGTGCTTGACTTAATCCCCCTCTGCACAACTCTTTAAAGTCTGCCACTAGTACCTGTAACATTGGGTACATTTTGGTTTATCTGTTTTTACTCATGAATTTATGATTCAATCTTTATTATGCAAGTTTCATCTTTGAAGTAATTGAAAAACAATGCACACAAAGAAAGAAAACTCATCATCACCAAGGGCCCTATTCGACTATCTGAGTCATAAGTGCCACTGAAATAATCTCAATTAAATTGGACATCAAGTGCTAGATGTACGACAGATGAGGTAATGCACCTGCTGTACGTTTCTTCAAAGTTTCTGTTGAATTTTAACGTGACCTATTCTTTTAGAAGCAAAGTCTACCGGTTTAAAATTTTAAGCTCGTACAGACCAGGGATTTTAATACACACCAGAGTTGTCTGGGAATAGGACAGTGATTTATTAAAAAGGTTTGACCGGTCCTGTAGGGAGGGCAACTCTTTGCAGATATTCAAAGAAGTACTGACTAAAAGGTAATGTTAATCTCTAGTCTGCAGAAGACATGATAGTTATTATTTAGTAGGTTGACAGCCTGACTACAGTAGTTCTGGTTCTCACCCACCTACCTCATTCAGATTCATCGCACTCAAGGTCATTTAATCGAGGCTCTCGTTAATATACTGATTTAATCAGAACACAATACTACTTAAGACAAAATCAATCTAAAATCCAAAATAAGGATAAAATAACATAAAACAGATCAGATCAAATGTAATGTAACATCTTGGGACACAGCATGGCTAAATTATATGGTCATGCTTGTGTATTTTCTATACAGTATTAGAAAGGGGATCACCTTTACACACAAGTATATGCAGACCACTATGCAGTGTATACTGTATATACAGTACAGTTTGTATGATTGTATGTGCTGAGTGTATATGTGTGAGAGAGAGAGAGAGAGAGAGAGAGAGAGAGAGAGAGAGAGAGAGAAAGAGAGAATTTAAGTTTAAAGATTTTTCAAACTAGGTCTTATAAATCAACAGAATAGTAATCCACACAGATGGTATATAGGATTGAAGAGTTTGCCCCAGTAATGGCATTATGGTATTTAGTGTGCCCTGGGCTGTCATTTCCCTATTTATGCTGAATACTTGTTCAAATGCATTCAGTAGAGTTTAAAATAAAGGCAGATGAGCTGTTTCAACATTACTCATTGTTTCCCCTGACATTTTTGACATGTCTGAATGATCCGTTGTTGCATTTAAACAGCATAAGAAATAACTGAGAGTCTCTACTGAGCTCTCCTGTTTGAAAGTGTCTACTTGCTGTGAAAGAGTAAAACTCCCTCAAGGACTTAAAAGTTGGTTGAAGAAAGGTTGAGAGAAAAAGAGAGAAGGGCCAAGTTCGGCTGCATTGAATCAAGTGATGAATGTATTTTTATTCAATACCTTTTGAAAAGGCAGCACTCAAAATGTAGGAATGCTTCTTTATTTCAATAAATCAATTACAAAAAACAAGCTGTTCTAAAAGCTAATGCAGGTAAATAATAATTATTATTTCTTTAAAATAATAGCATTCTATTGCCATTACCAATGGACACGGTTTTCCAAAAATTTAAATGTCATTGTATTTTAAACCTTGAAAAAATAAGGTTTGTAAAAATAAAAAAATAATGTAAGTAATTATAGGGATATAAATATAACGTTCAAATACAGGCAGCAGAGTGGCTTAGTGGTTAGCACTGTCGCCTTGCACCTCCAGGGTCTGGGTTCGATTCCTGCCGGTGTGCGAGGAGTTTGCATCTTCTCCCCATGCTAGGTGGGTTATCTCCAGGTACTCCTGTTTTAAAATTGCCTATAGTGTGTGAATGGGTGTGTGTGATTGGCACCCCTTCCGGGGTGTACCCCGCCTCGTGTTCGAAGTCTCCCAAGATAGGCTCCATGCCCCTTGTGACCCTATATACAGGATAAAGCGATATAGATGGTGAGTGAGTGAGTGTTTAAGTACTTCCATCTCTGTACCAGTAAATCTGATCAAGTAAAAAATTCATCTACAATTGCTGATTTGTCTGGGTGACAAGGCAGTCAATTATTAGCCAATCAGATCACTGCAAATATTTCTCAGGGTTAGCACTGAGCTACTGTATAGCCACAAAATGTTGTCCATCTATTGTCATTTTGGCTTATTTCTACTTTTTTGCAAAAGTTGGCCACTAGAGTACAACTGATGATATGACCTTGTGAATTACCACTTTTTGGCATTATTTTCTCCAGTTTGAATAAGGTGAGATTAACTTTTGTTTGCTTTTACACATTTCTGGAGCGTTCACTATGTGCAGAGTAAAAATTTAATTTATTCACGACATAAAAGCGTAACATAAGGAAATTAGCCACAGAGAAACAGCGTCTGTAGTACGATTCTATAACTTTTTCAGAATATTCTTCCCATCCCTGTGTGGTGTACAGAAAACAGAAAACTACTTTCTCCCAGGATGATTATCTCATATGTCATTAATCAGAATGTGCTTGCAGTTTAGTGGGCAATTGATAGCCAAGCTAGTGCCTCCTACAAGTCTCCTACGAATACTGACCCAGCTCTTTTTTGGGTCAAACTGCTAACAGAAGACATAGCCAATTATGAATGCATGTCAAAATAAGAAGTAGCTAAAGTAAAAGGTAGGCTGGAAAAACTTGATTGTGGGCTGATAATTGCAGCTATCCTCTGGCTAGTCGGTATGATTAATAAATGTTGTAAAAGAGTAGTGGGTGGGCATTGACTACTCAGGGCAGAGCGACTAATACAGACTTTTTGACCTGAGATGAATAATATCAGACATGGTGTTCCCAACTGTCACTGCTTTTGCTCTCCATACAGAAAGAGGAAAAGGAGGAGGCTGATGTACAGACATATAAAGGATGCATATTAACACACTTTCACTGCATATTGCTTTTCCCGGTGCAGAGCTATCAATTTCCTTCTAGATGGGTCAATGTTGTCATTCTTTTATAACATCAAGAAGAACTCTCATGCATTTTTAGTGCCTGATTTCATGCTCTGGGTTTTACCCAAGTCAATACTAGCTGAAGTGTGTATAGATGAAAGCAGAGAGGAAGAAAGAAAAAAAACTCTCATGCTTGATAAAAATCTTTCATTGCACACAGTTTATATAGTATGTCAAACTGATGCCTTATAGTGGGGAAAAAAATATTATGTGTTCTCAAATGCTTAACTTTTTATTTCATCTCATAAAATTTGAAGCTCATGAAGAATCAAGTTTGGAGACTTCAAATGTCAGGTTTTGAAAAAGAAAATCCTGAGATGGTTTATATTGGATACTCATCCATGGTGTCTACATGAAAGCATGCAATATTTTGCCAAGATACTGATGCAAAAGTGAAAATCATTCCTTTCTATGTGCTGTGGCAATGGAGAAGCCTTATTAGTGCTGAGCAGCTATATTGGTCTTTTTATACATGTTAAGGTATGTCATATATCATGTCAACTTCTCCCCATAGTATGCCTGGGGATAGGGGAGTCTATCTTTTTTAATAGTAGTATAATCTAAAGCCTCTAACACAGCACTTATAATCAGCATAGGACTTAAATTCTTGGTATTTTTCTCTGAAAGCACTACCAATTATTTTCTCAGAGACGTATTCTTTTTATATAATTTCCCACATTAACAAATTATCGGAGTCTTAATCTCAAGCCTTAATGGTAGCCAACCCCTCCTGTGGGTTAAAATGTCCAGTGTCTTCCTCTTGAAGAACGTACTTGCCTATTCTTAGCACTCAGCCCTCTTCTGATTAGGCCTGCTATTTTTGCAGCACCAAATCTGCACACAGTCTGCTTAGATGAGCCTACAAATCCACATCATCCTGTCCTGCTAACTGGCTAACCCCTGTGCCTTGGCTAGACAGTGACAATAATGGGTTTGATCAAGTGTGTATGTGTGTGCATGTGCAAGTAAGGATTCAAGCATGTAACTGCATTCCTTCTTCACATATTCCTTCTTCACTGCTAATAATGTCTCAAGTCCCTGGTCTACATTTTTGTATTTTTGCAATTCATTCTGCATGCCTTGTTATTTGGAATTCAGACCCACACATCTGTGAGAGAGTCTCATGGTCATCAAGTCGAGGAATGTGTCATGTTCCCTTACCTGCACCAAAGTTGTAATAACTTGTTTTACCAAGGGAATTAATTAGATGAGTGCTAAAGCTCTGGCATTATAATGAGCAATTCCACCATGACAAAGGACACTGTAAGAAAACAGGCCACAAGGAACCTGTAAGCCAATGTGGAGGAGAGGAAGCAAAGGAGTAAGTAAGGGAGGGATGTGTAGGGAGTTCATCTGCTTAGTGTGCAGAGCCTGGTACTATCAGCTTTCCCAATTAAGTGAATCGCAGCCTTGGTGAAAAATATTTGTTTTCACATGAGTTTTTTAGCTGACGTAGCTGCTACAGCTGAATAAAATATGTGTGTACAGAATATATAGAATGACTAGCAAGAAAACAGATTGAAACTAAGACATAGCCTCACACGCCAGGAATTGTTTTCTCAGAGACATATTCTTTTTGTTCACCTGAACATGCAAACAATTATTACAAGACAATCATGTTGCAGCAGCACAATTTATAAAATCAAGCTTCAGACCAAATGCGGAATGGGAAAAATGTGACCTTAATGACTTTGACTGTAGAATGGGGCTGGGTATTAGATGGACTGGACTGTTTTTTTAAAACAGCTTTCTGAACCTCTTGGGAGTTTCACACATTTTACAGAGAATGATGTAAAGTAACAAATAAATAAATAACATGATACAGTGAGTGGCAGTGATTTTTGCCACCTTGATGATGAGAGAGGTGAACCCCAGACTGATTTGAGCTGACAGGAAGGCTACAGAAACTCTTGCAATTTTATTTATATGGTGCTTTTAACAATGCACATTGTCACAGTGCAGCTTTACAGAAATAAATAATTATTTAAAAAATATATTGAAATGTATGAAATGTATCTAATGTATACAAAATGTATCTAATGTATACAAAATTGTATAAATTAGAACTAAGCCATGGTAGCAAGGAAAAAACTCCCTGAGATGACAAGCCTTGAGAGTTACAGTAAACCTCGAGAGGTACCACACTCAAAAGAGAACCTTTCCCCATTTGGGTGATATAAAATAGTATGACCATGAATCAATAAGTTTGAAAGCTCAATTATATAACAGGAGAAGTGTTTACGTTAATATAAAGTATACGTTTGTGAATGACACATCAGGGTCTACTCCTATCAGCCTAAGACAAAAGTAAGAGGCAATATTGGCTACATGTTTTTTTCTAAACTGATCTGATAGAGGTTGGAATAAAGCCAGATGACATTTTTCCAATCTTCAACTGTCTAGTTTTGGTTGAGCATATGCCTAATGTAAAGAATTCGATAATTGCATAAATAAGCAGATGTATGGGTGCCCCTCATGAAGTGGACAGTATAGAATGGCTACCAAAAAAACAGATTTGAAACTAGGAATAATCACTTGACACACTTAGATGTGTTGGTTTAATCTGACTTTGCTTCTGACTGTGCAATCACATTACTTTTTCCTCACTAGTTTTTCAGTTATGGGATGCTAAGATTTAATAACTGTTCTTGCCCTTAATTCAAATGTTGCTAGTTTTTACCCAATTTTAACAGCTTCTATGAATTAGAATTCAGTGTATTGCATTTGTTCCCAAAAAAAAACCTTGCACAATTAACCTGTATTTCATTTGCACCCAAGCACTGCCAAGGGGAGTGTTCACCACTGAGGTTTGGTCTGCAAAACACCAAACCAACCGACTCAGTGTCTTTCACTGTAATCTTATGCATTTCCTCTGTGCTTCATAACTATGTGGATTTCCTTTTGCTTACTTTGCACCATTTGTATTGACTGTTTGTACCGTAAGTCTCTGAGGAAGCTTCCTTTTCAACATGCGGTTCCTACTAGCTTGGCACATGCTGAAGAATGAAAAGTGCACCACTGCCTAATGGGGAAGAAGAAGAGACGATTTGTGCGTGTCAGTCTAACTTATACTCCACTCATATGTTGAAATAAATAAATGGCTGCCATGCAAACTACAGAACAAGGCAAAAAGGTTCATATAAATGTTGCTATGGTGATTTGTCTAGATACTGTAGTGCTGTTCAGTTAAAGCTCAGGAAATGAAAAAGTGCACATCATTTTAGTTTACACGGGGTATAATATCCGGTGAAAAAAAAAATCATGCTTCATGTTTTCAGATCTCAAACAGTCTATGACTGAGACATTTTATTTCTGCAAATCTGCTTTGTGACAGTGTCTACTGTTAAAAGCTCTTAGCAAATAAAACCAAATTGAAGGAATACAGTTTGCACATTAACTAAAAAAACATGCCAGAAAAAGCTAAGGAAATGTGATGTTAAACAGAGGGCAGTATCCAGTTTACAACATAGACATAGCTTATTTATTTGTCTCTTCAAAAAGCATGAATTTTTGCTTTTCTGTCGACCATTAACATAGATATGTAACATTACACTGCATTAGTCCCTGACATTTTGTCAGCTAGAACACATCATTATTGCCATTTCTGTGCCTCTTCATGGTTGTTCTGTCTATAAAAATGCCAAGGTTTCCATTATGAGATACAGTATATGCACTGAGAAACAATTGAACTAGCAAACAACCATGGCTCATCCATCACTAAATATTTTTTTTGCAATGTCATTTTGAAGAAATAAACCAATTATTAAAACTAATAGAGATTTAATATCATGCTTTACTGTTTATGCTCAGTATTTTAAGAACCTATATCTCCTTTTTGTAAGTTTTGGTTCCAGTTTGGGTTTGCCACAACTGGAAACAAGTTAAAACATCTCACCCTTCAGTTTGTACAGTAGGTGTGAGCTGCTCAACAGGCTTATTCCAGAAGCAGGGTTTGTATCCTAGATAAGCCCTGCAGGATAAAGCTACATATTTTCCTAGCTAATCCTAGATCATTTTCATTAGTTTTACCGGTTACAGCTCATTTTCAAAAAAGTCAGTAATACGCAAGGATGGCAGTTACTGCCGGGAATCCTGTGTACCTGTAGTATTCTGCAACAGCAAAAAAAGAAAAAGCTCCCTCATTAATTGTTGCCGTGCTCTAGAGAGTAAGTCTGATTCAGGTCATGTAGGTCAGGTGTCAGAAAGATAGACAGGGAGAACGAGTAGGAGAGAAGGTTGCTACAAGGCTTCATATGTCACATGTGTCGACCTCTACCTTGGAGGTGATACTCAATTCTTTCCCTAGTTATGTGACATGAGTTCACAGCCCTGAGGGAGCTTCATAAATTAGATCTTGCCCGTGATTGTATTTCAATACCTGCCATTCCAGGGTGTCCGGTCTTATCTGGTGCTGCTAATGTATAGTCAGGAGGAACCTATTACAGCAGTCCTAAAAACAGGGCTGCTTGTTACCAAAATGGCAAATAGGTGGAAAGTGAATAAGTAATGATAAGAGTGTTTTGGTTAAATAACTCATAATTACTACACTAGCAAGGTCCCTCGGAATAATAGATAATAGAATAATGGAATAATTATTAAGAAATGGAAAAGATGATAAGGAACAGATTAGAGGTACAGTATGTGTGAAAATAGTAAAATACCCATTATGTGGCAAATTTAATTAAAGAAAAATGATATACTTCAAGTGAACCAGACAACTTTTAATTCCGTGGCCTTTCCTGATTTTTTTTTTTTCTCCACATTGTAAAACAATGCTGAAGGCATCTACAATATACAATAATCTCATTTGAACAGTTGATATTGTGATGTGTCTGCTACTTATGCTGTGTAAAGCCTTCATATCTAATCTGAAGTGCTGTTAATTGGTGACTTTTGAGGCTGATAACTCTAAATGAACTTGTCCTCTGCAGCAGAGGTACATTTTGGTCTTGCTTTCCTTAAAGCCAGTTTAATCGTGGTGCTTGATGAATTTTAAAATAAATAAACTGATTGTTATTGTTACTTAACTACCTAATGCCATATGTATTATTTCATAATTCTGAAAAAAGTACAGTATTGTTCTAGAAAGTAGAATCCAAACTTGTGTCCAAACTGTCACAACCCTGGCATATATAAAACGGTTTGACAGCAAAATTATTTAAAATCTTTCATAGCATATTTGTGCAAGGGTGTCACTGGGGGTGTGAAAATGCCCAAAAACTTCAATCTAAATAGTTTTGCTTATATCAGTGTAAATTGTAGATCTTTTTTCAAAATGCTATAATTCAAACAGTTAAATTAGTTCCTGTGGACAATTTAGTTTTTATATAATAGTGTTGGTGGAGTTTTAATAATGAAAAAATATAGCCAGCTCAGGCTTGGATTGCATTTTGTCTTCCTGTACTGAGTCATGGCAGCAATGGCAGAAAAATGGGCAGAAAAGTGTCAAGTTTTGTTGCATACAAAACCTTTTTAAATAAAAACTTTGATGTTATTTCTAAGAAGATATTTCTATATATTCCCTACTTTTATGAAGTATATTCTAATTATATAAGGCATCTACTAGTCTGTTAGGACATGTTTTAAGTCAAAATGAATGAAGCTTAATAAGAATTACAACATATCCAGACATGCTGCTTTGGTGAATGTAAGAAGGCAGGTTAGGACATGTCTGTGGCTGTGGGTGAGAAGAGCTGGCTCAATTTCCAACTAATTTGCTTCAACCAAATGAATTCCAGTTAAATAACACTAAAATTATTTAATGACAGACAGGCAGAATATCTCCTTTTTAGATGATGTTTTAAAGGTTTGTTCCTCTTTGGCTGCCAAAAACAGTGTATGGTGAACACTCTTTCTGTTGAAGATTTATAAATAATATAGTGCTTTTTTCTGGGCACTTTAGCTCAGCTAGCCTTCAATAACATAAATATATGAACACAGTTAGAGGAATCATGTGATGTTCTCTGGATCTGTAAATCACTGTAGATCTACAGCAATTCTACAAGCATTCATATATTCAAGCAAATCACAGAAGTACTGTAGCTCCTGTGTATTTTAATATATGTGAATATCCAAAAGTCCAGTATATTGAGTGTCCAAAGGGGGGAGGGGGACTTCTAGGGGTTGTGGGAGAGGAATGAGTCAGCCTCGCCGGTTTCATGATAGCATGATGATAGAAAATGGCTGATCCTGATGGTGAATAATTCTAATTTTGGAAAATCCTCAACAAAACAGAGTTCACAGTCCAATACAGGGGAAAACAGCTCTGAGACAAAATAGGATCCAGATTCCCCACGATTTAAAGGTACGGAGACAACACTGGTACATTTGACATGTGTGAGAATCATTTCCTAAGGCACGGTTATGGTTTTTGGGAAAGGGGACAAAGATTTAGTCAAGTGGATTAGTATGCTTTACATTGTTTATTTGGCATATAAGACTCACTTTGTCAGGTTTAAGAACAGATCCAACTTATGAACATGCTCCGGGAACGGAACTCATTCAAAAGTCGGGGACGACCTTCAGACAAACATTTAACGCAACTATAGTATCATGGTAAATCATGCTTCGTAATTAACCTTATTTCTTAATCAATTTGTTATTACCAGTTTGCATCTGGTTCTCCATTATCAATGTCATGGAGAAATATCAAGCAAGCTAGAGGATTTTTTTCAAAGCATGGGACAGGTGAATGCACTTGTACAGTAGAAGACAACTTCCTGAATTTTATATATATATATATATATACCAGTGCAATGAGCTAACTGACAGGCCAGAGAGGAATTCCACCCCTCTCAGACAGCAGGGCCAATTATGCTCTCACAGACTCCTGATTCTTGATTGCTAAAGAATTTTTGGTGTTTGATCTATCAATCTTGCCAAGAACCACTTCATGCCAAACCATGAAGACTTATATATATTTATACAAAAGTGACAGATTTAAAACTATAAAAAGGATCTATGGAGGAATTGTGAATTTTACCAAACAGACCTACTGTATATTTGGCATTCATGCCCTTCTGTCGACCAGGTTCATGAAACACCTTTAGAACAGTCTCTGGGAATAAACTGTATGCTGAGCACTTATTGGCTGTCTAATTTTAGAACATAATATTTTTGCTGTCACATATTCATTAACTTCAAATTTGTCTACGAAGCAATTTCCAAACGTCAGCTTTCACATCAAAAGTCTTTCGGGTCATGAAAAACATGACAGTCTTGAGTGTGTATTTTTTGACAGGTGCCACACAAGCCTTTAACATAGCTTACATTGTACACATTCAAATACATCAAAACACACACACACACACACACACATTGCATATGCAGCTTTCAGAGTTTTTACCGATCAAGAGAGTGTAATGGACATGAGGAAGATTGCAAAAGAGCGAGAGAGATTTAAATAATAATCCCAGAGTGTCAGTGCTATCATATTCTTTTTTTGGTTTCTGATTTGGAAACTTTTTACTTATTTCTGTCTCGTCCTAGTCGTTGCTTTTGTTTATTGAGAATTTTCTGTTGACATTGGTTGGTTCTAGACAAAATGCACAAAAACAGGCACATGCACACAAGCACACAGCAAATCTGCAATATATTAAATAATACATTTCCATATATAGGAAACTAGGGCTTATAATTATTAATATAATATATAAATGGACCATGTATGGAGATATA
>JAQMYJ010000008.1:14252876-14271718 GCA_030014305.1 Clarias laeviceps | reverse complement strand
TATATATATAAAACACTTAATCATTTAATACTGTATATTGACAGTTAAAATATAGAGAAATATAATATATTTTCTTTGCGTAAGGGAGAGTTACTCAATTTTATTTATACCTTTGTCAATTTACATTTAATTCTCTCCATCGTTTTTTTTTTTTTTTTACACCTTGTTGACCTCAAGTGGTTCAGTCTCTGACACACTCATTGGAATTTTGCGAGGTCAATTCCCAGGACTGCTGGAGAACTGCTAAAGGGCCTCTGAGCTGTTTTGCGTGTACCCTCTGTCAGTTGTAAATCATTTTGAATAAATGCAGCTGGCAAATGAATAAATGTAAAAAACCAAGGCAGGGTTTGTACAATCTGTTTGTGTGTGTGTGTGTGTGTGTGTGTGTGTGTGCGCGCGCATGTGTAGGAGTACACGTACACAGCCATGACAGGACATGGATACTGTATCAGACTGCAAGAGTCTAGCTGCTAAATCATCATCCATATTTATCGGAGAAAAGTTGCCTCAGCTCTTTTGGAAACATTAGCATCGTAGCATAGATTCGATTACATTTCGATGTGATCCAAGCCTGGCCCTTTAAAAATAGACAAAGTCAGCAATGTACTACATTCCTAGCCATATAATATGAATATAGAAACTGAATATGAGCCAACGGTAAGTAACGCCCCAGAAGCTGAAAGAGCTCTTCAAGTTCTCTTGGAGTATCATAAGCCGGTTGAAAAAAAACACATTCATGTCTGCGTATATGCCAGATCACACACACAAATTCCATTCAAGGATTCAGCAGACGTGGCCCTCTGTATGTGTTCCAAATATTGCCTAGAGGCAAGAATGCATCGGCATGATACGCATGCAAGAGAGTAAATAGCAATCAGAAAGCGAGAGGGGAAAGAGTATTGATTGAGTCCCAACTATGCAACAAAAAACAACTTCTGAAGAGAGAGCATATGTGAAAATCCTGTTATCATGCTCTCATAGAACTGTAGCTGTTGACAGGTCGACCTAACGGTTAGACACAGGGCGCGATTTAAGCTGACATCTCTGTTGGAGCTGCAGATAAGCTTATCTGTGTTTGCATAGCCATGTAGCTACAGTATGATGTCATGCCATTCTCAGACATTGCTCAAGGCCATTAACTATAAATGGAGTTTAACTGCAGATTAACTTTTTTTTTTATCAGTTTATTTTTTTGTTTTTTCATCAAAAATCGATCAGCTTGAAATCACTGTCTACAATTACACTTTGCTTAAGACAAAAAACTTTAAGCATAAGACTCTCTCTGCCTAGTAGTTATGCTGTAAAGATCGACAATAATATATAAAGCAAATACTGTACATGTGGGATTAAAGCAGATATTTAACATTTATCTGAGATCAACAACTTAACTTTTTTTATGTTGTTCGAATATATAAAATATGAAATATTATATATGTTATATATGACTTATAAAATATATAAGAACATTCTGTTTGCTTACAGTTAGCTTCTTATTTTCAAACACAGATGTTTCACAGATGTTAATTTATACCAATAGTAATTGTGGAATATATTTTAGATTGGATACTAACAATCAACAAAATAAAAATCTCATATAATTAATAGAATTAGAATTGCCTAAATATGTATACGGGTTTTTCATTTTCTCTTGATTAACCTTATAGCGTTATAAAAATGATCATTAGCACTGTTGTATGGTGCTCCATTGTCACGTTAGCCATTGTCAACACCCATCTTGCAAACACAGGGGGCATCGCTGAGAGACTGAAGAGCTATAAGGAGTAAATCAAGACAGAAAATCTGTAGTGGAGCCTCTAAAGCATTTGGACGCCAACTCTGACTTCCTTCTAGAAACTCCTGCAGCCAAACTGGTGCCAAACATATTGCTCTGCTTTCTTTTGCACTACACTGCTGATGTCAGGGGGTGTGGTCTGATCACTGGGCATCCCAAGATCACCATAGACTTTGCGAGGCCTGGGCAATAAAACAATCTCGAAATGGCGTTATGATAACATTTATGTCGATAACATGGATATGCTTCGTGCACTTTTACTTGATATGGAAAGATCTATTAATCTAACACACAGCAGGAATAAATTAATGAAATCAGCCAATCATGCTGCAGCTTTTGGCTTGAGCTACAAAACTAGGAAATTAGGGAAAATTAGTAGAACCAGGAAAAGGTTTCCACAGTTCTCCAAAGCTGAGGAAATGATTCACAAAAATGTAACAACAATTTTATGGAAGTAACTTGGGTATTTTAAAAGTGACAGAGCACAGGTTAAGTCATCAGTCAATGCTAAGCATGAAAGGAAATATTACAAATCTTTTTCATAATCTGAAGAAATTTAATCCAGTGAACACACCAAAATTATGAAAATGCAGGATCATGTTAGCCCATTCACAATTTTTTTTTTTTTTGCAGCGCAAGCAGATAGAGGCGTAGTGCTATTTGTTTAAGTATCAGAGTCCACCTATGACGCAGGCATACACTATGTGTACACGCACACGTCCAAGCTGTGGCTCTTAGCCAGATATCAGAGGGTGGCTGTTATAGCCATATATAACATCTCATATTCCTTTGATTGAGTGAGAAAGTTATTGAAGGTCCTGTAACACTAACACTATTTTTATTGCTGTTCCTGGGCCACGCTGTACCCATGAAGTGACTGCTTGTAGCCATTACCTTCCAAAGGTTTTATTATAGTTGTTTAGCTAATGTTCCTTGATTTTAAGTCTTATACATATTTAGCTGTTCCATAAAAGTGTGTTTTGGTCTCTAGGGTTGCCAATCCTTCTGTAAAAATACAGAATTGTCCAGTATTTTTAAAAAACAAACAGCTCTGTTCTGTACTGAACCGATACGGGACACATGACACAGTGCAGTATCTTGCTGTGGGGAGGCACTGAGTCAAGGGGAAAAATAAAGGATGATCGTTTGACTGATCGTATGATGATAACATTTGACTGATGGCAGGGGACAGACTAGGAAGGTTTCTCACTCAGTACTAAGTACGAGATGGAAATTGGACATGGGGAGCAGGGAAAAAAAGTAAATATACACTGTGAATATATAATTTACTGTACAGTTTTACAGGCATATATCATTCTTCTGTTCTGTGTGAAATCATTAACAGTGATTTATAACCAGTTTACACACCCCTAAGGGGAAATGGTTTAGTCTTGACTGTTAATTGGGAGTGTGTAATGTCCTGATGCTGGTGGAATAATAATTTTAAAAAATTAGGGTCACATTTTAGAACGAGGGAAAGAAAAGTGTGTGTGTGGGGGAGGGGGGGGGGGGAATAAAGATCATAAAGATAAAGGGCAGAATTAGTCAGATTACACTGAAATAACTGACAGGTACACTGTGAGTATTTTAGTACCAAACTTAATATAAACCAACTAAGTAGCAAATAATATTAACTATTTCATTTATAATAATAATAATAATAATAATAATAATAATTCATGCTAAACTCATAAAAAAATTTTTAAGGTCAAATAGTTTGTACAGATATACTATAAAATGAGAAAATAATATACAAGGGTGGTGTTCAACTCAAATTTCTTGTGGAAGAGGAGACAAACCAAGTCAATGGTCCCCCCGTCCCTTATTTCTGTTCCACAGAGTTGGCAACCCTATTTGTCTCTGTCTGCCTTTTCATTTCTATTAGTTAACATTAGCTAGTAACACTGTTGCTGAGACACCAGCAATGTTTAAGGAGGAACATTTTCCTGCAACTTTCTCAATGCATGAGTTGATGTTGTGAATCAATCAACACACCTTAAATATTAATATGAGAACACAGACCATTTCATTTATTTAATTTTCCTGACATATGCTTTATGATGATTTAATTTTTAAGTGATTACATTATTTTTTGAATTTCAAATTATATGATTATGTGAGTAGTCACCTGGGGAAGAAATTGGCAAAGCTCCGTTCCATTTGAACATTTTACACTTAAACATGTAGGATGGTTACTGCACTGACAAAGAAATTTGTAATCGTCGGGACAGCTTTTAGGTTCTTTTATATTATTATAAGTTACAAGCTTGTATTGTTTTGTTATGGCAGATAAAGCATGCTTGCACAGTTAAAAGTTTATTATTTTTTTGTTAATAAACTTTATGCTTAAACCTTAACTAATGAGCCCCATTTCTTTGGGCTTTAGTCATTACCAAGTTACTCTTCAAGCTGGCGGCATTATTAAATTTTCATATCACCCAGCCATAGACTTTCATTTTTCTAGTGCTACTTTTTAAGCCATGCAACTTAACCACAGACATATCTCTGGTGCATACTCCATTGTCTTATGAGACTGAAATATGTTAATGACGATGATCCTCTTACTTGGTGGAAACTGTACTGTTTCAGTTCGCCATCTGTCAGTTTTTTAACTTACCAGGAAACCAAAGTGCAGGTCTTGAGTGAATTTTCCAGTTCCTGCTTTCTGCCTAACAGAGCCATTATTATTTTTCTTTCCTTATTCAATCTAAAGAAGAAGCCAACTATTACAGCACCCAAAATACTTATTGCCATTGTTTTATACACAGTGTCTGATTCATACAAAACATGTCTAACTCAGAAATAGTTTAATGAAATTTTACTGCATTCAGTAATGGTTAGTCTACATCATTAAGACATTACGTACATGCATTGATGGAAAACAATGAACAGAGATCATCGCTGCTTTGTTATTGCATCTACTATGTCTGTGCTTCATTAAAAAAGATTTATTTCCATTTATCCTGACAACGAAGCACATTTGTCTCACGTGCACAGCTGAGAGAACACACATCTCAGTATTCACACAAGTGAACAGCACAGATGTTGAAAAGAGGTTTCCATGGAAACATTTAAGCAGTAACTTAAGATAAATGAATGAATAAATGAATGGAAGAATAAAAGAAGCGCCTACATTAAAAAAAAGAGAGAGAGAGAGAAAAACAACTCCCACATGCGATTTGGCTGTTGGAGTCACTTAAAAAGCCTTAAAGAGTTGAGCTGAATCGTTCACAAACGGCATGTAACTAGTATGCAGACAAATGCATGCACAGGCTTTCAGGATTTATTATTTAAAAGCAAGATATGAAGGGCATTCAAGTCAAAACAGGACTTTTGATTGTGCAGAATAACCGAACTCAGTTATGAGAGTAAATACCCCTTTATTTATCTACATAATCCTTTGCTACACCAATGCACTAATCCCAGCATTTCACTAGTACTTGGATACCATCAAGGTAGAAAGTTTTCTCAGTATACCGGAGTCATGATAGACTGCCTGCCTTACATCTGATATGCTGGCCTCCAAGAAACTCCTTTAATGGCTCAAACATGTTGAAATCACTTGGAGCGAGGTCAGGACTGTACGGGGCATGTGGTAAGAACTTCTAGCTGAATTCCTGTAATGTACAAGTGGTGTTCATGAATGATTGTGTGTATAGTTCCCACTGACAGATGTGCCTCTTACATAATTTTTCAACAAATTATCTGTCAATTTTCAAGGATCGGACGTTCCACTCGCTGAATGTTCATATGAACTACTTGTGATTATAAACAGCTGAGTGTAACTAATTAGTAATCAGGTAAATATGAGCATTGATAAGTGCTTAAATGGAGGTCGTGTGCTGAGTATCATGGGAGATGTACTCAGCCAGTTTGGAAGCTTTTGGACGTCTGCGTATAACTTTCAAGAAAAATGTGCTCATTATTAATCAATGAGCCATTAATTATTATGGCATCGTTTTGTGATCTATACCTAATAAACTGACAATACTCCAAAGTTGCTATTTTATTAGGCACTCGATAGCTGTATTGAAACCATTCCTGAAAGTGCCATCGCAGTGGATGTTTTACTATTAAGGAAGAATCAAATGTTTGTTTTGAAGGCAGTTCCACTGCCAGCCTGCTGCTGAAATATGAAGGCATTACTTTACTGGCATGTGTATCATAAATACTGCCCTTTAATATGACTTGCAGCTCTCTGCAGGGACGCCATCCTTTTAAATCTGTGTGAAAACAATATACACAGTAGTTAGACAGTAAAGAGGATATATAGTGATGCTGTAAATTCTTGCTATTGTGGTTATTGGACTTTCTCGTCAGTTGAAGTGTACAAACGGGATCTGGTGAGGCTACATTATCCCTACACATTTAAGCACACTATAACTATAAGCACTGACCTCAATATAAAGTCTCAAAGTAATAGAGTAAAAGAAAACTATATAATAACATAAAAAAATATCCCAATATAATCCCAATATACAAATATTCTCTGAAATGTCTGGAAAACAGAGGACACTTTATAACACAAAAAATAACAAATATATGGCTGCCCTCATAGCAGTAAACAGTACACCCAGTACTCGTGGGCGCTATGGTGTATATGACCTGTGGTCTACAAAAGTGTATCAATTACAGAAGAATGTATTGAACTGTGTTCTTCCTCCAAACACACTGAAAAATTTATAAATAAATAAATATATTAAACAAACAAAAAAAACATTTCCTTGGTGGACACAATGAAAATATAATTTGTAATATGCCTTTAGTATTTAAAAGAAAAATACAAAGCTTCATTCGGCTCTAAGTAAATTACAAAATAAAATAAAAAAGCATTAGCAAAAATATCTATGAAAACTTAAAATTCATGCAGCATTTACTGTAAATTGATACTTACTGTATATGAACCTTATTTCCCTGTGTCATGTAAAAGAAAAAAAGACTATTGCTTGGTGTAAAATTAAACAATTTTGAGCTTTTAATAATAAGTTTATATCCTTATATTTCATAGAGGCCCATTCAGCATAACAGTGTCTCTGCGCACAAAGCAAGGCCATTGAATACATAGTTTGCCAAGGTTGGTGTGGAAGAACTCAAGCAGCCTACACACAGCCCTGACCTCAACCCCACTGAACACCTCTGGGATGAACACCGGCTTTGCACTAGACCATTTTGTCAGACAACAGTGCCCTACCTCAGTAATTGTCTTGTGGCTGAATGAGCACAAATCACCACGGTCACACTCCAGATTCTGGTGGAAAGCCTTTTCAAAAGGTGTGGACTGTGTTACAAGATCATGTTACAAAATTTAGGGACTAACACCATAGTAATTCCTGTTGGTTTAGAGAGGGGTGTCCAGTGGTCAGACACCCAAAGAGATTTGGCCTTGTAGTGCATCTATAAATTAATATAAAATTTGACAAGAATTTCTTTAAAGGTCCCATATTTGACTATTACTTTAGCAAGTTAACAAAAGTCTCATGGGTTCCTCAAAGTGTGACTGTTAATGTTCTAGCTGAAATATCCCTCATTTTTTTCATACCTCAAACTTCTTTTATATCACTCCTCCTCTAAATGCACTGGTTCAGTGTTGATGTAAATGAGCTACTGCACCAGAGAAGTGTAGAGCTCAGCAGCAAGCAGGGGGAATGTATCTTCTTATACTGTACGAGGTGACAAAAACCAGGAATGAAGGAAAAAAGGAAAAAGTGCAAAACAGGGAATGTATTGCACTTTTTCCTGTTTTTTTTTATTTTTTAGATTTGTTCACACCCTGTTGACCCAGCTAAATGTATAAAAATCACTAAAAAGTGCATTTTTAGTTTGCACAACAGGTTGTCACTGGCAAATTGGTGTGGTGTAAGATTGTGTTTTTAAAACATAGTTTTTAGTTAATCCTATTTAACCTTTCATGTTTTATTCCTTACATAGCATCATAGCATTCCTAAGACTGGGCCTCTTCACAGCTTAAAACCAAAGTCACAAAAAAAAAAAAATCCAATATTTTCTTTTTGCACATCCTGTGTTCTCTGCTCAGGACCTGCATTCACACTCAGAACTATACTTTCGCATGAAACTGTATTCATTTAGAGAAATCTGTGTTTTGTTCTCACAATGTCTTGGCTTAATGTTTCATTTCATATTAGTTAAAGACAATAAATGTGTCCTATAGTGCCTATTAGGTTTGTTTGTATAATACATGGGAAGTTATGAAGCCCTTGGCTATTTAGCAGAGTTTTTATTAATTTATTTATTTATTTTAATAAACTGTTGGGTAAGGTTGTGTTTCACCTCGAAAGATGTGTGGTGGTATACGGAGAAGACAAATAGTTCTAGAGCTAGTATCTTTTAACTTGGAATTTATACTCATAATGGTTTCTTGTTAAAATATTTATTTTTGTAGTTATTTATAGATGACTTATTTTATATTCACAATGAAAATGTTTTAATAGCATATATATTTAATTTCTTAGGGCCCAAGCACTTTGAAATCAGCCCTATGTCATCATAATGTGTGAAGGGCCTTATTGTTTTCCTAAGGATAATTTTTTTCCCCAACTTTTTGGGCTTTTCATGCACAAAACCTCATTAAAATTGACAGATTTTGGAAGGTTGGAATCTGCTGCCATTAGGATGCCTCATAGTCTCACATGAGATCTTGTTGCATAGCTCTTACACACTTGCATGTACTGTATACATGCGAAACCTGGTACACATTTGAGCTGAACAAATTTCTCATTGCATGGGCTCAACTCAACATGTCAGTTATTTTGTGTCGTTTGCCAAAACGCACTTGATGGATTTTTGATATATTCCTACTAGGGAATTTAGAAATTGAGGATGCAAAATTGCAGTGGGATTTTTGATATCTCAAACAGGTCAGCCATGACGATGCCTTAAACATATGCCGAAAAGTGGTTAATAACTTTCTGTGGGACATCATATTGAGTGACATCACGTTCAGTGACATCACATTGAGGGACATCACATAGTGTGATGCTTTTTTTTCCAGCATCTGGGGCTTTTTGGTGGTCTAAACTTAAAATTCCGCCTTTTCTAAAATTATGTCATAATAGTGTTGGGATATCCCCTTAAATGCATGTGCCCAATGCATATAATACCCTTCATTCTGTTTGTGGGACTATACAATTATAGACTATAATGTGTGAACATCTGTGTGTGTGTGTGTGTGTGTGTGTGTGTGTGTGTATATATTGTAGCGCGGACTGGGTATTCCGCTGTGGCGACCCCTTGTCGGGAGCAGCCGAAAGACCAACAACAACATACTAGAGGTTACCCGAAACTCCGCCTGCGTTCGGATCAGGCGCATGGTTCCACTACCTTTGAATGGAGTGTGCAGTCAAGTCGCTGCTGCTCCTCACAAAGTTATAATGTTTTGGGAGATATATTATTACATCAAGGTGTGACATAAAAAGGTGATCATGATGCTGTCTACTGTTACATACATTCACATTGCCTACTGTTACATGGGTACTAGCCGCCCACTACCCGGCCATCCAAACACCGGCCACCGGCAGTATTTTTATCTATAAAGTATATTATACAACAGTTAGTTAAAACCAAGTAAATTGATTGGACATTCTGTGAGTGCTGATATAATGTATGACAAATATTACTTTTGGAACTTTTAACTATATGTATCACTTCACATCAGAGGTGTTCTAATAATCGGTAACCCCTAAACAAGGGTACTATTTGGTGTGTGAATCAAGGGGATTGTACCTCCCTAAGGGGAAATAGAAATTAAATCTTGCAAGTTTCTCAGGACTGTCCACCACCTCCATGGTTTATATAATAGGTGGCCTATCTTATCCAAGGTCTATTCCCACCTTGATTCCGGTGTTCACAGTGATACTGTTCAAACAGTCCTAATCAGGACAAAGCAGTTACTGAAGATGAATGACCAGTGAGGATGTTTCCAATAAATGGCATTTTCCTGAATGATGTTAATGGAGTGCCATCATCTCGATTGTGTCAGACCGTGACAGCACACAAGGTAGTAGTGGAAGATTTTTGATGTTGCGATATTTGATGAATGTCAAATTACACAAATGGGAATAAGGAAGAAAATAAAAACAAGAATAGAGCATCTACATAAATACTCATTTCAGTAATAAGCACCTGATTGACATTGACTTAGCATGCCTTTTCACATCTATTAGTCACCCGTCAGATCAAATCCTAGACAAACACAATCACAATATATAGATATATATATATCGTTATTCTGCAGGGACATGCACATACGCAAACTGTCCTAATATAGTCATGGTTCCACCTGTTACTTCACACTCACAGGCGGATGGCCACCCAAGAATCTCACAGCTGGTTTAAAGGAAATGGGTGCATTTCCTCCACCTTCAGCAGAAGTGTGTGTGAGTGTGTGTTTGTGTGGGGGTGAAGTAGTGACACATATCTGTCTTTATGGTCACACCTACTGATTTCCTCTCACCGTTACCGAACAAGGGCTGACTTGCATGTCAGGATTAACTCGGGTAAGAGGTGAGAAATTCTGAATTCTGAGTTGTATAGACATACCACTGTATTAAAGAACCACACAATGAGAATTAGAGAGAGAGAGAGAGAGAGAGAGAGAGATGTCCAATGTCCAGCCAGTCCGAAGATCTTTGATTGGGGATGTCAAGATAACTGAGTGACTGCCTCGAGGATAATCAGTGTTTACTTGGTGCTGGTGTGTGTGTGTGTGTGTGTGTGTGTGTGTGTGTGTGTATGTGCACGGATGAGCACGAGTTTGTTAGCAGAAGGACATGACAGGCTGAGAAAGGCCATGTTGGCTTAGTGTGAATTGAAATCTGTTCAAATATATCAAAGACTGCAGTAATACCCAGCATGGAGGCACAGAGGGAAAGGGATGTTCATGTGTGTGTGTGTGTGTGTGTGTGTGTGTGTGTGTGTGTGTTGGCATCTCAGATAAGCGGACAAGCTCAGAGATATTGAGATTTTCCCTAGGGTACTTGTCTTTCCAGACTAATTTGATATTAAATAAGAAATGGTTCTCATTTGCATGCATTTCTTTGATCAAAACAGTTTGACTGTTTAAACTTAAGGTCTGGACAGAAATTATAAATCTGTGGACATCAGCAGTGTGTGGTGAGAAACTATTTTATGTTAAACTTTAATGGGTTGCACTGTAAAACATGGCGCAGTTTTCAGACTTACATTAAATCTGCTAATTATTTTTTCTCACACACACAAAGTTACTTATAACATTTTTTAAAAATTGATATATATTATATTGATATATTACATATTTCTCTTTTAGAAGCTTTCAACATGTTTTTGATGTTATGTAACAGTGACAAGGGCATTTCATAGCAAAAAAAAACAATCACATCACTTCTTCCTGTCACGGGATCGACAAAGCAATAGTTCATGCTGGGCAAAACAGCAACTGTAGTGAGTGATATAAATGAGATCAATTGACTTTTGAAGAATATTGAAGCCAAGAAAAATATGTTTAAAGAAGACTCTGGTATTGCAATTAGAGTTTCCCCAGCAGTCATGGACTACTTTGATAAAAGTGCTGTTAATCAGCTAAAGAATTGAAACAAAAACTGGCAAAGATAGGACTGGTGAACTTTGAACTTTTCATCTCATCTTTAATGTTTTTCATGGTCAATAATCTTGGTAACTAATAATTTTTTTTTTTACAAAACATTTTGTCTTTGATTCAATTTGTCGCCCTATCATCCGGAGATCGCTGGTTCGATTCCCGGGTGATGCTGTAACCTCTCGCAGCCGGAGGTCTAGAGAGAGCTGATTGGCCGAGCGCTCTCAGAGGGGAGGCAATCAGAGGCAAAAGACAAAATGTCTGTGAGCTCGCGCAAGCGGAAGGAGCAGATAGCGCTGTCCTCCGAGTGTGTTACGCCGCCCCCAACGGTGCGTGAGCAAGCAGTTCGAAAGGATGTGGTTGGCTGGCGTCACGTGGTTTGGAGGAAACACATAATAGTCTTCGTCCCTTCCGACTGAGTGGTAGTAGTAGCCTTAATGTGGAAGCTTATATTAAAAAAACACGGTGGCAGGCAGACGTTCATCCATTATGACAAATTTATAGAAGTTGAAGTTATAGTGTAGTTCAACTAACACAAAATTACACTGGTATAGCCAAAACAATTTGACATAATTTGTGGTTTTTAACACCCTTGTGACAAAAAGAAAGCAGGCACAAAATATTCTCTTTAATTTGTAATACTATTTCAAACTTCTTTCTACTTGGATTTATCTCATTTTGCGGTGAAACCCATCATCTCGTTCCAGTCATCCTTTTACAGAGACTGTTACATGTGTAGCTGTAATGTTGTTCTTTTGAGTATAATGAAATAATGCTACTTTGACTTTTATTTGAGTTTTGAATAAAATAATAAAAATGTTAACCCCAGTATAACCAGAGGAAACAATAAATGTAAGCCAATTTTAAAAAACTGCATGTGTAACTTTTATATAATTCAAGTTTGAGATAAAGAAGTTTTCTGCTGAAGCTCTGTGCCAAATGTTCAGTGAGCAGCATCAATGCGTAAGACAGTGGAGACAGATGAGACCAATTTATCAGGTATCCTCATTTTCACTGCTAAACAGCATGATAATGATCTGCAAATTATGTGAGGCAAAACCTGTACAGATGTTATAATTTTTACAGCTCAACATCCAACCTGTGGAAATGTGCCCATTAACCAAATGTGACTGAACTAGACTAACAAGCCACATCTTGAAGTTTTACAGTATGACAGCTCAGTATTAAGCTTATGATGCCACTTTGTGTGGAGCATCTTTGCTAGATGTCTAACTATTTTCTATTTTTTTTTTAAAAATACTGAAAGTCCAACGGCATTTGACTCATTTCACATTTTTTTACCATGGTAATGTATATGTTGGTCTGATGATACCGGTACCATGGTGTACAGTATATTTTTGTATTTGCTAATGTTATAATATAATACATGGTTCAACCACTGTACATACTTTAGGACAATAGTACTTTAGTATGGTATAGTACTTTGGTGAATATCATAGTACTATCACAGTGACCATGAGTTCAGCAGGTAACATATACAGTATATTACTGCCTATACTATATCATACCAGTAGTATGCACTAACATATATAATATGTAACAGTATGTACAAACGTACCATATAAGATAGTCGCTGAACTTTGGTAGTCACTGTCGTACACCATAAATGACCACCAAAAAATTGTGGTGCGCACCATAGTACCACTGTACCACAGAACCCAAAGAAGAGCCACAGTTTCTACCATGGTATTCACCATGGTACATACCGTAGTAAATTTTTTGAATATGGTATAATTGTCACAGGTGAACACCAGACATGCTCCCGGACTCCATTTTGTTTTCCTTTGTGTTTTAGTTTAGTTTTGGACTTCATTTCCCAGAGTGCACCTCGATCAGGTGATGGAAGCACACCTGACCGAGGTTAGCTAAATCAGTTTGGCTATAAATAGCCTTTTGTCCTTTTGTCCCTTGGTCCCTTGTCGGGCATACTGTGTACCTACTATTATGTTACCATTCTGTTAAAGTAAGTAAGTGGGTGTTATGTTTCCAAAGTCTTGGTGTCATGCCACTTTCCTTAGTTCCTGTTTTGTCCATGTCTAGCCTGTAGTGTTTAGTCCATGTCTAGCCTGTAGTGTTTAGTCCATGTCTAGCCTGTAGTGTTTAGTCCATGTCTAGCCTGTTTAGTTTAGATCCTGTTCTGTCTCCTTCTGTTGAGTTGGTATCCTTATTAAAAGACTTTAAGTTCATCCCTCTGTCGCTATACGTTTTTCAAAGTCCACACACAGCACCCCGTTACAATAATATAGTACATGACCATAGTACTACCATGGTATCCACTGAAGTGCTTCAGTAATACTATGGTAAGTACAGTACTATAACTTGCCGCAGTGAAATTTCTTTTGGGTTAGTTACTGTAGCATGCTAATATTAATTTTCTTTGTATGCTTTTGATTATGGAGGTTGTGTTTACTTTAACAAAGCCCATGTTTTAGTTAACATAACTGTTTAAAAGTGCATTCCTTAGTTCTAACACTTTTTTTTAATTAGCTGTATGTATTTTAGACAAGTCAGCATGGGGGCTTAGTGGTTAGTACTGTCGCCTTGCAGATCCAGGGTCTGGGTTTGATTCCCGCCTTTGTGTGCACGGAGTTCCCTCTGCGTTTCCCCCGGGTGCTCCAGTTTCCTCCCACAGTCCAAAAACATGCAGATTAGGCTTTCCTAAATTGCCCATAGTGTGTGAATGCGTGCATGAGTGTGTGTGCCCTGTGATGGATTGTCCATCATGTCCAGGATGTACCCCGCCTCATGCCCTACTGTAAGTCTCCTGGGATAGGCTCCTGGCCCCCTGCTACAGGCTTAAGCAGTATAGACGATAAGTGAGTGACTGAGCGAGTGAGTAAGTATTTTAGACACACAGTATAAAAGTGTAATTTGTGTTTTTTCACCAGACAACTTTAGAAATGTTCCCAAGCACTACTCTTTCTTTCTTTTATTAAGTGAATTATTACTAAAGTAGCAGTACTTCGACTCCTAAGTCAATATGTTTTATAGTCTTTCCATCCACTGTATATTCCCACTTCCACTGTGCCTCAGAAACACAATTAGATGATCAAACATATGGCTCACTGAGGGGATGTGAAATATAGCCATGAAATAGGAGGAGGATAAATAAAGGTCAAAGTGGGCTTCACCACCCTGACAAGACACAACACCTGCCATACATGTGCCATTTCATTTCAGGCTTATGACCTCTTCTTTCCCAGCAAAAACACACATCTGCCAAACTAAAAAACACTAACAGTTGGACCGATCAGTTTCACTTAGAGGCCCCATTGAATTCTTGATCAATGACATCCACTCACTATTTTCTTTCACTCATTTTTCCTCTTCTTCTTCTTCTACCTTTGCCCTCTTATTCCTCACACTTTTCTAGCCAGCTTTATAAAATAACATGGCACTGTCCCAAACTTCACAGGAGAGACTGGCACAAGAACTGGAGTGTGTGTGTGTGTGTGTGTGTGTGTGTGTGTGTGTGTGTGTGTGTGTGTGTGTGTGTGTGTGTGTGTGTGTGTGAGGCAAGCTGTTTTATAATGCAGTTATCAATGAAGGACTCAGAGTCTGCTGTGGCAGAATTGTTAAGTACTTCGGCCAAGGGTTTGCTTATGTATAAACTCTGGAGCACAATCCGTAAACAAGCTGATACACTCAAAAAAAAATCGCCAAAAATATTTCATCTGCTTCAAAACACATCATGTAACTCTTGCTTCAGTGGATAATTTCACCTTGATATTGTGGACTTGTAGTGCGGCTGTAATCAAAGAACCTGTCCTGTCCCTGGTCTCGTAACCACAATATGTTCACACTGTGCTATCTATTGATAGTCTGCAATCCAGAGTTTAAGTTCCCTTTCGAGTCTGGTTCCTCTACAGGATTTCTTCCTTACACACCATCCCTTCAGGTTTGTCATGTCTGGCTGGTTTATTAGGTATCTACAGTATATCTACATTCAAGTTTGTGCAGAGTTGCATTGTGAAGTCCATTGTTGATAGGCAAATAAGACTGAATTAAATTGAATGTCATAATAACAATCGAAATAGTTCATGTTTCCCGACGTCTGGAATTATGGAAACACACATGTGCAGCACATTCCTAAACACATTCTAGATAGAAAGTATTCAGCAGAGAAAAATAGTTCAAAGCTTTTCTCTAACCTTGTTCAAGCCTTTTTCATGTCTCAGTAAATTAATGTTCTTTTGATCTGTGATTTTTTTTTTTGGATGAGCCCTGTACACTTGACTATTCTATATTCAGACTGACTTTATTTACTAGAGTTCTCATCTTTCCATCTGAATGCCTCTCGGCTTGATCCTGGGCCCATTTTAACAAGAAGGATGTTTCCTGACTTAGGAAATCCGTGCCTGAGTCACAATAGCATGGCGAAGCCGGCCACAAAAACAGATAAGCATGTCTACAGACCTTCCAGCTTATGAAAACACATTTTCTGCTTTTTATCTTTTTCCCCCCCACTTTTGTATTAGCCAATTAGATTTCCCCCTATTGTGACCTCATATAAGAACCCTCCCCTCTCTTGGTACCCAGTTCTGCTGTTCACTGGAGCTCTTAGCAGGAGCTCATTTACATTGACATTGAAATGGTGTGTTTGGAAGAGGGTTGAAACAGTGTTCAAGGTATAAAAATAAATGTTCAAAAGTTGTCAAAGCACTCTTTTTGTTGGAACTAAGAAAGTCTTTTGAGCAGATTACTAAGATAATTGGGGCAAAGTTGAGATTTCTTCTAGCTGTTTTGAACGTCAGGGCTTGAAAAATCCTTAATTTTGAATGGGGAATGGTGACTGAATGGTGACAATAGTTACTATTTAATTCTTACTGTTTATTGATTTTTCTTGTTTTGTCGTAATGATTTGTCGTACCAGTTTTGGGTAGTACCACTTTTTTTGCCAAAATTGCTTGTGTTTGACCATGTTAGGAAATCTAGTGTTGCTAAACTACATTGATATGTTTGTTGTCTCTGCTACAGTATCTTTTAAGGTACCCAGTTCACCCAATGGAAATATTTTGCTTTTGATGCATCTTGACAATGGCCCAAATGTTAACAACCTTCGCTCTATGATAAGTTTGAAAAATCATTACACTTTGGGCCTTTAAAATGAATCATTGTCCTGCGGCCTGTTTTTGCATTTTACTTGGCTGGCATAGTTTTAAATACAAAGCGATAAAAAAAAAATTATAAATTAAAAAAAAGTACTGTGTATTCTTATCGTTTTTTTCAAATTTGTTTTATTTTTGTATTTGAGCACAAAAATAAAAAAGCAGGTACCTCTTTGCTTGATGCGAATAAGGCTAAGAATGCATATGGGGGTGGTACTAAACAGGTGCGGGGTGCTGCTGCCAGGACTTGCACAACAAACACACAAATCAATCAGGAACTTCACTAAATAACACAGGCTAACGACCAGCTGTACACTTAATGTAGAAGCAGTGGGATGTACCAATGAAATGTAAAGCTATGGGCAAATAAAAGACAAATAATGAGAGAAGTGAGGCAGGAGGCATATGGAGAGAAGGACTGAGAAGAAAGAGGAAGTAGGGAGCATGTATGGGCACTTATAACTGGAACACTCAACACACCACAGCAATGTCGGTCTCTCTGTCGAGCTATACATGTCGCTCCTGAGCTGCCAGTGATCCAGACCCCCTATGCCCCCTGGAGCTGTCTGACTCGTCCTGGTGTCCTGCTTCCAGTTGGAGATCTTGTCACATGGGTGTGGTCTGCCTGGGATGCGTGTGGTGACAGTTCCACTTTTCCACGAGGACGGTCCTGTCCTGACGGTCTCTGAGGACTTGTGACTTCAGTCGCTCGATAGTTCAGGACTGGAGTTTCCTACAGTCTACCCAAGCCTCCAATAACGAACTGGACTCAATTTTAACTTAAACACATCTCCTGTTATACTGAACTTCCAGTCTCACACAGTATGATCCTGTCAAGGTTTCTTCCTATTACCATCTCAGGAAGTTTTTCCTTGCCACTGTTGCCGTCGTCCTCGGCTTGCTCATCAGGGACAGTCTTATCATTTCGATTCATACACGTTCACATCTCATACAAACTTAAATAATTTTTTGATAGTGTAAAGCTGCTTTGTGACAATGTCAATTGTTAAAAGCGCTATACATATAAAATTGAATTGAATTGAATTGAATGAGTACAGCTGGGACACTTGAGGTTATATATAGACAGAGATAACTGAGAATGCCTCTTGCACACACTACACACACACACTGCCCACAAGTACCCACTAGTCCACCAAGATCTAGTACCTTGACCTCAAAGAGCACCGTGTCGACCGTTCCAACTGCACTATGGATATCCCCTTTCAGGGGAATCTATTGGCTGAATGGCTCTTGTCACTTTCTGATGCTCAACCAATCACACTGCCTCCTAATTAAAGTGCTGGAAGCTTATTTCCAGCTATGAACCTTATACACAGGGAGGACAAGGGCATGGATACGATTGCTGTCTGTAAAACTGACTGCCTGCATAGTGCTAATGGATTAGCAGAAAGAATTAAGAACATAATTTGTAGTATGAACAGGATATAGATCTTTGAGCATGGGAAACGAAAAGGGTAGAAGAGAAACTGCAATATTATAATTAAAAACTAATATCCTTTCCTTTGCTTACAGTAAGTGTGCTTTGCTTGAGCAAGGCCATTAACACCTCAACATCTCAGTGGTTTTCTGTCTCAAATGAAAACCTTTTTTACTACAATATGGTCATATTTGTATTGAAGTTTAAACTATATAACAAGCTTTAGATATCAATATCCAGGGTAAAGAATTTGTACAATTTGAATCCAACCTTAACACAAGTGACTCTCAAAAAAAAACCCATTATGATTTTTATTTCTTATTATTTTATGTCATTAACACGCTGGTATTGGTTAGAGTCACAGACAAAGTGTGGGGATTGACAACACCAATGGGAGACAGTTTGAACTTCAAGCTGCCCAGCTGTATTAAAACATAATACTTTATAACAGGATTCTGTCCAATCAATATGCAGTTTGTGGAATCCTGAATTCTGATGATACCTTTAATCTTTCTACTCATCTTGTAAGATGTCATTAGATTAGACACTAAAGACCAGCAACTTGAATAAAATATGTGCACAGTCTTAGTTAAAGAGAGAGAAGGTTGACGTAGGACTAAATGATTACAGTGCATCTGACAAGAAATACTTTTCTTTTCAGTTTTTAATCAAAATCAAATCTGAGCACTGGATTTTCCACATTAGGGCCCTGGGATAGTTCCTGAGAACCCCAAAGTTTGGTTAATTTTGATCAGTGTGCTGGAAAGGGTGGTCTCAAGAATGATAAAAAGGAAGTAGATCACTGTTTAGATATGAAGTCATCACCGCCTTTGGTTTCCTTCAAAATTTCAGCGTGCACATAGCACACGCCAATCTCATATACTGACCTACACA
>JAQMYJ010000008.1:14194847-14252776 GCA_030014305.1 Clarias laeviceps | reverse complement strand
CAAGACTAACTATGACAGCATAACTAAAAGGGAGAGCCAGAAGGAAACACAGACATGAGGGCTCCCTGAGATGTAAATCACCTCAATGTCAACAAACCTGAGTGATCAATGAGAGTGGGGAAGACAGCATCTAAACATACCAGCCATACTCACTTGCCTCAGTTAAGGTGAGTGTTCATGACTCCACCATAAGAAAGAAACTGGGCAAAAATGGTTTGTATGGCAGAGTTCCAAGACGAAAACCACTGCTGAGCAAAAAGAACATAAAGGCTCATCTCAGTTTTGCCAGAACACATTTTGATGATCTCCAAGACTTTGGGGAAAATACTCTGTAGACTGACGAGACAAAAGTTTAACTTTTTGGAAGATGTGTCCCCCATTATGTGTGGCGTAAAAGTAACACCGCATTTCAGAAAAAGATCAGCATACCAACAGTAAAATCTGGTGGTGGTAGTGTAATGGTTTGGGGCTCTTTTGCTGCTTCAGGACCTGGAAGACTTGCAGTGATAAATGGAACCATGAATTCTGCTGTGTACCAAAATATCCTGAAGGAGAATGTCTGGCCATATGTTTGTGACCTCAAGCTGAAGCAAACGTGGTTTCTGCAGCAAGACAATGATCCAAAGCACACCAGCAAGTCCACTTCTGAATGGCTGAAGAAAAACAAAATGGAGACTTTAGAGTGGCCTACTCAAAGTCCTGACCTGAATCCAATTGAGATGCTGTGACATGACCTTAAAATGGCGGTTCATGCTCGGAAACCCTCCAATGTGGCTGAATTACAGCCATGAGTGGGCCAAAATTCCTTCATACTCCTGTAACAGACTTATTGCAAGTTTTTTCGAAAATGCTTGATTGCAGTTGTTGCTGCTAAGGGGGGCCCAACCAGTTATTAGGTTTAGGGGGCAAACACCTTTTCACACAGGGCTATGTAGTTTTGGACTTTGTTTTCTCTTAGTAATAAAAACCTTCATTTAAAAACTGCTTAATGTGTTTACTTGTGTTATCTTTGACTAATATTTAAATTATTTTGATGATCTGTAACATTAAAATATGACAAACATGCAAGAAAATAAGAAATCAGCCACTGTAGGTGGTGAAAATTACTTGGGGTAATAAATAAATAAATCCGCTTTCCAATTGTATTTGACTGATGGCACTTAGTTAGTAACCTAATAACCCAGTGTAAGCATCTATCCAATGACGGAAACTTCAAAGCACTTTTTGTAAGTCGCTCTGGATAAGAGCGTCTGCCAAATGCCTAAATGTAAATGTAAATGTATATGCCACACGCAGAAGTTCTCAGATGACACTGCCATTGTGGGGTGAATTAAGGATGGTTAGGAGGGCGAATACAGAAGCCTGGTCAAGGACTTTGTGGCGTGGTGCAATCTAAACCAGCTACAACTAAACATTAAGACCAAGGAGATGGTTATTGACTTTCATCAGTCCGTGTCTCCCCTGCTACCTGTCTCCATCGAGGGAGTGGATGTTGAGGTCATACAGATTGCTACAGTTGGATGACAAACTGGACTGGTCAGTGAACACTATCTGTATAAGAAAGATCAGAGCCGACTGTTCCTCGGGAGACTAGGATCTGTCAACCACTGTAAAAAGATTTATCAGTCAAGTCATCGCCAGTGTGCTTTTCTATGTGGTGGTGTGCTGGGGAGGTAGCATGAAAAACAGGGGTGCCATGCGATTGGACAAAGTGGTCAGAAGAGCTGGTTCGGTGGTTGGTCTGGAGCTGGACTCTCTCGAGGAAGTGGTAGAGAAGAGGACACAAAATGCTGTCCATCATGGCCAACCTTGACCACCCATTACACATAGTTTTCTGCCACATATAAAATTGCACATTGGCTGAACTGCAACTAACCTCATTCCTCAAATTATTCGGGTCTTTTTTTAAAACATTAAATTTTTTATTTATATGCTTTATTTATATACTCCTTATATATCTTGCAGTGTTTGTCCTTAGATTTTAATTGCACTAGTAATTTCTGGTCAGTTCTCTGTGTGTACTGACTATATATATATGTAAGATATACATTGTGCAATCTATAACCTAACTTTGTGTTAGTGTCTCTATGGCTACTGGATAACTGGAATTTCCTTTTGGATCAATAAAGTTTCTATCTATCTATCTATCTATTTTAAATCTTATGAGCTTTTTATTGGAAATAAAATATTTAGTAAATGGTTTAGCCTGGTTGTGGTGGGTCTCAGGCACACCTGAGAACACTGGGTGTGAGTTGAAAATACATCCTAGGTGGTATGCAAGTCAGCTCAATACCATGTATCCACATATACTTTCTACGTATTATGTCATGTGTTACAGTCTATTGACAAAGACATTTCAATATGTTTTTCTTGTTTAGTACACACTAATATACAACTGTATAGCATTGTAATTGCAGTGAATGTCAATGAACAAAAGGTTTGTCCTGGTGACTGAGATAACACAAAAAGTTTTGATGATTGAGAAATGTACAAACAGTTGTCGAGTAATGTAAAGTCTATAAAGCCTGCCAATCATAAATATTTTAATTTTATTAATATTTTATTTTGTGGACTAATTGTCATTTGGCTGGTAACTGGAGTTTAATGAGCTTCATTAGTTCACTCTCACTCACTCATCATCTATACTGCTTTATCCTGTATTCAGGGTTGCAGGGGGCCTGGAGCCTATCCCAGGAGGCTCAGGGCACAAGGTGGGGTATACCCTGGACAGGGTGCCAATCCATCGCAGGGCAAACAAACATACACTTACTCACACACTATGGGCAATTTGGGAACGCCAATTAGCCTAATCTGCATGTCTTTGGACTGTGGGAGGAAACTGGAGTACCCGGAGGAAACCTACCAAGCACATGGAGAACATGCAAATTCCATGCACACAGAGACGGGAATCAAGCCTGGCCGGGAATCAAAACCGGACCCTGGGGGTGCAGGGCGTCAGTGCTAACCACTACACTAAATAAAAAAGCCGCCAGCTTCATTAGTTGTTGTTTGCAATTAAAGAAAGACTAGTATGTGTTGAACTGAAATACATATACAGTTGTTGTTGGTCTTTCGGCTGCTCCCAACATGGGGTCGCCACAGCGGACTATCCAGTCCGCACAACAACTTGGCACAGGTTTTTTTACGCCGGATGCCCTTCCTGACGCAACCCTCCCATTTTATCCGGGCTTGGGACCGGCACTGCATCCAGTGGCTGGGGGGTTTGTGCACTGGCTGGAAATCGAACCCAGGCCTTCCGCATGGTAGGCCTGCATATGTATGTTCCTTATAGGCTGTTCCATGCTTTGAGGGATCTGGGCCAAACGTCGCACATATATTTGTCATTCCACTGGTCAAAATACTGCTATGGTTTCAACCCCTAATACTTACTCATTTTTAGGGGTTAGAAAATACTGATTTCATTCCATACTACACACTCATTTTCAGGATGGCGGACGAGGAATCTTTCACTGCATAATATATTGCGTTTTCAAGGCCGACCACAAAACGGCAGACTTTACCACAACACATTGCCGCGTGCATGTTGAATATCACCGCTCATTTTCAAGATGGCGGATGAGGAAACTTGACACTAATTTGTGAATATTCTGGGAGGAGCTGAGGAGGTAGGAGCAAAATAAAAACACCTCCCAGAGCTACAGTGGGGTTTTTCAGTGAGTGTTGAACTGTGCATTCTGATTGCAAGATCCAAGTGTTATTTTTTTAATTGACAGACTTTAATTAATCTGAGGTCTCTCTGTTTTTCTCATGGACAATTTTATGTTGCATGCTCAATTCTTTCCCCAAAGAATTTGCAACAGTTGGCCAAACTAAGAATATAGTATACCGTCAAATACTTCAGTAGGAATTTTAACCGCAGCCTTTTTAAATCCCTGTTCTAAAATTAAAATGGTAAATTAGTAAAAAAAAATGTATGAAAAATACTTTACCTTACCACCACAAGCTTTCAACTATGAAAAGCCCGGGCAACGCCGGGTACTTCGGCTAGTATTTGATATAGTAGGAAGGCACAAGAGAGTGTTACTCTTGCCATTTTTTTCTGAAATATCAGTAATGTTAGGCCTCTTCTTCTCTTGTGTTTAATGGAGGCTCACAAAGTAAGTAGGTCCATACTGTCACGTGCTATATCGGAGAGTGTAAATACATAAATACACAAGCATACCTGGGAGCGGAGAACAAAAATAATGTGAACAGTGGCCAACAGGGGTGTGTCTATGTGTGTGGTTGATGCAATCGTACTTGAGCACAGTATAAATCATTTGTGCCTAATGTGAAAACGATGAGAACATGTTCCTTTTAAACTGTATAAGAACATGCCAAGGCCCTAAATTATCTTTGAGTTGTGATCGAGTGTGTGAATACGTGTGCACTGGAGGCCTGTTCGGAGTGTACCTCTCACATGTTCCTGGGTTCAATGTGCTCTGGATCCACTACAACTCTGACCAAAAGAAAGTACTGTTACTGAGATTGAATGAATGAATGAATGAATGGATTAAAGGATGGATGGATGATTTTATGTAAAAGCAAAATGCTGCTATATCTTTAGCTTGTGATAATATTGCGCGTCTTCTTGTTTAGGAATATCTCACCAGATGAAGGCATGTGGTATGTGGCATGCTGCGGACATTTTGCTTGTAGCTTTTGTATGATATTGACTTACAAAATAAGGCTTTAAATATGATAGTCCCAGGGTATAAAATCACCCACCATGCATTATTATGCACGTCGTTTCTTTTAAGAGAAGCATATAATTCTCACCATTAAGAGTGCGTGCGGGGGCTCACACATGTGTGGTGTGTAATAACGTCGGGGCTGGAGGATGGTAGGAAATTGTGTGGGCGCGAAGAGTGACGCCATGTCCGCGTCACATGCACAAATACATTAACAGCATGACCTCTCCAGTCTTTAGATCACAGACGGCTACGGGCGAAGAGCTTTAGTAGTAACAAAGAGGGACTGATTCACTACCGAGGTCAATATTGACCGTGTGCAACAGATGCCTTGAGCCTTACCTGAAGATCAAGGTCTGATACCCAAACATGGACCCTGATCTATACACACGCGCACACACACACACACACACACACAGACACACACAAACATACATTCTGACCTTATGTACACATAATAGCAAACATCCTTGAGAGAGAGAGTGGGTGGGAAAGAAAAAGGTTATCAGGAGAGCACTGTGACTTTATGATTACACGGCTGTCAATGCTTCACAAAACACACACACACACACACACACACACACACATACAGTATGATTGGTTTTCAATCATATTATGAGCTACTATAATGTACAGAAAGCTGACAGGGATGCCTCTGAATCACACACGTTAGGGACTTGAGTGTGAAAACAAACATACACCACACGCACACACACACACACACACACACACACATGCACGGGACCCAAAGGTCTCTGTGACAGAGCAGCTGGCTGGCTTACGTAAGCGCTGCCTCCTAAGCCATGTAGGGAAGGTTGAGTGAGCAAACAAGGAAGCCTCCCTGCCTCCCTCCCTCCCTCCCTCTCTCTCTCTCTCAGTGTGCGTAGGCGGCTTGGGCTTCGCTTGCGTCTCTCTTCATGCTTCAGAAAATCCACCAGCTAATTTTGCTATCACTTGTCACCAGATAGGCCATTACAATACACACCATTTTCCTAAACAACTGAACACGTCAATTAACACAGCCATGAACACAGGCATTATGGGCTGATACAGTGCTATGGCAGCAGCATTTAGGGAGATGAGCATCTCACACATACACACACACACACACACACACACACACACACACAAGGGGTGGTTGACGTATCTCCATTACATTATACTCGTAACCACCTACAGAGAAAAATGTATGTGTGTGTGTGTGTGTGCGCGTGTGTGTGACATCAGGAGCAGAGTCCCATCTGTACGCCGAAGCTGCCTCATCAACCTGTTTAGTTACTGTGAGTGGTAGATGGAGAGAGGGAATTACACAGAGGAGGGAGGAGTGCTTGTGATGTAATTTTCCTCTAGGCTCTGTGACCCTCAGACTGATCCACAGCTGCCACCTTGTGGCGAATGAGCAAACTGCATCCAATCTCACCGCTTCTATTTTGTAATGTCTGTCATTCATCACTTTGATATTCAGCAGCAGTTCTGCTTAAGTGATTCAGTCAGCCATTTTACTTAGATCCATTATGCAAAATCAATCAGGACGTTTATAAGGAATTATAGGATATAAAGCTTTCTCTGAATAACCTAGTGAGCGGAAAAACTCTCACGATGCCCAACACATTAAAAATAAGGCTATCATGGGCACAGACGCAAACTGGACAGCTGAAGACTGGGAAAAAGTCCAGGTTATTTATTTATTTATTTATTTATTCCTAATCTTCAATCTCTTGGCCGACAGGAGCGGAGCTTAATGTGGTCTTTTGGTGCTGTAGCCCATCCAACCCAAGGTTTAATGTGTCCTGCATGCTGAGATGCTCTCCTCTTTGCCATGCTTGTAAAAAAATTATTATATTTGAGTTACATTATCCTTCGTGGCAGCTCAAACCAATCTGGCAATTATCCTCTGACCTTTCATCAACGAGGCGTTTCCACCCACAGAACTGTTGTTCACTCGGTGTTCTTTTGTTTTTCGCACCGTTGTGTGTGAACTCTAGTGAGTGTTGTGTGTGAAAATCCCAGGACATCAGCAGCTTCTGAAATTCTCAACCTACCCCATCTGGCAGCATCAACCATGGGACGGTTACAGAGTCACAGAGATCAGACTTTTTCTTTATTCTGATGTTTGATGTGATTCATAAACTAAAGCTATTGACCTGTATGCATTGTGCTCAAGCAATATGATTGGCTGATTGGAATCCTCAATAAATGGAAAGGTGTACAGGCATTTCTAATGAAGTAGACGGTGAGTCAGGTGTTGGTCTTTCAGCACAGGTTTTTTACGCTGGATACCCTTCCTGACAAAACCCTCCCAATTTCTTCCAGGATTGGGACGGGAATGCATCCAGTGGTAAGGGGTCTGGGCATTGGCTTGGAATCTAACCCAGCCCTTTAAAATGGCAGCCAATAAACCTGGGTGATGAGTGTATGTAATAAATAAATAAATAGAAGAACTGTCTGCAAGGAACCTTGCAAGAACCCACTCAATCACTCACTTATCATCTATACAGCTTTATCCTGTGTACAGAGTCACAGGGGGCTTGGAGCCTATCCCAGGGCACGAGACGGGGTACACATTGGACAGGGTGCCAATCCATCGCAGGGAACACACATACACACAAACACTCACACACTCATTCACACACTATGAGCAATTTGGCTGGTGAAAAAAAAAACATGGTAAAGATATTGGCCTGCATCAAGGAAAGACTAAGGAGACTAATGAGATGGGTAAAATTACAGTGATTGGTTTAAGAACTGTCCAACGCATTGTCCAAAACCATTGAAGGAAAGCGGTAACTCATCAACTTTGTGAAAGAAATCTGGTCAGCAAAAAATTCTGAATGACGGTGCTGCTTAAATGCTCGATGATGCTGCATCATAAACATAATGACAGTATAAATCATAGCTATGTATAATAGTAAAAGTAACTGCATTTCCTCACACACAGAACTCAGTATTTGGACAAAACAGCTGTGGCCATAAGAAAATAAATTGTGAGTGTAGCTACTCAGACAAAAAAGGTCATGTAGTCCAGATTAGGGGTAAGAAGCAAAGCACCAATCATACATAGTACAAATTGTACAAGCCTCTGGAGGCTGCCGTTGTTTCAGTTGCTCAGCAACATTATGTGCAACAAAATGAAGTCAGCTGATGACCTGAATGTACTGAATGACCAAATTATCTCATCAATAGAGTTTTCCTTTGCTGATGGTGCAGATATAATCCAGGACTCAAATTGTGGGAAAAAATGCTTCTGGTAGCATGAGGAATCATTTTCACAGATAAAGAGGCCACCACATTGTGAGCCATAATCAAAGCAAAGGGTGATCAAACAAAATCTTAGACTTTTCTTTTTGTCCAGGCAGTGTTAATCTATTATAAAAAATAATCTGTAATCTTGTTACAATGCAATTAAAGTATTTGTATGCAATAATTCATTCTCTATACCGTTTATCCTGTTCAAGGTCATGGGAGGCCTGAACCCCATCCCAGAGGACTCGGGTCATGAGGCGGGGTACACCCTGAATGGGGTGGCGTAAGCAGATACACTCTCACAATATGTGCAATTTAGAAACACCAATTAGCTTAATCTGCATGTCTTTGGACTGTGGGAGGAAACCAGGGTACCTGGAGGAAACTAACCAAGCAAGCGGAGAACATGCAAACTCCATGCACACAGACCCGAGGCGGGAGTCAAACCCTCGTCCGTGGAGGTGGAGGTGCTAACCCGTATGCAACCATGCCACCTTGAATGCATTCCAACAATGTTTAAAACAATTTCAAGCATACTGTAGCACTGCCGCATCACAGATAGAGGGGTCTGGATTTCATATTTCTCTTCTTCTCTGGTTTCCTCTAACATCACAGTGAAGACTGGCTCATCAAAACTGCCCTTTGGTGTGAATGAGTGTGCATTATCGCATATAATAAACTTGCATCATATCCAGGGTGTATTTCTGTCATAATGGAAAGAGAGAAAAAATAAAATCATAGCCTTTAGATAGACAAGATTTGTACATAATTTGTAGTAAGAGCAACTTATTCATATGCCTTATAACAAGACACTACTACTTAATAAAAAATGCTAATTGGCATATTCTCTAGGTTTCATTATACTGTACGATAACTCTTAGTGCAAATGTCATATCATAATGATGTTCAGAGTAAATGTGCAGTGAACTTATGCAAGAAGCATTCTGCTCGGATTTATTTCTTCAAGCGCCTGTGAATAAAATGAACCCCCTCTGAGTATAAGAGTCCATTGGGAGGCTCGTTTTTGTGTGAAAAATCTGTCACTCACCTTACTGTACCTTTTTATCAGAAACCCACAGCATTTTTAACACCTTGGTTCTTGTAAGAAGGACTAAAAAAAGAACTGCAAATAGACCAGCAGCGCTGTTAATTCCCATGAAATTGAGTTTATTAGATTGTTAAAAATAAGGCTATGATGCTGTTTTAGCAAACATTGAACAGGAAAAAACCCACAGTAATGGCAAGCTGTGACAACCACAGCACATCCTGTGTCGTTTAAAGGATCAAGCAACCGTCCATACATACGCACCCACACCCACACTGTTCTACATCAGTCATACACACACACACACACACACTCTGATCCACCCAAAAAGGTGGCAATAATCAGGGACTTGAACAAACACATTGCAGTGTCCTTTAAAAAAACATGCATAGCTTAGTACAATGAATGTTAAATTCCAAACGATTTACACAGAGGTTGTTCTGTATATCCTACACATTCTAATCCATGATGATGTTACACAATTCGACCGGTAATAATGCAATTCCTTCACAATGTCTGCAATAACATAACACATAAACCCATTCCGACTGCCTGACATTACACACACTGTTATAATGTTCATGTAAAAAGTTACATTCTGAACCACAAAATTCATTATGAAAAAATAAATACTGGAATGGCAAAATACCTATATGAATATTTCCTTTGTGAAACAAAACCCTGACTGTTTGTTTTATTTCCTTTAAATACAAAAAAAAAAAAATGGCCTGTTGTGCTTTCATTTTAACAGACCATACTAAAGGAAAGACACGTGGAAACATTTTTTTAATGAGATAAGAATGAAAAAACGACTAGTTTCGATATCGAAGACCAGACATGTAAACGTTTGTGTTGAAACAAAATTAAATGCACAAAACACACAGGTTTAGTGTTTGGAGACAAAGTAAGGTGTGATGTAAAGTGGTTCTGATAAAAATCCCTGTCAAGAAATGAGGCCTTTAAAAAATTTGATCTTATGTGAAAATTTTATAGTGAAAAGTCCCCCCAAAAATAAAATAAAATAAAAAAAGCCTAAAGAGAATGCAGGTAATTAGAGGCTGTTATGCATCTGTTCTACAGTTTTTCCTTTGGTAGCAGGCTAGCCCCTTTTTTGGAAAACAAAAAAAGTTGGTTTTTAGAATAAGTGTAGATCTGCATTTAGATCTAATTAAGTTGGTCGCTATTTTAAAGTGCCAGCAAGCTCTAGCGTACAGGTGCTACCACATCAGGCAGAATCTAGTGCTAAGGCTTTTAAAACACACTGGACTACTTCACACACACCCACCACTCCACACACACACACACACAAACGCACGCAGGCACACACACGACAAGACAGACTAGGTTCTAGGACAATGCGAACAGGACACATGCCAAGCAGATAACAAAAATAGCTTTCTGTTGCTCTAGAAATATCACATGATGCTACTGAGACACCACTGACAGTGCGCACACACACTGCAGCCTCATAAGCTGTCCTTATCTCTCTCTATCTATCTATCTATCGTTCTATCTCTCTTGCACAAAACAAATGATTTAAGCATGGGGAATTCACTTACATATGTGCAATTATACGATCAGTCATAGTGTAAACTCAAAGCATGTGTTTCCTTCATGGTTTCTGTGCTTCCAGTACTCTAGTGGAGTACTTTTTTTTCCCCCCACTGGGCCATTTACGAAACCCAGTCCATAAAACTGTGCAATTACACTCCTGGACGGATTCATTTCCTCCCTTTAATTATTCCTTATTTTTTAGGATTCCCTTTGACCTTATGCCTTGGCATGAGTGGAAATAGAAAGTAGTAAAACTTTAAAGAAAACAACAAACAAAAAGTATTCCTTATGAAATGAGTTTCTGTACATCCTCTAATAATAATCATGGGAATCGTAATCCTAGTAATTTTTGATAAAAAAAAATGTAACAGCAGGCCACGGGGTGGCTTGAGGGGCGGAGTTCTCTATTAAACCTGAGGCAGTGATTGGCCGCTCACTCGTCATTCATGGCAACCTGCCAGACTATGATGTGGCTGCGCTCGGTTTTGGCGGGAGCGGACTGCAGCTGCAGGGTGGGCTCCAGAGGTTCCTCGTCCTCAGCTACACCCGCTCCATCTTCATCACCTGCGAGACACGGGCCAGCGTTTGAGTACCACCGAGTGCTCAAAATGGGAAAGAAGTGCAAATGATCACAAGTTTGTAGTGTTCTTACCCATCCTGAAGTCGATGTAGCCCTCCCCTCCACTCATGACCAGCATGACCTTGGGATGCTGCTCTCGTAAGGGACTGTTAGAGGAAGCCGAGTCTGAGTCTGGGGTCATGCTGTCAGGTACTACTGCTGCTGGAGGAACAACTTCACCTAAAAGAAAAAAAAAAAAAAGAAATCAGAGAAATAGAAATCTGGCAAAATTATATTCTTCATATAATGTTGCACCACTTACACACACTTACAGACACTTATGCTTTATATATACTCCGATCAGCCATACATTAAAACCACATATGTTTTGGGTTCCCCTTGTGCCACAGGGGTGGCTCTGACCCCTTGGGGTCTGTCTCCTGGGGTGTGCTGTAGTGTCCGGCACCAGGACACTGACAGCGGATGCTTTAGGTGCTGTGAGGTACAGGGTGGGTCTCCTTGTCTAGCATGTCACACTGATGTCCAATCTGATTGGAATATGGAGAGTTTGGGGGCCATGTCTGCAGTCTTAAGCTCTTTGCCTGTTGGGCCCTGTAGTGTATTGTGTGTTCCGGTGCCTGTCTATCGTGTGTGTATCTCCTTTCTATCTATTGTGGCCAGCCGTGACTTTTGGCGATATGAGCAGCATTGGCTTTTCTGTGGGATCAGACCAGAAGGGCTGGCCTTTTGTCTCGCAGGCATGGGTGAGCCTTGGGTGCCCACGATCCTGTCATCAGTTTACTGGTCTACAGTTGGTGATTAATGAGGTTCAGTTCACCTGGTGGTTTTGATGTTATGGTTGATCGGGGTATACACTCCCATTTAACTTTTGGAGGTAATTAGAGGTAATTTTAAAATGCCAGAACTTTACATCTGGTTGAGACAAGAACACATTTTAATTTTATTCAGAACCATTCATTATACAGGCCACTATATGGACTGGTCCATGGACCACCCATGACCAGATGGACTATAAACTACTCTGAGCACAGCAGTACACTGACATGGTAATAACCACATACATTGCATGGTGTGTGTCATGTGCCCAGTGATGTAAATAGCAATATTGATACCTGGCACCGCAGCAAAGAACTTGACTGCATCTCTGTGACCATGGAAGCAAAGTTGAGCATGTGCCATAGAACAGTAAGGTACATAGGAGCCTGGCGTCCCACTGTCCACACTCTCGTCCCCGAACACTCGTACTGCACCACCGGGACGGCTTGCTATCGCACCAACACTCCTATTAGCTTCAGTTCAGAGGAAAAAACATACAATTTACCTCCAGAGCAAGAAACATAGATTTTCTATGTGGACCCAAAGCATTAATATTGAGATGTGTGTAACCTTATTTGTTAAAGCGTATGCACTTGCACTAAAAAGCAGATCAATGTCTGGCCGGTAAATGAGAAAGCATATACACTACCACTCAAAAGTTTGGGATCACTTGCAAATTTTTTTTTTTTTTTTTACTGATTTATTTTTCTGCATTCTATAACAATACTGGGGATGTTAAAACTATGAAATAACACATATGGGAAATTAGATAATTATATAACAACAATCACAACAACAGTCAGTTGTTATTTTAAGACATGAAGGTTAGCTGTTAGTTATAACAATATATACAATATAGTTCTTGCAAGAACAGTATTATCAAGTACACTTGCAAAACCCATTAAGCACCATGATGAAACCGGCTCTTATTAAAGACCATCGCAGGAAAGCAAGACCAAAACTTACTTCGGTAAGTTCATTTAGAGTTACCAGCCTCGAAAATCACCAATTAACAGCACTTAGAGTCATTAGAGCCGCTATGAAGGCTTTACAGATCATTAGTAGCAGATACATCTCACCATTAACTGTTCAAAGGAGATTATTGCATATTTTAGACGCCTTCAGTTATGCTTTACAATGTAGAAAGAAATAAAAATCAAAAACAACCACTGAGTTAGAATGTGATCACAAAGTTTTGAGCGGTAGTGTACATACACACTGCTTGAATGTACCTTACTGAAATACCCTGAAAAATCTTCTACACAAGCAAAATCTGACAACCTCAGAGGAATGAACGGCCTGAGGTAGCTCGATTCGTCTAAATGAGTTTAAATACACTTAAGACACGACTGTCCTCATATGAGGACATCACATTTTCTCCCAACTACATTGTGTGTTGATTTGCCAAACTTCCTTCTGTTTGGAGACACTGATCAAGTTTAATAGTGCTACTGAAAAAAAACAGTAAGAAGAAATTACGAAGTCATTCTAAGTCAACATAAGACATTAGATCTGAGCAGGTTAAGGTGCTGGCTCTAAATATGAAACTAATAAAGTGAATCAGAAACATTAAGTAAGTGAAAGAGCAAGAGAGAGAGAGAGAGAGAGAGAGAGTTTCCTTATTCATCAAAAAACTACCTAAAGATAAAGAGGTAAGCACAAGCCACGGTGAAGCAGCGATTAGTGTCTAAACGCAGCCAGTTTGCTAAGCATGTAGCAGTTTTCCCACTCACCCCTCAGCCCGAGAACTCCATGCTGCAGACCCACAGCTATTGACAAAATAACCCACAGGACAGTCAGAGATACAGTAGGACAGAGAAAGGCAGAGGAGAAGTAGACAGGAGAAGTGTGGAGCTGATCGAGATCGAAACCTACTTTGTGTATGATTTTTCCTATATATACTAACAGGACTGGTTCTCTAAAAACCTGCACTTGTTGAAATGCATTCGCAAACTCACACTCTGATAAAGGGATAGAGATGATGACGCCATTTCCTGTCCCGACCCAGAGCCGCTTACAGGACACCATGAGGGCTGTGATTCTCACAAAAGAGAAGCCAAGTTTACCTGTGCCTGTTAAAGCAGGAGAGGAACAATGAGAGTCAAATACCACACACACACACACACACACACACACACAGAAATACACAAAGCTCAGGATTCAAAGTAACCATTTGAAAGATATGAGACAGATTAAACTACAAACTAACTTCACTTCTTATAGTAAAAAACTATCTTCAGTACATTACAGCTGAGATAACAGTGTAAATACACTCACTGAGCACTACATTAGGAATACTTGATCACTTCCTTACTCATACGATTATCTTATCAGCTGACATGAGGTGCGATGCTTACAATCATGCAGCTTCACGTTTTTCCATTCATGCCATGAAGAAGATGAAAAAAATGAAGCTGAAAAAAAATACTGCATAACATAGGGTTTCCCTTCCCATCGTTCTTTAATTGTACTTTAAATAAAGATTAAGCCACAGCTAGAATTTAAGGTAAGCTCCCTCATCTTCCTCCTCCTCCTCCTCCTCACCCAGCATCTTGCTGACGTAAGGCTCAATGTCCACATCCTGGAGATGCTGGAAAGTGTGTGCGTGGAATAGACGCAAGGTGGAGTCAAGCCGGATGGAGACCCAGATCCCGTCACCCACCCAGGCCAGTTGACGAACCTGGCTCTCTTTCCGGGGGTGAGCATCAAATGACTTCTGCGTACACACACACACACACACACACACAAACGCACACACGTTATAGTCTTTAATTGTATGGTTCCACAAACAGAATGAATGGCTATAAGGCGGTGTAGTGGTTAGCACAGTCCAGGGTCCTCCAGGGTCCGGGTTCCTCCAGGGTCCGGGTTCGATTCCCGTCTCTGTGTGCATGGAGTTTGCATGTTCTCCGCGTGCTTGGTGGGTTTCCTCCCACAGTCCAAAGACATATAAGTTTATTGCTGTTCCCAAATTGCCCGTAATGAGTGTATGTGTGTGTGCCCTGTGATAGATTGGCACCCTGTCCAGAGAGTACCCCGCCTCGTGCCCTAAGTCTCCTGGGATAGATCCTGAATACAGGATTAAGCGGTATAGATGATGAGTGAGCACGGCTATATCATAAACCACAAAATTGTTTGATATAAAAGATACGTTTTTGTAACACATTGTCCAACTTTATGCTTAATTAAAAAAGTATTTGACTTAGAAATTTATTTATTTATTATTTCACTGCTTATAGCTTACTTTCAACACACCCAGCTAAATATTAAGCTATAAAACTCTCTTCCCTACGGAGGAACAGTGCAGTGCTTCTGATTTAGAGCAGCACACAGTTCATTGATCAGGTCAGTGACACGGGTACAAACCTCAATCTTCATGGCTTTGGGATGGACAATATAGATCTTGTTCCTGTAGCCACACCATACTTTATCATGCACTACTGACATACAGCGGATGGAGTGGTGCGGCCGGCCCAGGTCCAACAGATGGTAGTTGGTTAAATCCCACTGGCTATCTATATGGTAGTAAAAAAAAGTACTTTATTGCACAACTACAAAAAAAACAAACAAAGAGGATTGCACTTACTGATGTATAGGGTCTTACCTAGGCCTCTGTGGAAGATGGCTAGCGTACCGTCGGCCAGAGCAACGAGCACCCGTCCTTTAACATGGCTGTGAAAAGTGGCAGTTAAACATCAGGCAGCTACAGCCTGTCTTTACTGTGTATTTTGATAGTACTAGTTAAATGTGGTGCTGCTCTGACTCACATAATTAGTTATTCTTAACTTACACAATATTAAGAATGGAGTCCTTCAGCTTCACTGCATGGAGGCACTTTCTCCACCGTGCCACAGATGAGTGCACGTACAGGCTGAATGAAAGAGGGAGAAAACAACATAGCATGCATTTAAATAACACCAGCTTATAAATATTTGCATATGGTTGAGCCAGAGTGCATCGTCAGCCTGAAAGGTGTAAAGAACATCAAAGGTGTGTGTGTGAGAGAGAGAAAGAGAGACAGAGAGAGAGAGAAGAGAGAGAGATTTACCAGCCATTCTGAGCTCCCAGCCACATAGTAGGAAGGGTGCTGCTCATCCTCTGCGTCTCGTCCCTGACGTGATCCTGCTCGTTGCTTGGAGAATCTGCTCCGTCTCTCTCTTGATCTAATTCCCTGTCACACACATCACAGACAAAATTAATTACGGCATTACTTTTATTCATTAGCAGGTTGGTTTCCTATTAACAGATATGTACCAAGTAAGATTATTATTAACTATAATACATTTAAAAAAATCAACACAGCTGTAAGTCCATATGGTAAATGACAAGAGATGGACTTGAACGTCAGCACTGTAATCACTGTAATCACACAGCCAGTGTCACTGATTACAATAGCTGTTCAGAATGGCTTTTCATTTGGATTCAGAAGACTGCAAGAGCCACCAATCACCTAATCCTACACAACATAAATTCATGGAGGCTTCTGTAGGGGTGAGATGCATGATTCCTTTCCTGAAACATGGTATTATATGCATACACTCACAACCCACTTCATTAAGTATGCCTTGGTAGTAATGAGTTGGACCCTGTTTTGCCCTCAGAACTGCCTTAATTCTGCATTTCATAGATTAAACTAGGTGCTGAAATATTTCCTAGAGATTTTGGTCCATATTAACATTTCTGCAGATTTGTCGGCTGCGCATCCATGATGAGAATCTCCAGCTTCACCATATCCCGAAGGTGCTCTATTGGATTGTGATCTGGAGACTGTGAAGACCATTTGAGTACAGTGATTGAAGAAATCAGTTTAAGATGATTTTTTGCTTTGTGACGTGGTGTATTAACCTGCGGTCGTAAAGGGAAGGACATGCTCAGCAACAATACTCAGGTATTCTGGGTCATTTAAACAATGCTCAGTTGGTACTATGGGGTCAAAAGTGGGCCAAGAAAAAAGGGCCCACTTATACAAGGGAGGATGGATCCACGCGTTTTATGTTGTTTACTCCAAATTCTGACGCTGCCATCCAAATGTCACAGCAGAAATCGAGACTCATCAGATCAGGCAATGTTTTTTCCAATCTTCTATTGCCGAATTTTGTTGAGCTCATGCGAAGTATAGCCTCAGTTTCCTTTTCTTAGCTGACAGGAGTTGCATCCGTGTAGTCTCCTGCAGTCTCCTTCTGTAGCCCACCTGCTTTAAGGTTGTGCATTCAGAGATGAACTTTGTCATTCCTCTTTGTAATTCTCCTTATTTGAGTTACTGTTGCCTTTTCCATTTTCCTCTGACCTCTGGCATAACAAGGCATTTTCACCCGGAGAACTGCCACTCACTGGATATTATTCTCTTTCTCAGACCATTCTTTACAAACCCTAGAGATGGTTGTTTATAAAAATTCAAGCAAATCAGCAGTTTCAGAACTACTTAGACCAGCCCATCTGGCACCAACAACCACGTAGAGCCTGTGTTCTACGTTTAAAGTCACTTTAATTACCTTTCTTCTCCATTCTGATTCTCGGGTTAAACTTCAGCAGATCGTCTTGACTACATGTCTAAATCCCTCAATGCTTGACAGTAAAGAGTTTGGCTTGGGGAGTCAGTTATTTTTTTAAGGCATTCTGTCTGACCTAAGGCTGTTTTATGGGCACTGAAGTAGTCTTGGAAAAAAAAGTGATAAACCTCTATGATACGATCCGCTAGCAACAGACTGGCTCTGTATACACACCAGAGATTAACTGGATGTCATGAAAGAAACTGTGTCAAGAACAGAATGGTAGATTTATAGCAAACCTTTCATGCTCTCTGTACTCACCTCACATTGTCTGTGACTACAGAGCTCTCGGTGGACTGTGCTCCCAGTGGATCTGTGAATACATGCTCAGTGTAAATGCCAGGCTGGTTGCTATCTGTACCCGGTCCCTCCTCCTCGTCCTCAGTAGCCTCAGTGGCTTCCTCTGCTGTGGGAACGCCATCTTCGTTGGGACTAGGTTCCCTGGACAAGTCCACTGCACACACAGTGGTGTTAGTTTACCATTAATCCTTGTGCATGAACATAAGAAATACACCAGGCAACTTTTTTTTACTTTTTAATGCAATATATATATTGTGTTTTAAGGGATTTCTTTAGGTAACTACAACCATGTGGCTTAGGCTTATTATAATCATTATATCATGGTGTAAAGGTTATAATTATTAACTTTACACCATATTATAATCTTTATTTCTACAAGCCTAGCTCTCTTAAAATGGCCGCCTTCATGCCAATTATGATGAATAGTTCTTACCTCTACCTTTTACAGGACTGAGCTCTGCCTGCAGCTCATTGTTTCCTGAGCTGCCCATCTGAGCTCCGGACCCTGGGCCTTCTGCTGTGCAGCCAACCGCTGAGATGCCACTCAAAGCTCCCTCGCTGCCATGTGAGCTGTTACTGGCCAAACTGCCCGTCAGTGAAGCTTCAAGCCTAGCCTCCGAGTCTGGAGGAATTTCTTCTCCAGCAGGATAGTCTGTCTCCAGGACACCTAAAGCGTGAACAAACAAAAAATTAATAATGTGATTTCTATACAAATGACCCGTGCATATAAAAATACACTTAGATATAGCAAGATAACATCCGCTTAGAGCTGTGCGTCATCTGACCTGGGACACTGGCGATGCAAAGCACGTGTGAGTTGCAGACGTAGAAGCTATCCAGCAGCTCGGAGGGCTGTGTGGTGTCTAGGATAATGACTTTAGTGGAGGATTGTGTGCTGGTGCAGATCCAAACACGGCTGGACATATCCATCTGTGCAACCTCTCTTTCTTGTTCCTGACACACACATGCATGTACGCATGGTTAGAAAATCTATAATTGTTTGATATTTAGATATTTGATATTTTTGATATTTAATAAATTTAGAAATTTTAAAATATTACATAGACACACTAGTCGGGTAAAAAGTTGCTCTGATGCATATCTACAAATCCATGTATCTATATGAGATACTGAACATGTCCATGTTTTACTGAAAAGGGTTATGCAAAACAATTCTGCAGCATGTGCTGACGAAGGCTTTTACCTTGTGCTCCTGCTCCTGTTGGTCCAGGCTGCCCTGAGAGCCTTTCCTTGTTCTAGAAATTTCTCCCTCAGCTCCCGAGTCATTACTACACACACCTGAGCCTGTGTCATGCGGCTTTCCGCCTGAGAGGTTCACACCGGCTGCACACCACAGCTGAAGAAAGAACGAAACATTTCGGCTTAATGCTCACTGAGAAGTTATATATGATGCTCAATGCAAAAGACAAACTACAGTGGAACCTCGGATTGCGAGTAACGCGATTTGCGAGTGTTCCACAAGACGAGCAAAGATTTTTATTCAATTTTGACGTGAAAAAAATCAAGTATAATCAACATCCGTGCACGTGTGTACTGTTTACTATAACACTGTGACCATGTGTGTGCGCGTAAAACATCTTTTATTCTGTGTTTGTACTGTTTATTATAACACATGTGTGTGTGTGTGTGTGTGTGTGTGTGTGTGTGCGCGCGTGTTAAAAGCAAAAGAAGTCTCGTTAGAGGTTAAAAATCCATTTTACATTTTCTCTCTCTCTGTATCAGCCTGCCTGTCCACGTGTCACTGGACACCGATCCCCTTCACACACACCTTCCCTCCTCTCGCCTTTACACACACACACACACACACACACACCCCTCGTCCTCTCGCCTTTACACACACATACACACACACCCCTCCTCCTCTCGCCTTCACACATACACACACACTCTCTCTCTCTCTAATGGAAACACTGCTCTGTCGCGATTCTTTTCAAAGGCAAAGTGCAGGTTTTATTTTATTTTTACTTTACATCAGTGATTCTGTTAGTATGTGCTCACGCAAGTGTCATTAACGATGTTCCTTGTTAATTTTTCCAATAAAACAGTCTTTCCGTTAATGTGTGTGTGTGTGTGTGTGTGTGTGTGAAACCCAAATAAGAGAGGAAGAAGTGTTACTGTATTAGACGAGAAGGGGGGGGTCTGATTCCTCCTCTCCTCTTACTTTAGCTTCACACACATACACAAACACACACACACACGCACACACACAAACACACAACGGAAACACTTATCTGTCGGGATTTATTTTTACCTTTTAAAGGTAAATCCTTTTAAAGGTTTTACTTTATATTTTGTATAAAGACGTGATTAATTTTTTTTATGTATTTATTTTTTTGGGCCACGAATAATTTGAGTTTCCAATATTTATTATGAGAAAATTCGCTTTGATTTACCAGTGTTTTGTTTATGTTTGTAATTCAAGGTTCCACTGTATTTGGAGGAAACACTGAAAATGTATTTAAGTGTGCACAGGATTTAAGGGTGTGTGGTAATATAACAATGGATTATACAGAATTGGACATTTTACAATGATGTAACACAGCTTGTGGTTTGAGAGTATAAGCAGGTAATAAAACCCAAAGCACTAACCTTCATAGAAGAATCCTTTTGATCCAGTGGTCTCAAGTACACCGGCACAGGCAAGTTCATCTTGTTCTCTGCTTGCCTACCATTTGCTTCCTGTGGATACCAGATAGTTCAAGGATATTACCTCAGGAGTGGACACGTCTAAATCTCAATTTGATAGCTAGATTACTAGGCCATTGAGAGTACAAGTGCCCTTGTCCATTCCTATGTTGTGTTTGGCTAGAAATCCAGGCTGAAAAGCAGTAACTAATGTACTAGTTACTTCATTTAAATTGCAACAAGTCAATTATTTACACTGATACAGACAATGGGAAATAAGCAAGTATTTGAAATCCTGATGGGGTAGAATTCCAGCAGATACCTGTGATGGTCATGCATTTTCGGACGACATTTATGTTGCTAAGTACATTGCTAAGTATAGTCACTGTTTCCATGATAAAGTCTGGAATTAGTTTCTAGAATCCATTGAACCTAATATGTCTAGTATAAAAAAACAGCCCATGCCCTTGGTTCTAGTGTGTAATACAAAAGGTGGACCCAATTGTTTGACTACAAAATGAGTTATTAGTCCATTTTGGCGGTTTTGAGAAAAATAAGATGTAACTTTTTATCACAATGGATAAATTAGCCTAGAGTTGTGTTTGTAGCAATCTAAATATGCAATTTAGTATTAATAATCGTGCTAAAAACTTCAGCTTACAATGCATCATCAGCCCCTGTTCCATACCAGTTTCTGGTTCACTCTGGTTTTTAACATACAGGACGCGACATACAACATCCAATCTGACATCAAACAACTGGATAAACATCTGTGCTGCCATATGGTTATAAGAGTCCAGAAATGGTCGCATAGTGGTTACAACAAGGAGTAACAAATGCAACAGCTCCCGAAACACAGCGCACATATCTCTTGTCTCTTGTGCGTAAAGCTATCGCATGTCTATCGCAGTGTTGTAGCAGTAGTAGTAGTTGTATTCAAAGTTACTTATGATATTGAATTGCATCATTGCTATTAAATACATCAAAACCAGGGTTGTGATAGTTTAAAGCAACTAATAGAAGAACATATATAATGATTTTCAGTAAAATCATTTACTTATAGATAACCATGCATGCCTGCGGACAATAATTTTGCGTTTCTCGATGATGTCAAACTCTACATTTGAATACATTTTATTTCAAAATAAAAGGATCCTGTCACAAAAGTCAATAGGAAGTAAAGGTAACTGATAAAATGTAAACTCTGGATAAGTCATCTGTGTGTGGGTGACTGATTTGTCCACCGATGTACAAGTAGTTGTACAGTAAAATGTTTGTATGATCATAAACGTAGTAAATCTGAGTTTGCATTAAAAGTGATGTACACACGAAAATGTATAACCACACTTTTTTTATACTTGTGTCCTTATACACTAGTTGCTACTCACAAAGCTATTGTCTTTCTAAGTAAATCTAATGGTCTCATTCACATTTACATAATCAAAGAAGACCTTTTTTTGCATGACTATTTTTGCTTATATTTCACATTTTACAAATAGTTGGCAGGAACATAAAAAAAATGTTTTAGAAATTAATTTCTGAGGTAAAACTCTGACTTCAAAAATAGGACAATTATCTAACATGTGCAATGCAATTCCAGAAGACTCAAAGCAAGGGAGATAAAAGCAACCCAATTATATATATACAGTATATTTTTTTTGCTGCCATCAAATAAATTGCTTTTGATCTATCAGATCTATTAGAGTAGTTTGAAATCTTGCCTTGTATTTACTGGGCAGACTCCACCCGTGAGCTGCCATCCGCCCATCCTCTTTCTGTACGTGGGCTTTGACCTGCCTGTACTGAGCCTTCTTCTGCTCTTTACGTGATGGAGAAGTGCTTATGTCCACTCTGAAGAGAGAGAGAAGACAGAAAAATTCTAAGGGATCAACTTTACCTGATTAGAAAACAAGGCTTAAATGCAAACAGAGTTTGAACGTAATCGACCTGTAGAGTTGATGAAGATAAAGCAACGCTAAACAAGCCCTTACTCATCTTTGAGGAAGTCAAAAGCTTTGGACCGCTCAGTAGGGAACTGGGAGAAGGTGCTGCTCTTCCTCATGCCGCTGGGTGGGTTGTACTTGACGTTAGAAGGAGGAGGCCTTCCTGCATTGCTGCTGCTGGTGCTGCTGCTGGAGGATGAGGAACTGAACAGCCGGCTGAAGCTGACACACACATAAACACACACAGGACACATGCATGAATCGTACTAAAAGAAAGACACACATTGCCAAATAGATATAGCCAAACCCTGGCCTGTGATGTCATTAACATTATAGGCGAAGACCTGTAGCATTAGAATTGCTACATACTTTTGGAAAAAGTCTAGAACTCCCTGAGCAAAACCTGTGCAGAATCCTACATTATGAATCCTACATTATACTGAAGCTATTCAAGAAGTTACCCTTATCTATCGAACTCCTGAAAAACCTTTTTGAAAATGCACTGCAAGGAAATGTGAATAAATAATATCTGCATGCATACTGCTTGACAGATTTATTGTGTAATGAAATGTAGTGAAACAACCAGACGTGTATACTGTATTTTGTAAAAGTATAACATATGATGCAAGATGTCACAAGATGTGTTGCTTTTGCATTTCCATTCATTCAGTGAATTTTAAATCTAAATATTGGGAAACCACCAGGGGGAGACAAAAGAAAACTCATCCAAATTGCAGAAATAAAGCCGCATCATGACTTGTGTGTTAAGAAGTGTTAAGTAAGCAGGGTGTTGACTATTCTGTTAATAGCAAAACCACTTATAAATTCTGCCGTCTGTTGAGCTATTACAATTTTATTAACAATGCAAATAGCGAGTATTAGAGAAGCCTGTCTTTTCCTTTGAAACTGCCTTTTAAATGACAAAAATTTATCTCATCCTGCCTAGAATCATGAGGCAGACCAAGCAACATAGAATCAGAACGAGCCCAAGGAGAAATTCACGGTAAAATAGTGATATTGCTTTTTTGTAACTCTGGGCTGAGATGATAAGCTGAGGACCACCAGCACATTAAGTGAAAAGAAACACATGAGGAATTTGAAATATATAGAATGTGAAGAACATATATACATATATATGAAGAAGCTGTTGATATAAACAATAATTATAGTTGAAACTTACAATTGCCAGATGCTGGACTTTTTCTTCTCACTAAGAGCAGGATTTTCCCTGGAAGCACTGTAGACAAATGGGATATTACATTATGTACAGAATAAAATTGTATGATTATTTTTGTATATCAGCAAACCCAAACTCCATTTGCCCCTATGTCCCTATGTTCAATTGTACTGTACTGAAATACTGTAACATAGAGTTAAAAACAAAAAAGTAATCAGCATTCATCTGAGCATTTACCGGAGCATTTCTGTCCACCTTACAGCCTCCTGTAGCTCCATCAGTCTCTCTTTATACTGGTTCCTTTCCATCAGCACCCGTGCCATCTCTACCCGGGTGAACCGACGCCTCTGAGCTGTAGGCACGTCACTCTGCCAACAAAACAAGCACATAGTTTGCATTAGAATTTTGTATTATACAGTAACTCATGTATACTACTGCCATTTCACAAAGTCATGGATAATGGCATGAGAATGACAAATCACAGTATTCAGCAACTTGTTTTCACCTCGTCTTCCTCTTTGTTATTTAGTCTGATGCTTTCCATTTCAGCCCGAACTCTAGAGCGCATAAAAGTTTATATTAGTCAGACAATATAAATACTCATTCATTCACACATTCATTTTTCCACTTCATCCTGGCCAAAGTCACAGTGGATATAGTAACCTGGGAACAAGAAGTAAGAATGCCAGTCCATCACAGAACACCGTAGATACATTCACATTCTCAACTAAGGGCAATTTAGATTATCCATGCCAACTACTGGTCTTCATAGCCTTGTTAAAATAACAGATTTTTGTGAGAAATCGAATAAATGTTTATGTTAATACTGTTACCCTCATTGTGAAATTGCAATAAGAAAGTAAAAAAAAAAATTAAAATAAGTGTGCACACCCCCAAACTAATATTTACTTAAAGTCCCTTTAGATTTTATCACAGCTCCCTTTTTTTGGCTACGAGTCAATCAGTTTGGTCCATCTTGACATAGCAATATTTTTGCCATTTTTCTGTGCAGCTGTCAATTCTGCCAAAATGTCTGGGTGCCTCACCACTGATTTTTTTATTTGATTTAGATCGTTGTGCTGCTCATTATTTGGTAAATCCATTCCATGATTTGGATGTGTGCTTCAAATGGATGTGTGCTTCAAATCACTTTCATTTTAAAAGATGAAATTCCTCTTCATCTCAAGCATTTTAGCCAAAGCCTTAATGTTTTTGTTTTTCACTGGTATTGGGAGCTATTCTTATTCCCTTCAACCTGATTAAAGCCCCAGTTCCAGCTGAAGAAAAGCAGCCCCAAAGCATCATGCTGATGTCTCTATGCTTCACTTTTGAGATGATGTTCTTTTGATGTTTTTTTTATTTTTTATTTTACATTTAAAATTGAATGTAATATTTTTAAATTGGATGTAATATTTTTAAATTGGATGTAATATTTTAGCCAGGCTTGGGTGTTTTTGTTCTTAAAATGTCTTCTGTCTTACCACTCTATCCCTTAGCCCAGGATTATAAAGAATTCAGGAGATTATTGTTACATATAAGAAGCAATCATTTTCAGAAACCAGTGCAATTCGTTCTATTGCTTTAGGTCTCTTTCATATTCATATGGATGGTACTTTGACGCATAACACCTACCAAAAATTGTCACACATATTCCCTGATGGCAAAGGCCTCTTTCAGCAGGATAATGCCCTTCAGCACTGCAAAATCATTTAGGAATAGTTCGAGGAACATGACAAAGAGTTCAAGGTGTTAACTTGGCCTCTGAATTTGCCAGATCTCAATCTGATTGAGCATCGATGGGTTGTGCTGGACTAACAAGTCTGGTGCATGAATGCCCACCTTGCAACAAGAATCTGGTGACAAATATAACAGCATACTTTCTGAGATCTCATGGTGTCCTTGCCTTGGTGGTTCAGAGTTCTTTTGGTGACACAAGAGGTAATATTAGGCAGGTGATTTTATTGTTGTGGCTGATCAGTGTGTATCCTTATCTTATCAAAACACCCGTATGCATTGCGTAATACCTACACTGAAAGAAATTTTCAGGTATTGGCATATTTTGCATGTAGACAAGGCAAACTAAGCCTTGTGCTGCCAGGTTTATGAAAACGCAGTGTTTTATAAAGTAGTAAAACAACAAAAAAATTTAAAAGACTCAGAGAAATAGAAGGTGAGACAAACTTCTTGAGCTCTTCCTCAAGTTCTTTGTTCTTCTCTTCCAGTTTGGCCTTGGTCTGCAGGATTGTGTCCAGCTCTCCCTGAAGAACCTCCTTCTCAGATGTGAGCTCATCCACTTGGACGATCAGGTCGTTCTTTACCACATTTAGTGCATTTCTGTGTGAACACACATATGAACATTTAGTCATTTTGCTATTATAATTTTACTTGATTTGTGCATAACTTTCTGTAAAAATGTGTGTTTTTCCTACTTTGTCTCAAGCAGCTGTGTGTTTTCCATAATGAGATTCTCCACTTCTCTGCCCATTCCTGGGAAAAATCAATCAATCAATCAATAAATAAATAACTAAAATTAAAAAATTAAAAAGAAAGAATGTAACAAAAACTTTGATCCCAATATTAATTGGTCTCTCTTTAGCACAAAGACCTGGCATGATGTCTGCATTTAACCAATACTGGGGAAGTACAAAACACATATACTGTGACACTTAAATGCAGACGATGCAAAAGCAACAAATTAAACACATGAGGGAGAGATACAGGCAGTCAGACATGAAAAGGACAGCAGGTGGTATGTCTTACCAAGCAAACTCAGGTCTGAAAAAGCATGCAGTCCATGTAAGGCAGAGAGAACGAGAAGGATGAGGACAACCTTTAAGTAAATGGTGACAAGTAAATGAGGATAACACATACATTATGTTACCTCCCTTTAGTGCAGTGCTAAAAAAAATACTTTATAATTTAAAATAATTGTAATTATCTTAAAAATATATGAAATGTTACATCAATGCAATGTGTTTGCACTTTTCGAGATTATGAAGTAATGGAAATGAATAAAAAAAGAATAAATAACTCTACATGCAACCAATGTCTTTGACAGAGATATAGACAGGAAGTGACACACAGACAGGACGTGAGACAGCCAAAAGGGATAAATACACACCAGAGTATTCCACTGGGGTAAGGCACAAAAACGAGAGAACAGGAAGATACAGTGTGGAGAGAAACAGTGCAGTTAGCATTGTAACATCCAGCAAAGAGCAGGGGCTGACTACATAGAGCAAGGAAAGCACATACTCCTAAGCTGACCTCTACTTGAACATTTACAGGTTTAATCAAAATTTTACAAATGCTAACATTTTTTGCCCAAATTTAGTTGCAGCTAATTGCAGCTTTCTTTATATACATATACAATCTACAAGCAGCCAGTCAGAACAAGCCTGTGGCAAATATCATCATAACTGCTAAACAACAACAAAGAAAATGGAAAGAAAATAAGGTTTATCGCACGGTCAACTAAACTTAGTACTGCCAGTTACTGTATTTGCATGAATTATTTTGTATGTTTCAATTTATGGTTAATATCTTCCATTATTGTGGAAAAAAGTCAGGACAATAAAGAGCCGTCCTGAGAGCTGGTATTTTGCTAATATACACTGCCTGCCAAAAAAAATCGCCATTGAAAAAATTTATTATTGGCCTGCATCATTCAAATAAAACATAATAAAGATAAGAAGGAAAGCGTATGAAGCAATGTTTCCATTATGCATAGTGGCCACTGATCTGGGGTTGGTTCAGTTGGTCAGGTCTAGGCTCAGCAACATTATGTGGCAATAAAATTAAGTCAGCTGATGACCTGAATGTACTGAATGGCCAGGTTAACACATTTACATTTACATTTTGGCATTTAGCAGACACGCTTATTCAAAGCGATTAAGAAAAGTGCTTTGAAGTTTCTGTCATTGAATAGTTCCTTACACTGTTTACTAGGTTACTACCTAAGTACCGTCAGTCAAATACAGTTGGGAAGGTTTTTATTTCCCCTTTCCTGTTGGCACATACATATTCCAGTACTCAAACTGTCAAAGAGTGGTTCTAGGAACATGCAGAATCATTTTCACATATGAATTTTGCTGCCACATTGCACGCCATAATCAAAACTCAAGGTCAAACAAAATCTTAGCATGTATGCGTTTCTTTTGCTAGGCAATGTATGTAATGCAATTGTTTTTTCATAATTTTTATAAATACCTCAATTGCAATAACTATATAGAAAACTTGCAAGACTGAACAGTATGCTGGAAACAATCCACTATAATTATCAGCCATAAATTATTATTATTATTATTACTATTATTATTATCATCATCATTATCATTTAAATGGGTACTAAGTTTCATGGTGCCCAATCTCCATACATTTTGAGGCCTCTTACAATAACATTAAGGATTCACCTTTTTCACATAGCTATAATGGCATTTTCTTTCAAAATATTATTGCTTGTATCAGAAAATACAATATAAGTACTTCCTGTGGTAGGCAGCAAAAGCATGTATGTTTCTCCCTTTCCGCTTTCCTAGTATTTAGGAGATAATTGGATAATTAACAAAAAATTTCATTATAAGACAAAAAAACAATTTACCCAGTAGATCAGCTCCTTCATCCACATCCCCAATGAGGCCCGAGCCTGCACTTGACAGCTCCTCAAACAGAGAGTCTGTGTTCCGGTTAAACGCCTTGTTCTCTATACCTTTAGTCGGTGTGCTGGAACATATTATGAAATGTTAATTAAGTCCACCCAGAATTAATACAACAACAAATAACAAGTAAAATGTTACATGAGCAATTGAAAGCTATGTCATGTTAATAAGGTAAATATAAAGACCTTTTAAAGGTTCTGTATAGAGGCCATGGATATCAGAGGAATGGACATGTTCTGAGTGTCTAAATATAGTAGGTCAAGGATTTTGCTCAGTAAGCCTTCTCATTATTATGTACCCAGCAGGAATATTTGATTGTCAAACATTTATGCCAACGTTAATTAGGCAACATTACATTTATAAGGATGTTGTTGGTATTAAGATATTTTTGGGAAAACATTGAATGAACGACCCCACATCCACATTGCGTTGTCAAATGATAAGCACTACTAAATAACTATTTCTTGTCAAAACATACTAGACAACTCGAATTTAACAAACCATTAAATAGGAAGCGGAAGGGAAAATCCCTGGACGTTACACAGGCTAGACGTTGCAGTCCAGTAATTTGGGAGATATTATGCACTTCACTGTGATATTTCAGAAGGGAAATTAAACAACGAGATATTATTACCTCATGGACGACATGAGATACATACTCCGTGTGCAGGAAGCTTTTGTGTCTATCTCAGGATTTCTGAACTGTGTAACTTAAGGGCCCACAGATGTGATCGGACATTGTGTGAGAAGATGTTGAAGCGGTATAACGTCTGTTGTTTTGAAGTTATATTCGAAACATTGTACTTTGATAATTCATTCAACATAATCTCACTGCCTTTTTTCAGTCATTTTTACTTACAAAATAACATAAATAACATCATTGCTTTCTGGGCAAATGAAGTCCCAACCTCATTACAACTACATGACTACACTTGTCATCCAACATTAGTGTTCCTGCTGGGTATTTTGTCTTGACAAAAAAACAAGGTCTTGCAAATGTAATACCTGTACTTTGTCTGCATTAATTTACAGCCTGCATCACTAAATGACTTTAGGCAGCAATGAATCGAAATGAATCTATTTGCATTGACGTAACCCTTGATTTTACCCTTGAAACAGAAACCTCCCCAAACTACACATCCATTAGGGAAAGTATGTAAAATGTAAAACCCCTTTCACATGTTTATACAACTGTCTCTCAAATTGTGCACAATTAAATTCAGGGTCAATGCTTCAGAATATGGTCATCTTTTTGTGTCGGGATGTCCGCTGTTCGTCAGGACAGATACAACAAGGACAAATTTGAAATGTTACAGCATATGTGATGTATAATTTAGCTACACATTGAGCATAATATTTTGTACCTGGAGCCTTTGTAGCCACTGAGGTCCAGATGGAGCTCTGGGGTTGACTCGATAATAGCTTGTACATCAGACTTGTCCTCATTCTCCATCAAACCTACATGAACCAGATGGCATGTAATATGCACTGATACATTAATATGAAGCAGAAATACATACAAATGTGTTTAACCCTTAAATTGGCTAAATGTATTTGGAAGAGTAAAAATTCTTGCTAGTTGTGCTCAAATAACACAGGAAACACACCCATGCCTTGATATTTGCGGAGTATATTGCCAATTCAAGTATTTATGGGGGTAAAAAATAATTATATATAGAATGGGCAAGTGCTTATGTGCCCAGAATATTTCTTCTGAAGTTTGAACATGATATTTGTGTTTAGGAAAACAAAAAAGTACAAAATTTCGAAATTCCAATGCTATACACTCACTCATTTTACCATCTGTCTTGCACTGACTTGACCTCCGGACTATCATAGACAATTGTTGCAGGACACATCAGCATTTTTTATTGCATATTAAATGTAATAGTTGTTTAGTCAAAGTCATCTTGTGTTCATTTTCAAAAGACACTATCACCATTGTTTTGCTTAGGCTGTGTGTTTTAATTCCAGGAAGGAACCTCAGCTCTCTATTATTATGAGTACTTTGTCAGGCATCATTTAATTTCAGAACTTTTTCACAAACTATAACTCAGATTAAGAACTCGAATCTCAGAGCACCCTCAGCGACGCTGACTCACCTGTTGATATGGAGCGAGTCCCCGGTGCAGCCTGCACCTCAGCACACCTACTAGAACCGTCACCATCCTCCCGCTGACAGTCCAACCCTGGCTCTGAGGCTGTGGTGGACATGGGGGTGACAGAACTGGAGCCCAACAGCTCATCCTGAAATCACAACCAAAGTCAGAGGTCACAGCTCGGCAAAAGCTGAGTAAGAAAGGGGACAAGAATAGTAATACAGAAGATGTCTTGGATTCAGTGTTCAGATTGGATTATTTTAGTAACAGAGCTCTATATTATGGATGATAATAACTGAACATAAATAACTGAAAACAGCAGGGTAATCCATTTCTCATTACTTACTTACTTACAAGCTACAATACATGACACAAAGTAATAACTGAAAACCATAAACAATTTAACATAATTCACATACAGGGCTCACCAGGGCACACAAATGCCACAACCTTGCAAAATAAATGTACTCAGGTATTTTTCGCATAGAACAGCCCACAACTAAAGCCAAAGTGCTACTCTTTAGAATTAATTTAACTTAAAATTAAGTTCTTAAAAGAAAAATGAAAACTATAACAATTAAAACTATTAAGGCAATTTGGCATAACTATGACTAAACTACATGAACATTACGATTTTCAGATTAATTAGTAATACTAGTCTAGCATAATCAATGATTTGTAATGAAGAATGAAGCGGATCTTTAAACTTAAATGCCATGCGATCAAACAGTAAACAAGCTGTATGCAACCACATCTTTATTCATTCATCTACAGCAAACGGCACTCATTTCAATCAAAATATTTTCAGTTTGCTATATTTTGTCGATACCAATTAAACATTTTTGGAACTACACTCTCTTAAGTGGTTGCATTCAGCACAACACGGGATGAGGAGTGGATGTTGCAAAGCTGCACGGGAAAACTCAGCGTCAGTGCATGATGGTGAAATGGACTGCGTACACTCGGCTGTTACAGAGCCAACTACCTTACAGTCGTCTGCCAGCATATTCCCCCAAGCCTCCTGTGCACTATTACCCTCGCTTTTCTGTGGAGGATCCTCTGCCTCCAGCTGCTTGGGGAAAAGAATTCAAGTGAAGCATGATTCGTGGCATGATAACTGTACAATCCAGTATCATGGTTTCATGTACATTGTAGCAACCTCATGCTTCGCTGGGTGCGGAATTTCATTGGGAAAACTGCTGGAATTTAAAAGGACCTTTTTAAATAAGTTTTTCACAACACAGAAATACAGTAGAAATTTTTGGTTTAGTCAACAGCATCGTGCAAAAGTAATCAACCTACTAGGTTTGTAATATAAATGTTTTCTTTGATGCCAGAAAAATGGGGAGGAAAAAAAGACTTCCTTACAGAAAGCTTCAACATGTGAGGTTTTGGTTTCATTGCTAAATATCAACACTTTTTATCTGTTTATTATTAACCATGAATTATACAGTATTACAAAATGCACTGATATAAACCTATAATTACAGCTGGTACTACTTTTAGTGGTGCAGTAATACAGAAAACGAAACAAAAAAAATATTTTTTTGTGAAATTAACGGTACTGTAGTAAATTATGTATAATTAGTACTGTATATTGCAAGTATATTGCTAACACTGCATAACATGACTCTTCTCTTATTTAATTTATTTCAACACTGCAACACTAACAGTTTTCTACTGATTCGGTTTGTTTTCATGAAATAAAAACATAATGCAGAAATCATAATTTACATATCTAATACACATATCAGACGCTTTTAACTGAACTCACTGTGCACTTAGTCATGCTACACAATCAATGCACCAATTAAAACACAGAGTGTCAAAACCCGCCCTCCAACTCTGATGGACGAAAAATTTCGCAATCTACTATAAAATAATAAAAGAAATTGAACAAACATGAAAACAAAATAAATATGCCATATGTATTTTTATGTAACATGCATGCCCACTTTTCACTGTAATAGTATTATTTCTTAATGATCAAATTACACAATTCATTGGTATGTTTGTGTACTTCTTAAATATAGTCCTTGTTAAATATTCCTCCATATTTTACTGGTTACTACACAGTATAGTAATTGCTGATATTTAGAAAATCCAATTTTGAAAGCATCTACAGTGTTTTTTTTCCATGGCTTTTGCACGATACTTCATCTGTTCTTCAGAAAGCATGAACCATATATCAAGGACTATGCAGCTTCTCTCGAATGTTTTGTTTCATTTTTTTTTGGATAAAATATAAATGCTAGAACTACAGTAGAATCCACACTATACCATCACACTGACATAACATCCCAAATGTGTTCGAGGTTATTGACATGCATATGAAAGCATTTTATGCATCAGGAATCACCAGACAGAAGATCCGAGACTGAAGCCTGCAGCTTACATTCTCTTAGAGAGATTAATGCCTTTATAAAGTATATAACAGTAATATCTATATTTTAAAACTCCTTTGCCCAGGTCTTCTGTATGGTATACATGAATATTTTGTCAGGCATAAATCCAAGTCAGACACAGATACAGCTCAAAAGCCAGTGAGAGTGAGTGTGTCACATGGTTTGAGATACATACCCTTCAGATATTCGATTAGACTCCATTCTCCTGAGTCCTAGCAACTAGGCTTCATGTATAGAGAACTTACACGATGCCTGAATATCTTTCACTGTAAGTACTGTTGTTCTAATCCATAACCCAACCCAGGCATAGTTAAGAATAAGTGTGTGTATGTACATGTGTGTGTTTTATGTGTGTGTGTGATGATTTGATAATATAGAATGCCACATGCCCTACTGTAACATCAGAGCTACCTCTCGCCTGCTTCCTTCTTCATCTTCAAAGACATCATTCCAAATGCCAAGTGCTCGATTGTGATCCATGACACCAGCTGCCAGTTTATTAGCATAAGCACACTAACACAAACCACCTTTCCTGAACCTTATGTACCTATTGCATATATGCCTTTTGGTATTGTGGCCCTAAAATGATCATCCTATCTCCCTTAATTGATGCTTGTTGAATAATTTTCAGGATTATTATATTATGTACAGTGCATCAGACCAGGGAATTCCATCGAGGTTTAAGTACCTTGAGACTGGTATTTGATCGATGCTGACTGAGTTCAGTGAATCTCCAACCCTCTGTCCCAGGAGTCTCTGCTCGACCCAGAAAATCTGGGATCTGAGAGTTGTTCCCAACACCAGCAGACATGGGAAAGATGCCCAGAGAGAGGGGTCGCTCTTTCCTAGCATACAGTTGTACATTCATGTATGGATGAGAGGAAGACATCAGATTTTACACTATAACGAAATATTGTTATTACATAGCAACATATCGGTGGTGGGCAAGTAACCAAATCCGGTGCTTGAGTAAAAGTAAAGATAACATAAGGTAAAATATTATGCCAGTAAAATTTGACGTCCTTCATTTACACTTCTGCTCATATTAAAGTACGAAAGTACTCGTCGTCAAACCTTGTATTGATTTAGATGCATTTCTTTCTGTGAGAAACACAGCAAACTTAGTATCTTAGTATAATTTTTAAAAATTATATTTGTTCTGTCCCTTATAACCCACTAACAAACCAGACAAATATGACATATATACTGATTACCCTTACAAGCCTTTCACATCAGCATTATGTTGTTGATCCATTCTAAACAACATATTTTCCTAAACTATACAGCCCGTTCCTACCTGACTCTGCCCAGGGTTCCTGTATCTGAGGCCTCTCCTCCAGTTATCTGCTGAAGTTTAATGCGCTCTACATGTTCCATGTAGTTATGAATCATCTGGAGGAAACAGTGGAGAGCATCATAAGCACTGGCTATCATGGTGCTGTTGTATATCTCCTTGATATTTATCTTGATATTAAGCCTTTCTCATTGGCTCTGCAGACATCTCATGGAGATGATACTACAGTAGTGTGTTGTTACCTCTGTGTGTCGCTGATGGAGAGAATTGTACTCTTTTTTGAGTTCCGCCTCCCGCTCCTCCAATCGGGTTACTATGAATGAGAGATAGAAAGAAACAGATAGAAAGAAAGAGGGAGAGAGAATAAGTAAAAATCATCTCATAGGATGCTACTCATTTTAAAACTATCCTTATTTGGCACACAAAAAATTCAGGCGATAGAGTATTCACCCTATCGTTTAAAAACTGCAAATTCAAATTTGGACATTTCCACAACCATCTTAATGTAAGACTGGCTATGCTGTTTGAGATGAAAGTACAGCATTAATCTCTCCTCTGTCACTTAGACCTACAGTACACTAGCCAACTGTAAGCATTTGTGACCTCATGTACTGTACTTATAAAAATGGGTAAAATAGGGTAACATTCCTACAAACACTGAAAAAAATCCAAGTAAAACTAGAGATGCACTTGATACATGGCAGTTCCACAATCAGTACTGCTCACATACTTGCCTGCCTAATTCTTCCATATCTAAAGGATTAACAGCTCTGTCCACTAGAGAGCAGCATCCGTTCTACTCCAGTATCCATTTTCACTCACATGATCACCATTCACAACCAACAGACATGGATGCAGGAGGATACTATAATCATTATATACAGGAAACTCAAGTATCATAAAGAATATGTATGTTTGAGTTTAGTATCTTGTCCAATCTTCGACAAAAGATTTTATTTATCACCAAAATGTCATTTTTGTCCTTTTGCACAGGTAAAATTTCACCAATCGAAATTAATTTAAGGCAGGATCAGAGTGGCTAGTAGAGCTTCATGCCGACTATTCCATAAATTCTTCATGGACTGCGGAAATTATTTAATTAATGATGCATGAAAATACATGTGCATCAGTCAAATCAGCCAGACATTTTAACTCTCGTGCCCATAAACATCATCAAGAAAATTGTACATAACTACAAAAAAAAATTGAATCTTAAAGTCGCAGTGGTTGTAGTGTCAGGTGGTTGTGTTTATCATCGTCTAGGCCAAGGTAGTTTAATTAATTCTTTTTTTGGATTTAATTTATATAAAAAAAGACTAAATTAGAAAATTGAAAATCAGTGATGGGTTCTGGGTCAAAATGTCAAAACATCCTTAAATAACAAATCTCAATACAATGTTCTTCAAATTTCTTTGACACAATACAACACAATAAGAATTTTTTATGAATTTGTAGTCGGAATAAACTAAACTACCACCTTAAGCTTTGATTACAGTATGTCAAGCAATGTGATGGCCAATTCATGTGCGAAGGTAACTTCTCATGCTCCTAGGACCACCGTTTCACAATCTAGTCCTGGAATATACTCATGCCATCAGGGAAGAAAATGGACATTGCTGGGAAAAAAAAAAATTGATGTGATAACCTGGTCATTCGGTACATTCAGGTAGTCAAATGACTCGTCATTCAATTGCTATAGAATGTTGCTGAGCCTGACCAACTGAAGCAACCCCAAGATCATACAGTGGAAACTATGCATGGTTTGTGCATCACTTCATGCACTTCCTTTCTTACCCTGACGCAACATCGCTCTGGAATAGGATCAATCTGGACTCATCAGACCAGATTTTTCAAAAGGCTTGTTTCCTGATTAGTCTCACTCACAAATGGTTTTCCTATGACCACACAGCTGTTTAGTCCCAATCCTGTGAGTTCTCATTGCATTATGTGATAAGAAATGTTCTTAAACACAGCTGTGATTTCTAATGCTGGCTTTTTACTACCAACTTACCAAGGGTTTAAGTGATCTGTTTCAAACTATTGTGCTCCAGTTACAAAGAGTCTACGACACCTCCTCTTCACATTTACAGTCAGAGGAGAAAAATGTCCATTTGAATGTAAAAAAAAGCTAAAGAGAGGCTGTGTTTGAATGGGTTATTAGCACATAAATGCAACCAGGATTTAATTACAAACCTGAATCCAGCTGCAGGGTTTAGAGAAGAGTAAGATATCCTTAATCCTGTAATTCCTTGTTATTTCTTACTTATCATGTCGTTTCAGAGAACATGCTAAGTTTCAGATGTGTTATAGCTTCTTAGCTCAAAGTGACACAGCCCTGAGGCTATGAGGAAAGATGGAGCAGAAGGAGGCCGACTTTGATGTGTGGATGTGATGTACGGAAGGGGCTCGTGTAGCCGGCGCATGAACAGATGAATTAATAAGCAGCTTCCATGGCAACTCAAACCTCAATCAAGTCGGTTTTTAGACTCTAACATATAGCTATTTTTTTATTTCTTTTTTAAAAAAACAAAACAAATATCATAATCTGCATTCACTCGGAGCAATAACACTGCAAACGGAAGTGCAAATATATCAACACAGCGCGTGATATTTATAAACTGAATGATACATAATAACTTCCTGGATCTTTCGCATCTTTAGTTTTAAAGCACGCTGTAAATGCTCTGGTCGTGCTTAAACTGGACTATGAACTTAGTGTGAACTATTTAGCTTTTGTGAATCATTCACCGATTACCAGGGTTTGCCGCACATTGCTACTGTTTTACACAGTACTTTACATACATGAGCTCTATATTAAAGAGTCTGCTTTGATACAAATGAAAGCTTTGTAATTCACAAATAAGCTCCTCTTCAACAAAAGTGCTTCCCCTGAGCTTAATGTACCAGTAACACAGTGTGTATTCTGTAATCCTGTCAGAATGAGGCTTAGCCTGCAAATAAATACAAATTATACATGTGTTATGGTGCATGAATACACTATTTGGAACAAAACTGAAGGTGGTTCAATTTCTGTAACATGATGGCTGTCTGATTTCTTAGTGCACTAGGTGGTAAGAGTTAATGAGCCCGTGTGGAGGATTGTGTGACTAAATGAGGTCACAGCCTAGATTAGCTGCAGAATACCTTTATGGGGAGTTGTAAATTCATAACAGAATGAATGGAACGGAAAAACAGGGACGGAGAGAAACGGATTGATTATTGGAAATATTACAGGTAGATACTATAAACACTTTAACGGCATACCGTCATATCAACAAAAATTATATTTGGAAATAATGACTAGAGATGCATCTCCACAAGAAAAGGTTTGATTGCGGAGCGAGTAGTGTCACAACCGGTGAACCTATGTTTCAGTGGGAAAAGTAAGGGGTTAAAAAAATGACTAACAAAAGAAAGTAGTGGGATGCTTCAATCATTTTAACACCAGCGATAAATTGGATCTACGCAAACATACTACAGTTGGAGCAGTGTCATTTTGTCAAAAGCACTAGGAGCAGAAGCAGTCCGAAGAAAAGGTGGAATAAAGATTTAAGAAGATCAATGCTTGAGCAATTACACTAATCACATTTTTTGCTATTTAGCTTCACGTTAGTGCCAATTCCAAAATTAACTGAGCAAAATTATAAGTAAAGCCTAAAACATGATGGGGTGTGATGTTCTGGGAAAATATACCGATCAGCCATAACATTTAACACTGAATCAATTTAGGCTTTAGGTTCCTCTTGCCATCGAAACAGCTCTGACCCCTCGAGGCATGACTCCACATGACTTCTGAAGGTGTACTGTGGTGTCTGGTATTAGGTTGTTAGAAGTTTTTTAATTCCTCTTTGAACAATTTGACAACAGTATTCAACATGACATTTGCAGAATTTCTGAGCGACATGTTCATTTTTTTTTATCACTTGCAATATGTAATAGCGGCAATAAACAATCAATCCTTCACCACCCTGTTTTTGTTCTTTGTCCTATATTGTTGGACAATAAACCACACACTGTCATGTGACACCAGACAGTCCTCTGTCATGAAGATTTAATAATTTAAAAGCTCTGACTGTTACAAAGTTCAGGCACTGGAAACTCGTTGCAGGAATGTTTAATAAAAGTTCAGGCACTGGAAACTCGTTGCAGGAATGTTTAATAAATGGCTCCATGCAGAAAGATTTATTGTATCAATCATTTTAGAGACGATTTATTACCCGAGTACAAGCAGTTAGATAGCACTGCTGTATAACGTGTCATAACTAGCAATATTTTCATCATTTAATTGAATTCACCCCATACAAAAAACTTTTTTTCTTTTGGTATTTTGGTCCATCCACATCGACCGACAAATATTTTCCACCCTGGAGGTATATCTGTTCTTTCTGTGGCAGTTACTTAAGGGGTCCAGTGTTACCCACGTGTCTAAAATATGCATGCAGTGGTAGCCAGCGGAGCGGGACGGCATTACCTGCCAGCACAAAAGTGGTCCACTACATACAACGAACAATAAGTACATTTGACCCTTAACACCATATTTGTATTTATTTGAGATTTCTATTAATTTCACATTTTAGAGATCTAACCTACAAACCCTCCCCTCCATCTACACCTACACGAAGAGTAAGACCATGTAAAAAAAAAAAGCAACTTGGCACTGTTTTGTCAGAGCACATAGTCCTTAAACACCAGAGCATTTTAGCCATTTGTGCATTACTATGTTTTAATAAACATATAGGGGGTCAGGATTTTTGTAATATAGAGGTATCCTTTTTTTAGCACAACCTAGACAATATGACGAATTAAAGTTTATTTCATTTTAACCAACTATACACGTATAATTGAGGGGGGGGGAAAAAATAATAATACAGATTCATAGGATCACTCATTTTTATGTTTGTTTAGGTTGTTTCTGAGTAATAATCATATTATTATTATTATTATTATTATAATAATCACATTTTGAGTGCTGCATGTTTGCGGCATTAATCCAATATTCAGGTAGCAGTAAATTGTATATGTTTTAAAAGTAATGATAACACAGACAAAAAGTGGGGAATCAAACCCCTACTCTGGAAGTGCAAGCCCACAGTGCTAACCACTATGTCACCATGCCTGCCTACAAATGAATATATTTTAATTCAACCTATTCACAGAGCGAATAGTCCTAGGACTAATTAATTGATCATGGATGGCGTTGTTTTAATATACCTAGGTGACCCGTCCAAGTATACTGAATGTGTGGAATGAGGAAACCAGGGTACCCAGAGGAAACCCAAATCAAACCCGGACGCTGGAGGTGCAAGGCGACAGTGCTAACAACTAAGCCTCCGTGCTTAGTGGCTTATATAATAAACATTTGGTTATGACATGTATAACAATTATTTCATATCAACTAAAAAAATTAAAAATTAAAGTATTTAACAAAGTATAGGAAGGAAAATTAAACAGTTAACACAAAACACAGCTTGTTACAGTAATTAACATTCAGTAACTACAAGTACATAAGTGACAACAAAAACTAAAGTGACATAAATATTGTATTGCCCTATTACAGCAGAGAAGAGAAGAACTGTATGTAACTGTATGAAACAGACTGAGATAGAAAGTGAAACTTGTTCTTACTCTGATCAGCAAAGTTCTTGAGTTTCAGCTCCAGCTGGCGTGAATGTGAGTTCATTCTCTCCACATTGTTCTGTAGGTCCTTCTTCTCCTGCTCCTGTGAGTCCTCAAACTCAATGAACTTCTGCTCATGGAGAACACAATCATAAAAATAAGACCATGTTAAATATAATTTTTTATAACCTTTTTTCTACTGTATTCATATCACAATACTATATTTAAATAATTCATGTACATATAGCTTTTCCTGTAATATCACTATTTGCAATGTAATATGTGTGGCAGCCTGGAAAACTCAACTGGATTAAATAAATTTAAGCAAATTCAAGTAAACTTCAAGCAGTGAAAAGTACTGCGTATGTTGTTGAGAGGAATTTTTATTTTGTTCAGTTTATATTGTTTGCTGACAGTTAATTGCGTACAAAATTTAACATGGTTAAGAGATATGAAAATGACATCAATGTTTTAGTACTGTGCAAAAGTCTTATTATATGCTGTACCAATTTTGTTATATATGTTTATCATGTCTGCATAATTATGTACAAAATCATTCAGTATTTCCATATATAACTTAAAAATTTATAAATAAATAACATTACAGGAGAATATATGCATGGCTGTAAAGAAAAAATATATAGTACAAGACAGACCAGTTTTCATGGAAACAAATAATCTAATGTACGCTCCTGGTATTTCATAAAAATAGAAAGGAGCGAGGGTGAAAAAGTTACCAAAAGAACTCATATTCTCCAGCAAGTTCAGTAAAACATAACAACTATTTTACTTATAGTACTGTGCAAAAGACTTGGGCACATACAAAAATCTGGCATAAGCAAAAGATGCTTTTGAAAACATTTCTGCATATAAGAAACTTCTATAAAGAGAAATAAAGAGCAATAAAATAAACAGTCAATATTTGGAGTGAAAACTCATTGCTTAAAATCAGGAGTTTTAGACACGGATTTGAGCAGTTTTATAAGAAAACAGCTGTTTGAGTTGTGATCTGAGTCAATACAGTCCAACTTTAAATAGTGCTGAAGGATTTTCTACATTAATTTGGTTTATTCAGTTTAAAGGAACAGACAGCATGTTGCTGAGACAGGGAATCTGTACAGGTTTGAAAAGTTATATAAACAAGTATATTTAAAATCAAACCAAGAACTTTTAGGAATTTTGCTATATTTGACATACAAAGCGGGAAACTTTTTACAGCTATCTAGCTCAGGTGAGTGATGTATATTTTCTTTCTCAAGCAATGAACTGCATAACTGGTGTTTCAAATGTAACAAACAAATATATTTATGTTGATTAAGCTCAGGGAAAACTCCTAAATGATCCATATCACACTTCACACCTAATCAGGCTAATTTCTCCAAATAAAGGCCAACAGCAACACCAAAATCTAAATGTAGAGTCCAGACTGCTGGCAACAACAAAGCCATTATTATCTAGTTTAAGATGGGAAAAAAATTTATTCCATGAACTTGGTCACTACGAGAATCCTTTTGGCCTAACACCAAGAGGTTGTCAGCTCTGCCCATCACAACAAAGGATCATGTGATCAGGAAGCAGTGACATCCCAGAGTGTCTCCCTATGAAGAGGCTCTCCCAGATTTAGAGCTTCCAGAGACTTGGACTCAGCGAGACTGCAGGGTGGCAGGGTGCTGCGTTCTCTCTGTCACTTTCCCTTCTCATCACACAGCGAACACTACAAACCGCTCTACCGCCCTAAGAGCTGAAGTGATGCAAGCAGAAGGTTCTTGTCACTATATATCCACGTTCGTGTTAAGATACAATCATAAGAAAACTCATACAGACCAGATGATCAGTCTATTGGCAACACTGTTTAATAAAAAACTAAAAAAATTATCAATAATAATATTTAATATAAACTTTATGGACACAAATAGTAAAAACATGATCATGTAAATTTTTTGGAAATTTGAGGTAAGGATCAAACCTCTGAGTATAAAGTAAGCATAAATAATCAATATTTATTTATGTGCCGCTCAAGCCAAAACAGGACTTTTGATTATTTAGAATAGAAGAACACAGTTATGAGAGTAAAAACTAGCTTTATTTTTCTATATAATTTTTTACTAGTGCTTGGATACCAATAAAGTAGAAAGTTTTCTCAGTATGTCAGTGCTATGATCAGACTGCCTGCTTCAAGTCTGAACCTCTGATCTCACAGGAACTCCTTAAATGGCCCAAACAGGTGGAAACGGCTTGTGAGGTCAGGACTATATGAGGGATGTAGCAATAACACGCAGGAGATATTATGGGATTTGTGAATGATTATTTCTACAGTTCCCACACACAGATGCGTCTCTTCTGCAAGTTGATGAAAAACTGTTCGCTGAATGTTCACAAGAATGATTAAGGTGGGCTTCTCGGACGGGATCTTTATTCCTGAACGTAAGGCCTTCTTTACAATATTTGCACCAACCAAATTTTTACTGTGGCAAAGAGTCTCATCTACGTACTTTGCTTGAAGTCTTTGGTAAATGTTAATCTGTGTTATGCATTCATTCATGAGAAATTTCATCACAAGTCCAGGTTTGGCTCATAATTAATATATAATACTTTATTGTATACAAGATATATTTTATAAAGAAACCTATATGACACTTTTTTGTTTTAAATTTCATCTCCCTATCTGCTCAAACAGATTCAGTTTCCAAAACCAAGCCTGTCGTTGATCATTACCTCTAACTGCACTGCAAGAAGCAGCATGAAATTCTTGACCTCTCATTAATACACGTCTGATTATCACTGAAAAATATTAAGGGAGAAGATAAGTTATTTTTCCTTTTAAGGACTACTCTGTTTACAACAACTTGTTAGACAATGGCATTGGTCTCAATAGTGCTCCTTGCTTGATGTCTGATATCTAACCATCCATACATTGGTTACAGTTTCATATTGGTTACATATAGTTACGGTTTATCCTGTGTAGTGTCACAGGGAGGCAGAAGACTATCCCAAGATACAAAGCAGGGTACACCATGGATGGGGTGCCAACTCATCGAAAGTTTATTCATTTTGTTCGTGTTTTTATTTAGGCAGAATTGTCACTAGAGTAAATCCATGTGTATGTCAAAGAATGACTCAAGTCAAGGCTCCACCTCCTGTAACTTTCAGAAAAGTTTTGCTGGAAGGATGTTGCATACACTTCAAATAATTTCATGCAGAAAACACAGGAAACAATATTAAACAGCAGCCACACTACAGAGCTGGGTAACATGAGTTGAAGAGCTGGATAATTAAATATATTTCCAATTGAATCTATATTTTGATGGTTGATTCAATTAATCAAATCGATTCACAATCAAGTCATACTTTTTATAGTGTTTAGGTAAACTTGCAAATACTAAATCTGTAAAATGATGAATTACTTGAAAAACATACTACAGCTTTAGCAGAAAATACAAAAAGCTTCCATCTTCTGAAAACACTTATATTTTGTGAAAGTATCGCTTCTTTATATAATGAGTTTACAAGTGTTTGGTGGACTACTGGACTGGAAGGTGGAGCAGAAATTCAGTAGGGGAAAAAAGATTGCTTTGTACGAGAGATGACTTAGATTAGAATAGAATACATTTTTGGGAAGTTTTTAATAATTCAAAACCTGTAAGAAATATAGCTGCGTATGATAAATGAAATAATAAACATCAGCGCTATTAAATTAAATCAAACCGTGTATACGTTAGATTTGAAGCTCTTAAGGTGTCGGGGGTTTCTTTAAGCTCACAGAAGCTCAACCCTTAATTTCCAAAAAAAGATCACACTATTCATTTATCCTAATTATAAGCAAACCAGGTTGTGAATGTTAACCACTAGCTTTTGTTGCTATGATTTCCAAATGGTTTCCATGTGACAGCCATGTAATTTTCTGAAGTCTCAATAGAGACTAAGCAGTTCTAAAATATCTTTTTTAGGCCACCAGTAAGAGTGATTATTAAATGTCCTATTTTAAAGTGGTTTCACATTCCCAATGTGCAGAATTATCTGTACATCATTAAAGGCAATGTACTGTATGTGCCCATTTTTATACATTTCTACACCGATAAACATTCACCAAATCTCACATACAATGAATTAAATCATGTTGATTGTATTCTTTATGCAAATGGGCAAAATCCCCTTTAATTTCAGAATTAGTGCAATTTAATGGAATTCCACTAGTTTTTGCACTTTAGTGGCTTTATGTTGTTGTCTCACTGTCACTGGATTTAAAACAGTTGCTTAAAAATGTTAACATTATCACCGAATAAATAATAACCAAAATATCATCCTCATTCTTAGCAATGTATTGGCATGAAAGTGCCAAAGGAAAATTTTAAGACCCACTTTTTGTTGTGTTTCACCTTCTGCTTAAAATGCATCTTTTTTCCTGAAACAGATAATTGGTGGGTTTTCTTTGGTTTTTATAAAAAGATAAAATCCCATTTACATAATTATTCAAACCCTTTGTTATGACACTTTAAATTGAGCTCTGCTGCATCCTAACCCCATCAGTCATCCTTGCAATGACAACTTGCCTAGAGCCCACCTGTGGCTAACTGAATTCACTGGACATAATTAGGAGGACACAAACCTGTCTTCATGAGGTGCGACCATAGATGATGTATGTCAGGAGTGAAAACGAATAAATATGATTATTTGTCACATGTACTTTAGAGCACAGTGAAATAAAAAAAATTATTTCCCTGTTAGGAAGCTGGGGTCAGAGTGCAGTGTCAGCCTAAATACAGCAGATATGGTTAAGGACCTTGTTCAAAGACTCAACAGTGGCAACTTGGGGATGCTGGGGCTTGAACCCCCAACCTTTGAGCAGTAACCCAGTTAAGCCACAGCCTTAACCAACTGAACCACCACTACACAACATATTACATTTGGGGCAAAAGGGATCAGTTAAAGATCCATTTGGTGAATTAATTGAAACTTGATGTTTATCCTCCACACATAAAAAGTGTGTGATGTGTTATTTTATGTGTTATGGTATGTATTCCTGATTGATTTTTTTTTTGTTTGCCTTCATAATTCATGATATTTAAGCATTTATCCTTTCTTCATTCTATGGATGGTATTTGTTTAAGCCTAACTCTTGTTCTCTAACATGTCTTCATAAAATCACACTTTTTTCATTGTTTTAATGTTTTTTCTAGGACTAAGCTAAGATCCAAATCATTAACTGTCATGCTAAGCTCCACAGATTCCTGCTTCTGCTCTATTAGGAGTTCTGGAGAGACTGTGAGGACTGTGAATGAGTGAACTTGAAAGGAGTGACCTAGTAAATACCTTCAGATTGCTGAGTCACTCAAGCTGCTTATGTACAGAACACCGTGGCCATGTTAGCCTGGGCTCTCCAAACACGAACCTGGACCATGTGGCACTCTTAGGAAATAAAAGCAAAATAAAAACTATTTCCACTTTACACAGCCAACAAAATAAAGCTAAAACTTGGCAATATATCCTATTATAAACTCACTAAAGGATGTAAGTTACACCATGTTCCTAATTATACAGCATCACTTCTATAAAAAGCTTCTCACTGACTTATGGGAAATTTGGAAAATTTGCTAGCAAAGTACTAACTAGCACTACCACTTTCATAAATTCGCAACAGAAAAGGTTTAAGGTTTTATTTAATGTCAGCCAAAATAAATATTTAGCAAGACATAAAGGATGAAATCTGATCAATCTGAAAAAGTCACTGTAATTTATTTGCAGTAGGCATATGACATTGATGTACTGCCCAACCCTAACCCAACTTAAACCAAAAAAAAACAGAAGTGTGTCTCAGCAAAAACCTCTAGTTAAACTAGACTACATGCCAGCCATTCAGAAAGAAACATTTGGAATACTAATTCATAAATATCAATCAGCAATCTCCTTACAGGAGCCCCTCTCTGAAACACACCTGCTAACAAAATCAAACCAAGAACTCTACTACAAAGACAAACAATGACTAACTACATAAAGTACAAGCAATTAAAATGTGTTCAAGCTATATACTGTATTACAATGCAGATGCACTGTCACCCTGACCAAGATAAATGATTGCTGAAAATAAATAAATGAATGAATGAATGATATGCTGCCTGGCCAAAACAAAAGTCAGCATTTAAATTTAAATAATCAAATACTCAAAAAAAATATATATAATATATATATATATATATAAAATTACTGCACTGAATAATATGTTTCAGATGGCAGCAATTCTTTTAACACTAAATGATGCAGTAACTAGTTTTTCTTAAACAACCATGTAAAAAATATATGCCATGGTCACAGGGCCTAAAGAAAACGACTAAGGAGTAAGACTAAAACATATTATTATTATTGTTGTTGTTGTTGTTGTTGTTTATTATACCTTGCTAATAAATAATAAGCCTAACATCCACCATTGAGCTTTTGAACTTTTATGCTTAACCTTTTTTTCAGTTTATACAAATAAAATTTGTCTCACATTATTAAAAATAAAGTACCAGAAATGAATAAGAGAGTACAGTGGCCATGTGGGGCATTCATACATTGGAACAATTGATTACAGAAAAAATATTTTTATAGAAAAGAAAATTTACACAGTTTTGTCTCTTTCTAGGACAAAAAAAGGCACACAAAATGAAATCTAAGATATAATATGCCATCTAAGATTTATATCAACTTTTTTTCTCTTAGGAGGGCTCATGCATTTATTACTTACTTCAACATGAAATGCAACCATTTCAAACTGTGAAGTTTACCTATAGTGACACTATTCACCATAAGTTAAAATTCAAATATTGGAGTCTAATTAAAAAAGGTGTTGTTTACTATATTGTCATATATGACCATCAATACTCTTGTGTATTGTCTTAAGTATAATTTTACTTCAATAGCAAGTGCTGGTTGAATAACCTATGTCGTTTAGTTTTAGAAGTCCTTATGCACATAAACAAACTGCTTACAACTTGGGAATGTGCTGTAAAGTTGTGTGGCCATACTAGTCTTTAGTAACTGCTCTATAGAGTCTTGCATTGAGTTTTTTATCTGTCTGTACCTGACAATCGGACTCGGGCTTTTGCAGAAAAAGTCACATTTTTCACTAATGTTATGTGGCAATAGAATGAAGTCAGATGATGACCTGAATGTGCTAAATGACCAGATTATAACATCAGTGGAGTTGTCTCCCCTGATGGCACATTTTCCAAGAATCCAAAAGAGTGGTTCTGGGAGCATGAGCAATCATTTTCACTCATGACCACCACAGAGCCCACTGAAAGTATTTGGGAGGTGCCAGAGAAGACTGTATGGAGTGGTTTAACTCTATCATCAACAGTACAAGATTTCAGCCAAACATTAATGCAAATTCGGATGCAGATAACTGTTGTGGGCATAATATTGTCAAAACAACACCATGGTGAATACACACTGTAATCGAAACTAAATGTGGTCCAATGAAATATTAGAATGTGCAACTTTTTGGCCAGTTCTTGGTATGTTATTATTTGCAACCACATTGTTTTATTCAGTACTATTGTTTTAATAATTAAATATTATCATAATGCTCACCTACAGACAGACTTTAGCTTACACTGTGTGTACTGTGTATGGTATTGTATTATCATTGCCTGTGAGTTACTTGTGCAGAATTGCGCAAGGTGTGGGAAGACACCTTGATACTAATTCTGTCGAGATAGGGAAGTAAAGATTGTACATAGCTGAAAGAAAGTGAAAGTGAATTTCCATGAAATTAACACAGATACCTGGATCCACATTAACTCTAAACAGCACTAAAGGCTACTGAACATAAACAAATGAATGAATGTTCCTGTCCAGGGTTTATCTAGAGTTTGGTTGGAATTATTAAAATTGTTAAAGCTCCAGATTTTTTAAGCAATTTCCACTATTCAAATTAATAGCCAAATATGACTGTTCCCCTTCAATGGTATAGTCGGTGATTTTGGTGTTGATGAAGCCAGATGTTCTGACACTCAGTTTAAATACTACTTCCCTTTAATTGTTTCCACTGAAACCACTGCTTCAAAATACCCACACATGCCCTGCCAATGCTTGAAAACCTGAATGCTGAAATTTTAGCTGTATTAGGATTAGGACTGAAAGTAGGATTAGCTGTATCATTTACAACTGATTATTTAACCTAGAGAGCCATAGAGACATTAGAGGTTATTTTAAACATTTTACTAACAACTGCCTAAAATCCAAATATGACAAAGAGTGTATGCCCAAACTAACCAGTGGGGGTGTTACAACTCTTTAGACCAGTTGTCATCAAGCAAAAGTAGACAAACCAAAAAGAACAGTTGAAAAAATCTGCTCCAGTAATTTTTTTCTGTTTCTATTTCTGCTGCAGATAAACATATTAAAAGTAGTTCAGTGACTCCAGTTGTCAAACTTAAACTAACTTAGCTTGTTTAACAGGTTTCTCTGTTTTTTTTTGTGGTTTATTCAATCGCATTCCTTTATATCTCTTATTTTGCTGAAGAAAGGGAATCGTTTACATTTATCCTGTAGGTCTGATTACTGAAATTCATTAATTTACCTTCTATACCGCTTATCCTGTACATCCTGTACTTGGAGCCCATCCCAGGAACCTTGGGGCAGTGCGCACCCTGATGAGGCTGTGTACCAATCCATCACAGGGGACACACACATATACACACACACAAAACAGTCTTTGGACTGTGGGAGGAAACCGGAGCACCTGGAGGAACCCTACCAAGCACAGGAATGACATGCAAACTCCATGCGCACAGAATCGAACCCTTGACCCTGAAGGTGCAAGGCCATAGTGCTAACCGTTCTGCTGATGAAATGCTCATTACTCACTCATCGTCCATACCGCTTTATCCTGTATACAGAGTCGTGGGGGACTGGAGCCTATCCCAGGAGTCTTAGGGTACGAGGCCAGGTACACTATGGACAGGATGCCAATCCATCACAACGCACACAAACACACACACACACACACACACTTACACTCTAACACACTCACAGTGTGGGCAATTTGGGAAAGGCGATTAGCCTACTATGCATGTCTTTGGTCTGTGTGAGGAAACCGCAGTACCCGGAGGAAATCCACCAAGCACAGGGAGAACATGCACACAATACCTGAGGAGGGAATCGAACCCTCAACCCTGGAGATGCAAAGCCACAAAGCTTGCTTATAAGCTATATAATAACCAGCTATAGCTATATAATAATAGCTATATACAGTATAACCAATAATGAGAAGTAAACATTTTAAGATGAACAGTCAGAGAAGTATAGCTTTCGACGAATGCTGAGTCTGTGGCTTTAGTCAAAAGTAGTAAAATCAATTTCAAAACAAAAACAAGCAGTTCAACCTGTCTTATTTATATTTATAGTTGGTTGTATTCTCCTGCTTTAGACTCCCTTTACTAAAGATCTGTTTTGATCAATTCTTAGTGAAAAATGTAAGCAACAGCAAATGTAGTGATGCTTTCCAGAATGTTTACGTGGCCTAACCAGACCCTGCTCAGTCACTGAGAATCTCTCTCTCTCTCTCTCTCTCTCTGTGCTGTCTGACAGCATGAGTAGATTTAATGTCAAAATAGTAACAGCTGTCTGTCGCCACGTTATCAGTGTTGCTAGTCGATCCCTAGACCACTGCTCTAATAAGACATCGGTGGTGCCTGTACGCCATGTGCAGCGCGGGGATGGAGAGTGCAGGAAAACAGTATGTAAACAAAGCACGTATTCTGGGGGGAAAGCGTCCAACTTCCGTTCTCTGAGAGGCCTGCGAGCGTTCCCATTAATAAGGGGCTGGGATTCAGGGGTATCACTGGGGTTTTTGTTGACAAAAGCTCAATAAACACACATAGACGCACGCGCACGCACGTGCACAGAGCGAGCAGCAGATGTGCAGCAGCAGAACAAAGCATCATCCCCGCGTTATAGGGAGCAGCGCGGCTCACCTCCTCGGCGTGCTTCCTGAGCGCCTTCTCGCGCTCGTACTGCGTGATGAGCTGCTCGTTGTCCTCTTTCAGCAGTTCCAGGTCCACTTCGTGCTCCTGGTTCTCAGCGAACACCGAGTCCAGGTTCTCGAGCACGGCCACGACGAGCGGCATCAGGTCCTTCACCACGTCTTCGTCGTATTTGCCGATGAGACGCTCGAACTCGCGGTAGATGGAGCTGGCCAGGCCCGACACGCGCTCCGACATGATCGCCGACGTGCCCGGGTCGTCCTGGTACACCACTCCGTCCTCCAGCTCCATTTTCTTTCCCTTCCTGACGCAAAACAAAAGCGTGTCCTGTGTTACAGTGTCCGAGACCAGCAGCTCCGAAATCTCTGTGGGTGTCAACGTGGAACAGTAAAATCACAAACGCTCCACAGTCTCTGCCTGGAAGTGACCGCCGTTTGGGCTCTTACGTGGAATCTGCTTTTCCTCCCGTGGGCTCGTCTCACAGCAGCTGACCACACCATCGCGCGGTGACGTCACGCCCCGACAGCGCGCGCGACCTGATTTTCTAAGCCAGCGTTCACCAAGGCTGTGTAGTGTCATTTAAAACAAACAAACAAATTAATATATTAAAAACAATAAGTAGGTATATCCACAACAATGATCATCGTCAACAGTACTACTACTACTAATAATAATAATAATTATTATTATTATTATAATTATTATTATTATTATTATTATTAAATGAAAATAAGAGTAAAAACACTTTCAGTGACAATAATACTGTAAAACCATCGTTGTAACATTAGTATTAGTTGTCTTATTTTTGTTATTTTATATTATTTTATTACGTATTTTATTATCCTATATTCTTCTTGTTTTACAATATTTATATTTATATAATCTTTAATTATAATTCCCATTTGGGGTTAATAAAGTAATCTATCTATCTATCTATCTATCTGTATGTATGTTTATATGAGGGGTATGCGGTATGTAGTAGTTTTTTTTATATTATTATTATTATTATGATTAATTCTGCCCCGTTAACATAGTCAGAGTTAAACATATTCTTCATACAGTAGTTACACATTTTTCCTTCATGCACCGAAGAATCACAGGAGGACTGAGTCACATGTATGCCAAAACTCCGGAAATGGCTTGAGTCTTGCAGAGTCAAATTTGGAGGTTGCCAGAGTTTCTCTCTTTGGCATGCTTTTTTTTTTTTACTTTAACAATGTAATTAATAGTTAATAATAATGTACTATTAAAAATACATTACTATTAGCATGTATATACAGTACTATTACTATACTATATTACTTAATATACTTATAATATTGATACTATTTTAAAAACAATCACCATGGTTACATTACTTTTTAATCTTTTCAGAACTCCCTCAATTTGATTTAATGCATACAATTGTGAAACTACAAAATAAATAAACTTACAAAAAAGAAAATGTTTTCATTTGAAGTTTGTTTTTAATTCATCACCATCCAGGCATTTTAAATCAACAATTTGTGTATGTTTGACTATATGTAAAAAATACAACCAGTTCATCTAAAGGTGAATATTGTTTATCTAGTTCATGCAACTTGGTTTGACTGGCATAGATTAATATATTTTGCTATATACACTATATAGACAAAAGTATTTGGCCAAACTTGTTACTTATCAAATTTAGACGTTTTAATCAGGCGTCCTATCTCCAGTGAAGGACAATCTTGGACAATGCTATGCTCCAACTTTGTGACAATATTTTCTATTCCAACATGACTGTGTTCCAGTGCACAAAGCAAGGACTAAAAAGACATATTTTGATGATTTCGGTACAGAAGAACTTGACTGGCCCCCACAGAGCCCTGACCTCAACCCCATCAAGCACCTTTGGGATGAACTGGATCTGTTAAGAAGAGACTGCAAGCCAGGCCTTCCCGTCCAATATCAGTGCCTGACCTCAGAAATGCTCTACAGAATGAACGAATTTACAAATTCCCACAGAAACACTCCAAAATCTTTTGGACAGCCTTAGAGTGAAAGCTGTTTTAGCTGCTAAGGGGACCAACCTCATATTGAATTACATGTGTTTGGATACAACGTCGTTGCAGAGTTGGCTAAGGGGACCAACCTCATATTGAATTACATGTGTTTGGATACAACGTCGTTGCAGAGTTGGCCAAACACATTAGTCCATATACTGTACTGTAGTGTACTTATTGCTTTTATCTATTTCTGATGGATTATCAATTTACATCTAGGACATTGGTAATCCATTTTTCATGTTTTTTGTTTCTGACATAGAATATTCATGATTGCCCTCTAGGTTGTGCCTTTTGTTAAACATTATCCACAGCCTCCACCTTACACGTCAGCTTGAGCTTGTTTTTTCCCCACCCGTAGTCTTACCGAACCCGCCTCCTGCGCTTTGATTGGCCAGTACTTTTTAAAAGCGTCCCGCTGATTGGACAGTTGGGAGGTCGTCAAAATCAATAAACAAGAGCTATGAAACAGACAACTCGGATTTTTTCTATTCAGATCAAATGTCTGTCCAAGCACCATTATCTAAACGTATAAATGCTTTTATTTAAATTAAAAATAAATAACCAAATAAATAGCAGTTTCGCAATTAAATGACTAATCAATAACTTAATTTAAAGCTGTGTGATACTATTTGTATGAAGGAAACATGTCGCAATTTGTTATAGGATTATTTAGAAATTATTCACAGTTTTTTTTGCTCTTCTTTATGATTATTAGTAGTAGTAGTATTTCTAAACATCCAATCGACGAAAGGCTTTATGTTGCCAGAGTTGTCTGAATACGGGTTCGCATAAGATGAAATTCTTATTTTTGAACATCTGGCAACCTTGTTTAAATTCCCTGACATTTTTAGGGGTTATGGGGGTTAAATAAATGCATTTCACGTGTATGTCGGAGGAGCAGGTATCTGTAATCCCTGTAAAATACTCTGCTTTACATTCCGTTTACTTTGACTAGGCTGATAGTTATTGTTTCTCTCCTGGCTCTGTGTGTGTGTGTGTGTGTGTAATGTCGAGGGCGCAGTTAAAGTTAGAGAAGACTCAACAGTAGTGCTAAAATTAAACCTAGCCGCAGCTGCTGCAGAATTTATTTATTTTGTTAGTCATGTCGGAATAATGACTAAGGACTAGTGGTATTAATTTAACACTGTTAAACTGACGGATGAACTTTATTAAATATATAAAATAAAATAAAAAGACAGCTAGAAGAGTGTTCCCGCTTTTCAGTAAGTGCTTCCTTCTTTTCTGAGCTGTTGCAGAGGGAGCTGAGGTTTCTATACCACACTGTCCACTAATAAATCAGTTATCTACCTGAAACCCTGCGATCTACATGTATTATAGTTCTGTCATCGGTGTAAATTTAACAACTGTAAACTCCTTTTCAAATCTTTCCAGAGGAAATGAGGTGTGGCTGCTGACACTCCAGGCAAATTTGGGAATTAATGGAGAACTTCAGGTGGAACCCCCAGGTGGCATTTTGTACATACATATACATACAAACATGCATACATACATATATACATACATACACACACACATACATACATACTGTACATACAAACTTTGTCCAGTGCAACAAGATAGTCATATTCTATTTTAAAGGATGTTCATTAATTTATAATGGCTTTATCCTGGTCAGGCAGCACAGAGGCTTAGTGCTTAGCACTGAGGCCTCGAAACTCCAGGGTCGAGGTTTGATCCCGGCCCCGACTCTGTGTGCATGGAGTTTGTATGTTTTCCCCGTGCTTCATGGGTTTCATCCGGGTGCTCCGGTTTCCTCCCACATTTCAAAGACATGCAGGTTATGCTAATTGGCGTTCCCAAATTTCCCATAGTGTGTGTGCGTGTGTGTGTGTGTGGTTGCCCTGCGATAGACTGGCTCCCTGTCCAGGGTGTACTCCGCATTGTGCCCAAAATCTCCTGCGATAGGCTAAAGGCTTCCCGCAATCTTGTACAGGATTTGTACAAGAACATAGAACCGGGTCCAATCCCTGGAATACTAGGCAATGGGACATCAGTCCATAGGCCACCATACACAGACTTATTCACCCCTAGTGGACATTTAGATTTACCAGTCCACCTACTGGCTTGTTTTTAAGAGGTGGGAGGAAACCAGAAAACCCAGAGAGGACCCAAATGGATGTGGATAGCTATAGTATGTTGATCTTAATAGATAAAAAAAATGAAAGAGGAAGCACTAAAATTTAATTATACACCAATCATTAATGTAAATGTTCATCAACAATAGTGGAAATGGACCACTGTGATGAAAGTTTAAAACTAAGTAAAGTTAAAACTAATAGGGACATTTAAGTCAAATTGTCCAGAATAACAGAAAATAAAATCTACCTTTATTTCTCCCCATAATCCCCTGCTCTGCAATGGATTGACACCCCATCCAGGGTGTACTCTGCCTCCTGTCTCCTGGAATAGGTTCCAGGCCTGACCACGATCTCTTCTGCATGTTGGGTACCAAGACCCGTCATTCACTGATGTACAGCCTTCTTTAAAATGTTCGCACCAATCAAATGTTTTATGCGGCTAAGAGTCTCATCATCATATATGTCAATCGGTTATATATATTCATTTACAAGAAACTTCATCAAAGTCCCAGTTTGATTTGAATGCTCTTTGGGGAGGAAAAATCCAAAGCAAATAGTTTCCAGGTGAATTTTTTCCCGTAAGGGCCTAGTATGGTAATGCTTCACGAAGCATTATACAGTATGTACAGAAGACTTGTCCATTACCTACTACTGTTGAATGATCTGAGTGTTTCCTCTTTTCTCCAGATCGCAGAGCTCTTGAATAGCAAGGTGAAAAAGCATCTGAGCGACCACCCTTTCATCACACTGGTTCTACTTGTATTTGGTGTAACAGCCTCAGTACCTGTTGGGCTTTTCCTGGCGTATGCCGCTCTTATGTTCATCACTGTTACCGCATATTGCATGATTGTTGAAAGTAAGGAATGCAGCCAAGAAGGCCAATTTTATCAGTAGATAGCATCTCATTTCAGTGAATCTATTCTCAGATACTGCACACATTACATTGTACTATACTTCCCATACAGTTTTCCTGCTGACTGTCGGAGGAGTCATCTTGTGTTGTGTTCTCTTCTGTCTTGCCGTGGTGGCCGTCTGGACCTCCTGTGTGCTATGCATCCTGTATGTTATTGGGTCACAGGTTCTCAATAGCTCTTTCATTCCCAGGTAGCTTATCTCTCCAGAGTCAATTCACATTCTCACACCAATGCTTCACAGTGATATACCTTTTAAAATGTATCTTTTGCCTCTCCCCCCAACAGAGTACACCAAAGTACAATCCCTGCACAAGACATGACGACAGAAAAAGACCAAAATGACTGAGTATTAACACAATCTACGCATTTATATTGCACAGCACCATCCACAACCATCTTCTACAGCTAGTAAGAATGCAGCGGCAAATATGTCCAAAATCTGTTACATTTTTTTATAATATAAACAGTGATTTATAACAAATATTTTATATTTTTCTCCCAGAAAACAACATGTCCAATTATTTTCCTTACACATGAGATATAAAATTAAATCATGGGGCAAGTATCAAGAACAGAATTTCTTAATTTTTTCATTGTACACCACCACTATACGGTAGATGTAAAATTAATTTGATTGAAGTGTAGACTTTTTTTTTTTTAGCGTGTCACCTGCCTGTGAAGAATTGTCGACACATAGGGATCACTGTCCATTGTTTCACATCAGTGGCTACCGTTTTTATCGTGGTACACTGAATGTGTCTTCATAACTTGTTTTACTATGATGTCACTCTGATAAGCTACCTCGCTGAACTTTTCCTCCTCAGTAACGAGCAGTGTCGGGTATGATTTCTCTGGTCTAAAGTTCATGTGTAACTAATGAATGTAGTGCTGTTGACAACTGGCTTCTGTAATAATGTTTAATACTGTAGATTTAATACACTAGCTATTTTACTGAGTTGCCTGCCTGCGAAGCTTTGGTCACACATAGGGATCGCTATCCATCATCTCGCTTTGGTTTTACTTTATCTGCAACTCCTCCTAATCCATTAATGGGAATTTGACAACAGGTCTTCCTTAGAAGACTCACAAATTTTTCAGTTAAAATAGCTATAATTGTTAAAAGATTACTGCAATATTTTTTGTTACACAACTTGAATTAAAGCTGAAAGTCTACTCATACACTTCGATCACACTGCAGTAGTGTGTATTGGAGAAAGTAAAAAATATATATTTTTTACTGTCCTAATACTTATGGACCTCATGGTATACACACTGCATGGCCATAGAAAAGAAACAAAAGCCCACTACTTGTTGTTGGTCCTTTTTTGCGGCATACAGTGTGGGGGCCAATTCATATATGAAAATGTTCATAAAATGAAAATGCCTCATGCTCCCTGAACCACCCTATTCACAAATTGAGTCCTGAAATAGATCTATGCTATCAGAGAAGAATGATTGATATTGATGTGATAACCCTGTAAAGCAATATATTCAGGTTGTCAGCTGACTATTTCTTATTGCCACATAATGTTGCTGTGTCTATATCTGGCCACTTTAAGCCACCCCAGATCATAACACTACCTTCCAAGGCTGGATTCATGCAGTTTCCTTCTTACCCTGAGGCATCAATACAGTAATAGGGGGAATCTGGACTATTAATTGTGTTATAGTTACATATTTGCACAATACAAATGTAGATTTGCTGTTATTTCAGGTGAGCAGTACCTGTTTCACAGCCCTTAGACAATTGGCACTAGACATTGACAAAATGATTACTAGTGCCATTTGGGCAAATAGTGAAATTCAAGAGGTTGTATTTTTATAGGTCAGCAGCATTTATTTGTTTCTGATACCCGAAATAGTTTTTCTGATTGATTATCTTCACTGTATGCTGTTACTGTATTGCAAAGGATGTATTAGTAGCATTTTCATGAATCCTTGATACAGGTCACATGCTGCACATACACTTACAAAAGGTTGCTTATGTCCCCTTTTACTGTTGTAAAATACTATGTAGGCCTCTTTAAGCCACAAAAGGGACATTTTTTAAAATGTAAAACAATGTGTTTGGGTTTTGAGTAAAGAGTTCAAACGCTAATGTATTACAATTAAGATAAGTGTTGATATAAAAGGCAATTTATAAACCAAAAACAGTGGCCTGTAAAATTTTTATTGGAGGTGATATAAACTTAAAAACTCAACAAAAGTGAAAACCCTAGCGGAATGACTCATGAAGGGGGACATCAAGCTTACTGAATATGTAAATGAATGTCCAAAACAAACAATAGTTCTCTATGAATCCTGTGAAATCTATATACACACACTCCAGATCTTATTTTATAATATTCACACTGTAAATTCCATTGGGGTTGTTCATAAATTACTGCATCTCAAGAACAAATACTTAGTTGCAGGATACTACTAATAATATTATATTGTCCTGTTATTACAGATGTTGTACGTTACATCATGAGTACTGGAAGGACTAGATCCTTAACAGAACTGCAAAATCCAAAATAATCTAAAAAGACAAAACATTAGGAATACAAACATATCAGTGCTGAATGATTTGGCAGTACAAAACATTCTCCTTGTACACAAAAGTGGATGCATTTATAAGGTAACGTTTCTGCATATTCTCTGTCTATAATGCTGTTGAAATTAATATAAGGCATTTATGTAAATTTATGGACTCTGAAAGGCCATTGGAGTCTAAAGCAATTAAACTTTCCAAGGAAGAATGAGATGAAAATATTTCTATGGATAGGAATTTGTCACGTATGACCGAGAACAAAGTTTACCCAATTCAACACACTAGAAACTTTGAGACCACTTTTTTTTCTTTTTCAAAAAAGTACATGTAGGATTTAAAGGGTGTGTTTAATCCGGCCAATCTTTAACATTTGAAATTTTAAGCTTGTGGAACACCTCACATAGAAAAGTATTTACTTTTTTTGTTCTTTTAAGTTTTTTTTTTTTTTAACAGCACTAAAAAGGTATTGCAAGATGCTGAAAACAAAAATTTCCTTTGCCAAATCCAAGAGAAGTCCTCATTGCAGTCATTGTGCTGTCGTCTTTTTTTTCATCCAGATGACATTTCACAAACTTCAGCAGTCTTACATGCGTTTTCTGTCTTCGGCCTCTTGCTGTGGCTTTGCTGTCCTGTGCCCCCCCATATGAGTCTGAATGGCGACACAGGTCTTCTGTCCTTTGGCACTTACGCTGGCAAACTCAGCTTCTTTCCTTTCAGCACTGTAAAACCCAAGACACAATGGCAGAAACTGTTATCACACAGCTCCCCCCAGATC